>CM053785.1:823669075-824269075 GCA_028749045.1 Cupressus sempervirens
GCCATTTTTGAGCTGACTTAGGATGAATCTCAAAGGATCTTGAAGATAAGATCAAATATTTTGTATTACATATGTAATCAACATGCAGCCAATCAGAAAAATGGAGAAAGCATGCAACCAATAAGAAAAGTGAAAGAATTTAGTGAGAAAAGGAGAATGAATTTTGATCATAGATTAATACCTAACCCTAAGTCTTTGAAGCCTTTAAAAGAAGGATGAAACCCCATTGTGTCTACGTGAATGAGTAGGAGATTAGGGGAGAATGGTAGCAAACTACAAAGTGGTGTAAAGACTTAGAAAGAGTAGAACAACATTGTAGAATTTAGTTGATTAAGAATAGAGAATCAAAATTTTGAGAAGAGACATATCAGATCAAGCAAGGACCAAAAAAAATAGAGTGGAATGAGGATCTAGAATTAGAAATTGAAGATTGCAAGTCATCAGGTCAAGAATTTCTAATACTCTCTAGCCATTGTATTAGGAATGAAAATCCTATGATAATAGGTTGGTTTAAAAACCATGTTGTAAGCCTTTAAACAAGGTGCTAAATCATTTAATAGGGTAACATTCCAAATGAATTTTTGTAAATCCTTTAACCGGCTCACTTTTAACAGGGTGTAAAGTCTTTAATAGGACAAACCTTTCACAGGGTAGACCATTGGAAGTAGTCAAACTTTGTAATCTTGAATAGTTACATATTGCTACAATGATACTTTGTGGGTGTCATCCCCACCCAAGTTTTACCTTTTCATTTTGGAGGGTTTCTGGGTTACCAAAATCTTGTGTTATCTATTTTCATGCATGTCTTTACTTTCATGTTTATTAGATGAATTAGATGCATGTGAATGATTTTAGCTAAAAGGTTTTGAAAAGGTTAAAGTTAGTCACTTCTGATTCACCCCCCTCTTAGAAGTAAATCTTCCCACTTGTAAATTCCAACAATTGGTATCAGAGCCAAGTTTTCACAAGAAGGAGCCTTACAACTTGGAGAGAACATCTGGAATGGAAGTCTATAGACTTGGGAAGATCATAGAGAATCAAGCAATTGATGTAAAACTTTCTCTACACACTTTGGAAGAAGCAAGAGAAGAACTAAGAAAATCCTTAAAGAGAAGAAGAGAGATTGCCATAGTTGAGAATGATACACAATAAAAGGAGATTGACACCTCAAAATTGTTTTCAAATGGAGATTCCAAAGAATTTGATGCAGCAATAGAAGACCTAATGGAGAAGAATAGAGCTTAAGCAGAAGAAATCAAAACTCTCAAGATTGAACAAGAATCATGAGCCATGATGCTTTGTGAAGTAACTGAATAAAAGGAAAGAGCCATTAAAGATAAGGCTATGTTAGAAGAAGACAAGAGAAATCTTGCCAATAGAATGGAAGAAAAGTCAATTGAACTTGCAAGAATTTCATGCAACTAGACACCGTAAGCCAAATGATGAATGTACATCATGAATTGAATGTCAAGGACATTGAGATCTCTAAACTGAAGATGCAAAACGAAAAACTACAAAATGACCTAAAAAGAGAGAAGGAGATTACAGAGAGCTTCAAAAAACCCATTGAGGCCATCAAGTACTTTGAGTAGCTATTGAAATCACCAAGGACTAGCAATGATACTTCAGGACTAGGATACACCAACACTGAATAAGGAGAGACATCCAAGACCGTAGAAGAAAGAAGTTACAAAGGTAAGAACACTAAACCTACTTGTCATTTCTATGGTAAAAAGGGACATACCTCTAATGTATGTAGGAGCAAGAATTCCCATCAGCATGAAAAACCTAAGAATGCGAGTCATTATCAGAAGTGCAAAAATCAAGGACATCAAGCACATAACTACAAGACTAGGACTATCAGAACACCAAGATTTGAAGGTCACTACTACAATTGCAAAAAGTATGGACATAGAGCTTTTGAGTGCAGATCAAAGCCTATGTGGACATCCAATCAGCCAAAAAGGGGAAGTAACCATGGAAATTATTATAATTGGGATTACAACACCAATTATAGCTGTCATTACTATCAGGAATATGGACACATTCCTAAAAATTGCATAAGAACACATTTTAGTGGAAACTATAGCAGATGGTTAAGTCAAACCACATGTTTTAGTTGTTTGAAGACCAGTCATATCAGTAGGAATTTCCCAACAAGGTCAAAGGTACCCAACTCATAGATCAACAAAGGAAAAGAGAAGGTGGATGTTGAACACATCAGAGGAGAAATGAATAAGACATGGAAGAAGAAAGATGGGGGAAACTCATCAAATAAAGGGATCACTTCACCTAAAAGGTCAAGTGGTCACACTTAATAAAACTAAGAAAAGAGAAGGCATGAGGGACTAATTTACAAAGCTTTATCATACATTAGTTCCTAAATAAACAAGTACTAAAAAGAAGAGATCAGCATGAATAGAGATGCAAAGATAAAATTTCAAGATTTCATGAGTGTTACCGAGTTGCCTTCAAATGCCGAGTAAAATCTTAGTACATGACAAGTTGATTTTCAAAATCTATAGAAGCCGAATGATTAATTACAATTGAGTTGGTAGAGGAAGCCAAGTAAAGAGAAGTTTTAGATGAAGCTGAGTGAAGGATACTTTTGTGGATGCTGAGTGGTGGAAAGACAATGGAAGCTGAGTAATGTGGAAATGCTTAAGAAGCTATCTGGACAGTTGTAAACACATTAAGCATTAAATGCTATGAAAATAGGGTATATCATTGCATTTTGAATCAATTTTCTTCATCACAAATGAAGAGAAAAGACAAAAAGAGTGTATAATGACTTCAAAGTAGAGAATCAAGCATTTGAGCTGATTTCAATAGTGATTCAACACAGTTTCATCAAATTCAAGGTATTTACATTATTGCTGAGCTATCCAATTTGACATTTTCTTTGTATTCAAACCCTAGATCACACAAATGGCTTCTAGCTCTAGGAAAATGTAAGAGAAAGAGTTGTTTGAAGTTCAACTAGTGTCAAACAAAGTGAAACAACTAGATTTCGTGCCAATCCCTAAAGTGGCATATAAAAATGACCCATATGGAGCCCTATCTATTATACCCCTAAGTTAGTTATGGTGCAAGATGTTGCAACTATAAAATTGGAGCCATAGGAGACATGGAGATGAGGGAAGCCTATGAGAGATTGTTTTAAAATAGAGTTTTGAAGGAAGAGTATCAAATTGTTGAAAAGAAGGGTTTGACGTGTGCCCTAGAAATCCCCATAGTTTTCAAAACTAAATCAATTAAGATAGCACTCAGCAAGATTCATGATGGAAATTTATGGTTGGAGGATGGTCTAGTAAAAATAACAAAGAGAATTGTACATAGAGTGATAGGGTACCCAACCCTAGATCAGCCAAAGACCCTTAGGAGTGATTCTAAGGAAGCAATTGAAAATAATCTTTGTTGACTTTTTTGTTAGGGTTATTGTACAAAATTTTTACCAATCTAGTAGACTTAATAGTGTATCATGCATTGCAATGGATGTGGGTTACAAATTAGTGAGAAAGGATCATACTTATGATCTTGCAGAACTGTAACTACAACAAATCAATGAAAATTTAGCAGCAATAAGGAGAACCAAGCGAGCATAGTGCAAGTTTAGTGCAATTTTAATTTTCATATTTTTCTATGTACATAATGAATTTCCATCTTTTAGAAAATTTTTCTAGAAAGCAAATAGGTCTATCATAGCTCAATTTAATGAATAAATAGAACAAATGGGAGCTAATTTTGAGACCCTTATGACTAGCTATTTTGAAGACTTCCCATGAAGTAGAGGCTAAGAATACTAGTTTAATTGGTAGAAAATCATGTAAATGATGTATGCTTTCTTGTAGATATTGACTACATCTATATTCAAGCTGCTACACAAAGAGTTAGATGGTTAAGATCTCCTAGCTATGAAATAAATATAGATGAGACATCAATAGCTATAACTGCATTACTAGTTGAGAAAGTGGACAAAAGTGCACCACATTTTGGTACGTATGATGTGGTATGGTCAAAGGTGGATATGGAGTTGAAGACTTCCTCCACACTGAAGAAAATGGACAAACTTGTAAAGAAACTTAAAGCCAAATTTGGAGAGGGAGTAGTTGAAGAAGAAGAAGAAGAAGCTGAATATGATGAAGAAGAACAAGGACAAGAAACACTTTCTTTGACCCAAGACATGGATGAAGATGCAAAAGAAGAAGGTGCTGAGTAGGAAGCACCAAAGCTAGAGCCAAACAAGTGAAAGGCACAGAAACAACCATTTGCACAACCCAAGGGGAAGAAGAAAGCAACAAAGCCAAGCCCAGCCAAGCCAACTACAAGGGTAGACACTAGGGAAACAACACAAGTGGTAAAGGAATAGGGGAAGCAAAAAGCCATAGAGCAAGGAGGGCCTATAGAACAAAAGAAAAGAAGAAAATATGTTGCACCCCCAGAGTCAAATGAAGAAAAGACAGAATCTGACAATAATTAATTTAGATTGGTAAGACATTCAACCAAATTGAATTTGGAAAATATTTGTGATAATATTAGAGATAATGTAGATTTGAATGGATTAAAAGAATTGATTATAATAAATTATCAAGAGAAGAACAAAACATAGTGGAAGAATCCATCTACACTATGATGGCCAAGTTCAAGACTACCCTACTTGAAATAGACAATTCTATGTCTAAGGAGCTAAGCTCCATTGTGGAAAATAAATGGCATTACTAACTTAATATGGAGAAAGAAATAATCGAGTCACCATTAGCTCGTGTGATGCTAGACCCTACAAAAGGTCAAATAAGCAAGGCTAGTAAGAAACATGGGAGAAAATTTGCACCCAAATACAAAGCATTTCATATTTTATAGAATAAAATAGAGGATGTTGTAAAGAAATCCACACAAATGTGGAAGTTTATTTATGGGTTGATAATAATAAAACAAGGCTAAGAAGATCCCTTTGAGGGAAGAAATGATGAAGAGGAAGAGGAAAATGAAAAAGAGGAGGAAGGAGAGAAAGAAAAAGAAGAGGTAATAGTGGAGAAAGATACACAACAAGGTGAAGAGGCTACAACTGAGGAGCAACATCAAGAACAGAGTGTCCAAGACACCCAATTGCCACCACCGAGTCCTCCACATACAAAACCTACATAAACTATAATTGTCAAGGATTTTCCTGACACCTCAGGTTAGAACATCAATCCATTAACTGCAAAGGATCTCAAAAAGATCCTTCACTAAACAACATTTCAATCACAGTTATGCACACATCCTATTTTGGTGAGTGTAGAGGAGTTGCAAAAAGCTATAGTAAAAATTACTAAGGATAAGGTGAACACACAAGAACTAGCTTCACAACCTCCCACAACTATAGAAGATCAACCAAAAGATCAAGTAGCACAAGATAAAATTGCTCCAGTTGATCCCATAGTAATAGCAACAACAACTATCAAGGAGCCAACAAAGGAGTAGATAGGATAAGATGTTCCTATAGCACAAAGCCAAGGTGCACCTCCTCAAATCATTGTTATTGATTAGGGCAGTAGAGAAGAAGACAAGGAAGAGGAGGCAACCCCAAAGGAAAGAGAGCAAGAGGCAATACAGACACTGGTAAATTTTCCTACTATAGGGACGCCTACCAAGTAGCCGAGCGCTGATGCAGTACCACTATAAATTTTAGTACTGGGCTCAAGCTCCACCAAGGTAGCAAGGGTACTTCACTATGGAGACACTATAGTTAATGAGGAAATAGTCATACCTAGTTATGACTACAAAAAAATGAACCTAACACAGAGAAATGAAGTCCAAGATGTTAGATAATGGTGACTGATCAGGAAAGTACTGTACATACTTCATAAATAGTGGCCGACATGGTAGTTGACATATTCTAGCCGACATATGGCCTACATGTCATAACCCTAAAGTGGTTTAATACTTGTATAAAAGGGTTTAGGGTTAGGTATTTTCATTATGTTGTGATGCAAAATTGGTTCTTGCGGCGGTATTGAGCTATAAGGGATTACGGATTGTAATCAGGTTGTAATCACTAGATTGTAATAAGATCAAACTTGTTGTTTGGTGGACATAGCCTATGGATTGGGTGAACCACATTAAATCTTGGTGCCTTGTGTTCATTTCTATGTGATCTATTATTTTCTATTATTGGTTATATTTGCATGTAGTTTTTATGTCTGTTTGTGGTTTATCCTAACAAGTGGTATCAGAGCGAGGTTGTCTTTCAGTTATCCTCTGCAATAAATTCTCATAGCTAAGTGGGAGTCTCACGATTGAGTGGGAGAAATGGCAGATGAGAGTAAGCTGAGGGTTGGCAGGTTTAATGGGCAGAACTTCCAGTTATGGAAGATGCAAATGGAAGACTATCTATATCAGAAGGATTTATGGAAGCCATTGGAAGGCAAAGCCAAGAATCAGGGAACTATGTCAGAGGCTGAATGGGATGTTTTGGATAGAAAGGCACTCAGAAGCATTAGGTTATGCTTGGCACCATCGGTGGAATTTAATATTATAAAAGCAAAGATGACAGAAGATTTGATGAAAACCCTAGCGACACTATATGAAAAGCCCTCCACTTCAAACAAGGTATTTCTCATGAAGTGTTTATTTAATATAAAAATGGCAAAGGTAGATTTGTTGTAGATCATTTAAATGAGTTTAATACTATTACTAGTTAGTTATCTTTTGTGGGTATCAATTTTGATGAAGAAATTAGGGCTCTCTTGATTTTGTGTTCTTTGCCTAAAAGCTGGAATGGCTTGGTAATGACGGTGAGTAATTCTGTTCCTGGACCTAGTACCCTAAAATATAATGATGTGATCGGTGTTGTTTTGAGTGAAGAAACTCATAGAAAATCCTCAGGTGGATCTACATCAGGAAGTGCTTTGAATGCACAAAGCAGGGGCAGAACAACTGAAAGAGGAAGTAACTTTGGAAATCATGAGAAATCAAGAGGAAAGTCAAAGGAGAGGAGGTCTCAATCAAGAGGACCAAATGATTGCTGGTACTGTGGGAAACTAGGGCACAAAAAGAAAGATTGCTAGAATCGAAAGAAAAATGAAGGAGATAAATCAGATGGAGACAAGGAGGCAAATGTGGTAAGTAAGAAATCTAAAGAGGATGCTTTGCTTCTATCTTTAGAAAGTGTTGATAATTCATGGGTTTTAAATTCTGGTGCTTCATTTCATGCTACACCTCATAGAGGTTATTTCATTGATTATGTCTAAGGGGACTTTGGATTTGTTTATTTGGGGGATAATGAACCCTATCAAATTGTTGGAAAGTGAAAAATGAAGATTAAGTTGTAGAATGGGAATCATTGGCTACTACATGAGGTAAGACATGTTCCAAAACTAAGTAGGAATTTAATTTCAGTAGGGCAACTCGGTGATGAGGGTTGTGTAGTTACTTTTAATGATAAAAATTGGAAGGTTTCAAAAGGTTCCCTTGTAGTAGCAAAAGCTGTGAAAGTAGGGACCTTATATCTTTGTACAGGTCATATTGTTACTTCTACTTTGATTGTTTCAGAGAAAAATGAATGTTTAGGAACAATTGCTATAGTTGAGCAGGTAGAACAAATAGTTGTTGTAGATTCTAATACAACACTGTGGCACAATAGACTTGGGCACATGAGTGAGAAAGGTATGAAAGTACTTCATTCAAAGAAAGTTTTACCAGCTCTAAAATGTGTGAATATGGATTTCTATGAAAGTTGTGTGTATGGAAAACAAAAGAGAGTGAGTTTTGTAAAGACTGGGAAGGAAAACAAAAAAGAAAAATTAGAGCTTGTGCATACAGATATATGGGGACCGGCTCAGGTATCTTCCCTTGGTGGCTCTCATTATTATGTTACATTTAGTGATGATGCAACTAGAAAAGTATAGATTTATTTCCTTAGACAAAAATCTGATGTATTTCAAACTTTTAAGAAATGGAAATGCTTGGTTGAAAATGAGACTAGTAAGAAATTAAAATTTCTCAGACCTGATAATGGTGGTGAGTATTGCAGTCATGAATTTGAAGATTATTTCTCCACTAATGGTATTCATAGATAGAAAATTGTTCCAAGGACTCCATAGGAAAATGAAGTGGCTGAATGCATGAACAGGACTATAATGGAACACGCAAGGAGCATGAGGTTGCATGTTGGGTTACCCTTACACATGTGGGTGGAGGCTATCAATATTGCAGTATATTTGAGTAATAGAGGTCCCTCTACTCCTTTGGGCTATGGTATTCTAGAGGAAGCATAGACTGGTAAGAAGGTGAGTTATTCTTTTCTCAAGACCTTCGGTTGTGAAGCTTTTGCTCATATAGACTCCGAAAATAGAAACAAGCTAGAAGCTAAATCAAAGAAATGTGTCTTCGTTGGATATGGCATTAATGAATTTGGTTATAGGCTTTGGGATTTTGAAAATCTTAAAATTGTTAGAAGTCGGGATGTCATATTCAATGAGAAAGTGTTGTACAAAGATCTGTTGCAGCAACATGAGAAGAAAGAAGATGATTATGTAGTGTTGGATGATACTCCAAAAGCTGATGTTCCAGCCATTCCTCATGAAGTGCAACAACTGCAACAAAAAATACCACACACACCAGTGAATGTTAGATGGTCAACAAGGAAAATTAGACCTCCACAAAAGTTTTCTCCCTCTTTGTATTCTATTTTACTTACTGATGCTAGTGAACTTGAAAGTTATGATGAAGCTGTGCAGGTGGATACTATGATTCAGTGGGAGTCTACAATGAAAGATAAAATGGACTCTTTGCTGAAAAATAAGATATGGGATTTGTGCTCGTTGCCTGCAGGTAAAAAGGCTTTACAAAATAAGTGGGTTTACAGGTTGAAAGAAGAGGAAGGAGGTAAGAAAAGATTTAAGGCTAGGTTAGTTGTAAAAGGATTTGCACAGAAAAAGGGAATTGATTTTGATGAGATATTTTCTCTTGTTGTTAAAATGACTTCTATTCGTACTGTTTAAGTCTTGTGGCTACTGAAGATTTTCATTTAGAGTAGATGGATGTTAAAATAGCCTTTCTTCATGATGATTTGGATGAAGAAATATATATGGCTCAGCCACAGGGTTTTGAGGTCAAAGGTAAGGAGAACTTAGTGTGCAAATTGAAGAAAAGTTTATATGGCTTGAAGCAAGCACCTCGGCAATGGTATCTGAAATTTGACAGTTTTATGCATGAGCATGGATATAACAGGTGTCATTCAGATTACTATGTTTATTTTAAGAGGTTGGATGATGATAGCTACATTATTTTATGTTTATATGTTGATGATATGCTTGTAGCTAGGTCTAACATGGATCATATTAAGGGGTTGAAATGCCAGTTAGCACATGCATTTGCTATGAAGGATTTGGGGGCAGCAAAACAAATCCTTGGTATGAATATTTTCAGAGATATGAAGAACAAAACATTGACACTATCTCAAGCTGATTATGTTGAGAAGGTGTTGCAACATTTCTCTATGGAAAATGCTAAAGTTGTCAGCACACCTTTACCTAGTCATTTGAAATTGACTAAGGAAATGTGTCCCAAGAGACAGGAAGAGGAGGATAAGATGTCCATGGTACCCTATGCTTCAGTTGTAGGAAGCTTGATGTATGCTATGGTATGCACTAGGCCAGATATTGCACATGCAGTGGGAGTCATTAGCAGGTATATGAGTCATCCAAGATTTGAGCATTGGAATGATATCAAGTGGATTCTTAGATATTTGAGAGGAACATCCAATAAGTGTTTACACTTTGGGGGCTCTACTATTGATTTACAGGGCTATGTTGACTCAGATTTGGTTGGGGTTATTGATACCAGGTGAAGTACTATAGGTTATGTCTTTACTATTGTGGGGTAGTCGTGAGCTGGGTTTCTAGGTTATAGAAGATTAATGCTCTATCCACTATAGAGGTAGAGTATGTTGCTGCTACCAAGGCAGGCAAGGAGATGATATGGATTTAGTTCTTCTTGGAAGAATTTGGACATCCTCAAAAGGATAATTATTTGTTCACAGATATTCAGAGTGCAATTCATCTTGCTAAGAATTCCGCTCTACATTCTAAGACCAAACACATACAGTTGCGGTACCATTTCATTCAGTCAATTTTGGAGGATGGACAGTTAAAGCTGGAGAAGATACATACCAATGACAATCTAGTAGATATGTTGACAAAGGTTGTAACAAGGGAGAAGTTGAATTCGTTTTCAGCTTCGGTTGGTCTTTTAGACTGACCATGAATAAAAGAACAACAAAGTCCAGAGGGGTTTGATCCAGTAGGAGCCCCATGTGGTAGTGGTATTGGTATAGGATTAGTCTCCAAGTGGGAAATTGTTGTTTAGTGTGGAGCCTAATCATTCCCCAAGTGGGAGATTGTTAGATTATGGTGACTGATTAGGAAAGTACTGTACATACTTCATAAATAGTGGGGTTCGGGGCCATGGCTGACATGGTAGCCTACATATTATGATCGACATATTATGGCCAACATATGGCCAATATGTTATAACCCTAAAGTGATTTAATACTTGTATAAAAGGGTTTAGGGTTAGGTATTTTCATTATGTTGTGATGAGAAATTGGTTCTTGTGGCGGTATTGAGCTGTAAGGGATTACAGATTGTAATCAGGTTGTAATCACTAGATTGTAATAAGATCAGACTTGCTATTCGGTGGACGTAGCCTAGGGATTGGGTGAACCACGTTAAATCTTGGTGCCTTGTGTTCATTTTTGTGTGATCTATTATTTTCTGTTATTGGTTATATTTGCATGTAGTTTTTATTTCTGTCTGTGGTTTATCTTAACACAAGAGGCACTGGAGAGAAAGAAGAAGCAAGAGTTACTAAAAAATGAATATAGACAAAAGAAAGCATTAGTGGAAATCAAAGACATATTCCTTGATATATTTAGCTTGCCAGAACTTGATGAAACAAATCCCATCATGGAGCAATTCTCCAACATAGTGGACTAGGTACAAAATGTAGACCTTGATACTAATGTCAAATTATTTGAGTGGTCTAAAAAGAAATTCCAAATAAAAGTGAATGAGAAGATATCCAGTGAGATAGCACTTTCACAAGTGGAACTGGCTAAGAAAGTAGAGAAAATTAAAATAGTACTTCAGAATATATTCTCATTGTACTCCAAATTGTGTGACTCATCATATTTCACACAAGAAACTAGCCAAATAATACTGAGCTTACAATGGAATCTTAAGATATCTAGCACACAACTACATAAAGATCTAGCTCAAAGTGAGAAGCATTTTGCAACAATGCTTCACACTCAGAAGGAATTAGCTGTATTGATAGTAGAAGAGGCCAATGTCAATGCCAAATTGATACAAATACAGTCTACTATTACCCCACATTTGGAAGTACTACATAAGGAAATGGCCTATGCACAAAATGTTTTAAAGAAAGACCCTAATCTTTCTACCTTAGAAGGCCTTGTACATCTTGGCGCAAAGATGACCATCTAGCTCAAAGCACTAGAAATAGCATTGGACAACTAGGATGCTTCTGTAAAGATAATAATGGAGGTAAATAAAACATTTTTGGCTAAATGTTCTATTCATTCTTAGGACCCTTTGACATAAGTGACAAAAAGGGGGAGATATAAACATTATGCATATAATAAGAATGGAAGAGATAATACATTCTTTGATGGAGGTAATAATGAATATCCAAAGGGGGAGATATTCATGTAAAACAATTTTGAAGAAAAAATAAGGGAGTAAAGCCAAAAAGATGAAAAAACTATAAGAAGATGTGAAAGGGGGAGTAGAAACAAAGGGGGAGTACAAAAAAAAGTAGAAATAGGGTACACAAAAACATAGGCAAAGGAATGGTAAGGTCAATAATGAAATACCAACATGAGACAAATTTAGCTTAAGGGAATTTTGGTTACAAAATGGCACATCAGCTCAGGGGGAGTTACAAATTTTTGAGGTATATATTCGTCTACAAAATTTTGAACATGTTTTAGAAGTTTTGTACATATGCCTAATAGAATGTGTAGTATACTCATAAAAACTAGATTCATAATGTTTAGTTAAGTGTTTTTGCCACTCATGTCAAAGGGGGAGATTGTTGGTCTCAGATTGGTTTTGACAATTGAGTGTCAAAACACTTAACTAATTCTTAAGTTGATGTCGAGTATAATATAGATGCCGAGCTACAATGTGTGCTAAGCTAGAAATTCAACTGGTGCCGAGAAAAGTTCAGGTGTTGAGTGATAAGTGATGTTGAGTTAATATAGCTTCCGAGAAAAATATAATTACTATAAGAGCCGAGTGAGATAGAATTCCTATATATGCCGAGCATCAACAATTAGTAAGTGTTGAGTAACACATAATCAACATATGAGTTTGTGCCCTCACAAACTCAGATGTAAACCATTTTTGAAGTGACTTAGGATGAATCTCAAAGGATCTTGAACATAAGATCAAATCTTTTGCATTACAATCTTCCCACTTGTAAATTCCAACAGAAACAATCTATGTGCCATGAGTTGGAGGGGATGCAACAAATGTTTCTCCAACATTTCTACCTATTGAAGCCAAAACATCCTCCAAAATAATATCTCAAGATAATCCCTCCAAAAGAGTTTTTTGTCAAATTTATTTCTTAGAACTAAAAATGTTTTCCTCTACACCTAATTAAAGAAACCTCCAAAAAAACTCAAACATAAGTTTTGATTAACAACTGAAAATAAATCCCTCATAAATTTTTATATTAATTTGGTCTCACAGCCTAGATTGAAACCCTACATAGCATTAATAATAATCATCTCATACCATTTGATATAGAAAAATTCTTGGAATACAACTTTATAGTCTGGAAGTAATTTTATCTTAATTTAATTACGTCAATTGAGGTTGTGAAACTCCCACTCCTAATTCATAAGAAAGCTAGAACAAAAGATAGAATTTTTACACCTATTATTAACAATATTAGTATGATAAAGAAAGAAAAATAAAATCAAAGAAAAGTTGCAATGGACTAAAGGTTAGAAATACAAACCAAAGGAGATCAGCTCTTTAGGGAATCAGATCGAAACTTAGTGCCCTGGAAGACATCTCAAGAATAGTAACCATAGACTATAAACCTAGCATCAGAGTCACAAAGCAGAACAAAAAGATAAAATAAAAATGAATGCAATTTTTTGGGAGTTCATCTTGACATTAAATTTTTTTTACTTGTCAAAAGTAGAAGACCTTTACATTTTTAGTTTTTTTATTTTTTTATTTTTTCATTTTAATTTTTTATATATTTTATTAATATATAGATTATATTGAATGTATGAATATCATTTTATTATATTTTTTATATAAATGAAATAACATGATAAAAAATATTTTATATATATGTATATGTATATATATATATATATATATATATATATATATATATATATATATATATATATATATATATATATATATATATATATATATATATATATATATATATATATCACTATTTCTTCTAATCAATCAAATGTAATTTAGCACTTATCATAGAAGATTTTTTTTTTAATGATCCACAACAATTATAATATAAGAGTACAAATTGAGAAATGCATAAATTTGGCAATCCCCAAATCTCCAATTTCATTACAATTATAATCCTTTAAAATTATAATAAAATTATAAATTATTAATAAAAAATAAATTATAATAGTTATTGATTCATGGTATTAAGTTTTAGTTTTAGAAAATAATAATTTTGTTTTTATCTATAATAATCAAAATAATAATATAGTATTCAAGATAAAAATTTAATTCTATCTTAAAATAATGTCTTGAAACACCCTTTTATTAAGTAGTGGAATTAGAGTCAATGTGCTAACCATATTTCTCTTCTTGTTAAATTTAATCGAAGGATCTAACAAGAGGAACTAGACATCAACCAACCAATGATTATAACTATGTAATGTTGAAAAAATAATAATACATAATTAGATAACCCATATTATCATAACATAATATTGTCTAATAACTACATTATCCTCCAAAAGAAAAAGTTATCTTCTCAATGATAAGTAAACATCAAGTGACTTGGGGAAGACTTTACAAACTTGTTCTAATGGTGAACTTAGAATCACACTTTACAAACTAAGACCAATATTAGAGTTTTTGGCAATCAGAGGAGATTTAGGGTCAATGCTCATAGTGGACTTCTATCCTTTTCATGGTTCATGGGTAACACCCTTGGTAGCACTTATCTATATTATAATTTTAATATAGGTTATGAAGATTAAGCTAAATTCATCTATCTATATTAGTATATGACTATATTATCAAATGTTATAATTATAAAGGAGTGATAATAATTCATTTAGTTTTAATTGTTTAGGTGACTAGTTATTAGTGACTAACTATTTAGTCACCTTTTTTTATGTGACAAATTTTTAGTGGCCAATTATTTAGTCATTTATTTGGTAGTTTACTTAGTCACTATTATTTAGTTGATCATAAGATTTCACCCAATTATGAAATTAGTCACTTATTGCTATAAATTACAAAGAAATAGTAGAATATGATCATTTTTACTCATGCAACTAAACATTTTAGTGGTGTGACTAAAACTTTAGTCATAGAGTGACATATTTGTCAAAATGTACTAGTGGAAAGATAGTCTAGTTGTAGCTCAAACAAGGTAAGAAGTGTAAGAAAAAAATAGGCTCTTGAACCAACTCTCTTAAAAAAGTATGGTTTTTGATGGCTAACTTAATGAAACCTGAGAGTTTGAACATTTCATACTACTGAACACAAAAATAAAAACTCTTACTAGCTATCTCATTGAAATTCATTCAAAATTGTTACAAAGGTGAACACAAAGTCAATTACATTGAACAAAGAAACTATTTTATTCTTTATTTCTTCTAAAGAGCTGTGAAACCATTCATTATATAAAAATTTAAGTTAAATATTTGTGTGTTGTTTGTGATATATCAAAACAAACAATATTTGCAATCCTTTTGTGTAAAAATTGGATTTTGGAATCCTTTGAGGATATATTGATGTTTTAGATTTGGTTGTGATTATTTGTCTGATCTTTACAACATTTTGGATGTTTTGATTCAATACCATAAGAAACAAAAACACACATGTGCTGATCACAATCAAGAAAGTGTTTATTCTTTAATAGTTAGATGCTGTTATAATGGATTTGATGGCCATTTCATAGATGTAATTATTGAATCCTATAGAATGGTAAATTTTAGATGTATATTAGTCTATAGTAACATTTATATGTAGAGTGAAGTGGAGAATAGGTGATCACCATTAATAGTTTCTGGTAAAGACACCAATTTGGGGCAAGCTTTTAGTATGTTGAAATGCAAGAAAATGGGTTTCTAAAAGTGATCTTTGTTTTTTGAGTCTTTTAGAAACCCATTTTCAACATTGGCTTAATAGATAACCATTGGGAAATGCATTTGTTTGAACATTGAGCATTTAGGGCTTTACCAAAATCAACTAAATGTTATTAAGAATTTGCATAGAAAATTAATGTTCTTTCATCTCAATAGTTGTTGTGAACCAATGAGTTAACATACCTCAAGAATAGTACAACAAATCCTAATACAAGTCCTTATGAATCACAAAAAACAATCCACCCAATTGTAAACAAATGCCTCTAGAGTTTACCTGCATAAAAAATGAATAAGAGGTATTATACAAACAATAAACATTGCAACATTCAATATTAAATTAATTCAAAGCACAATGTCAACTATTACACACAATTTTTAACATTTTACTAATAAATATTAGAGGCTCAAAAATTGGGACATATCATATGTTACAAACCTTAGAAAGTCTTAATGAAGGCAGTAAGTGTGCTAGGTAGTGGAATCCTTCCTTTTCCTTTTCCATTCATTCTCCACTAAAAAAGATCACTGCAGAAACATAAACCACAAAGGCACAAGAGATAAGATATATATTTACTCCTAAATCTTGAATGAATGAATTGATGTATTGAGAGCTTAGATTAACACAATTTTTAGATGATCATATGAAATGAAATGGGCATGTGAGTAGAAAGAAACTAGAATAGCCTGATTCACATGAAGATAACCTTGTAGGAAAAGTCTCAATGAATTCAATATGTGTGCTAGGTAGTAAAAATGCAGAATTACCTGATTCATATGAAGATATCCTATATCAATCAATATTTTATCCATCTATAAAAAATCCTTATATCATCAATGCATACTCAAAAATATTTTTTTTTTACAAATTGGGATCTATACATATATGTCTTTTTCTAATTGATAATTTCTTCATCTTGATAATTTCAAACAATAGAGTCTTTAGTTTCCATTCTCCCTACAAAGTGTGAGGTAATTATAAGCTAGTTTAATTGAAGAGTCTATTTGGATATAGTCATCACTATCCATATTATTCACTCCAAAGATGTAAGTCAATGAGACATCTACAATAGTTTGAAGCTATTGGATGATGTTGTAATATTATATTGGTAAAGCTATATATTCCACCTATTTATATTGTGTATGGGTTGTGATCTTATTGATCAAAAGTTTGTTGTGACTAATCTTATAAATATATACTTTGGTAAGCTTGCATTTAGAAACTTGAATAATATCAATTCTCATGCCTCCCCTACTAGATTGTTGATTTTCATTATGTTTATACCTAATTGATAGTAAACTATGTCCAAAGATGTCTAAGAAGTGTATTGCTGATGTATAGACTTGGATTCTTCATTTTCAGCATGGTATCTTGATTGGTATGTCTAAAACTATTAGTAAACACAAAATATTGAAAGTGAAGTTAAGGATTTTATTTTCATCCTCACATTTGTTTTAAGATTCCATAGAACATTATTGTTTTATTTTTTAGGGAAGACTCTCTTTAGTGATTATATATTGCTATCCATATGTGCATTGTGATATCTATTATGATTAGAATTTTATATTGTCTTACTAGTTTGTGGTGTCTTTCAACCAAGTTGTGAGTAGTTTGATCTAGTAATTTTAATGAATAAATTATGAGGTCTCTTAACATGGGAGAGAGAATCATTGCACGTGACTATTGATTTTATTGACCAAATGTGATACTAATTTCCGTAGTGGCAGTGAAATATGTTTTGAGATTCTTCCTTGCACTTTCATTGAATTTTGAAATTTTCAATATATCTTGGTGGGTTACCATTATTATTTGGATATCCTTAATTTATGTTAGTGCTATTTTTTTCCTCTTCAATCTTGTTGTAAAAATTGTGCATCTTGTCTTGAAAACCTATAACTCTAAATTGACTACTCACTTTATAGAGTTTTCCAAACTTGTTAAGTTGTCCCTCTTTTGGCTGGCATAGTAGGGAAATGTAATAACTATTGGCTCCACTAAATAAATCAACTAGTATTTATAATAAATAACAAATAATAACTCATAGTGGAATAGAAATTTGGATTTTTTTAATTATTCATCAAATAAGTGCAATGTAGAAATTTTTCTTTAATTGGTAAGTAATAAATTAGAGAGAATATTTACAAGGTTATCTTCATATTGACACATCCTTCCTTTTCCTTTTCCCTTCTTTCACTGAAAAAGATCACTAAAGAGACATATATTATAAGGGTATAACAAGAGATAAAATATATATTCACTCCTAAGTCCTAAATGATTGAATGAATGGATGATATTGAGAGATTAGTTTGAAATTATTTTTAGATGATCACATGAAATGAAATGGACATGTGAGTAGAAAGAAACTAGAGAGACATTTTGTATAGATGAACATATGAAATGGATGATTTTGGAGTACTAAGTATAGAATCTTGCCATTTAGTATGTGCATATCATCATTCAATCTGTCTAGAGCTATAGATCACAACTAGGGAAAGATTAGGAAAAATAATATAATGCATAGTCATAGACTACAAAGGCATAAAAAGAGACAAAATATGTATTCAATCCTAAACCTTAAATGAATTAAAAAAAAAGGTGAGGACATACAAAATAACATAATCAATCAAAAATTAATTACTTTTAGTTTCCTTTCCATTTCCTTGATCCTCAATAATTCTTGCATTTAAAAAATGGACAAAAACTAACCTTAGATTGGAGCCCAAAGATTGAAAATAAATTTATTTATTTTTTATTCCTTCACTAGTTCCCTAGTTCATTAGTCAATGGTGAGGGAAATTTGGTTCATATGTCTTCACGTGCACCCTAACTAGTATTTTGGAATGATGTCATGTCTTTTTAAAATATTCTTGATGTCACCAAAATACTAATGGCACTTTCAACATACTGATGACATCGAGGATAATTAAAAATAAAAATAAAAATCATATTGAAATGCCTTTTCCACACAAATTCGCTTAAAAAAGTGGCCCCAAATGTTGTAATGGAAGAAAACAAGGACATGGAAAAGAAACCTAAGGAGAACATGAAGGCATGATACATTAAAAAAGAAGGGGTTACCAATGAGAAGTCTGTCAGAAAGGAGAAGAAGATATTATCTTCATTAAAATCATTGAAGGCATGAACTGATGCTAGAACCATGTTGAATTGGAAAGGTTTACCCTAGGCATGGTCCCTCTTTACATCTATTCACCTTGAAATGCTCACTGACATACCCTATCAACATTGTCCCTTATGTTCTCCAAGGGAAAAAAATGTAAAACTTTGACATACTATTTGTTGCAAATTGGGGCACTTGCACAAGATCTCTTTGAAACCATGGGGTCATGTTAAGGTCCTCTACAATATACTATTTTAATTTTTAAAGACGATAAGTCATTATGAAATGGAAACAAATTTTTGAGTGATGCAAAACTCGTTAGGTGCACTTTGTAAATAGTGACTAGATAAGTCATTTCATGTTCTTCTCATCGGGGGAATCAACCAACACTTCCACTATACTCAATTGAGTAGGTTTACCATAGGCATGGTCCTTATTTTCCTCTAGCCACCCCAAAATCCTCATTGACACAAAAATTTATTTTAACCAAGTATTAAATTGATAAAGTACCTAGTTAAACTAGGTTAGATATATGGTCAAAATATGTTGATGGTTTAACTTGGTTCAACTGTAGTGCTATAGGGAGTTGATATGAATTAATTGGATGCAAAGGCCTATAAGACCATTTTTTAATCCACTCTTTTGATTCACATGAATCCCATAAAAGGCACATACAAGAAGAGAATTAATATGCACGCCTTCTATTATGAATAGCTAGTGATACTACATTTGAACTTCTTGTTAGTGTAGTTTTTTATTTTTCCTTTTTTTGCTAGGTTTTTCCTACACTTTTTAATAATCTCGCTTAGGTTAATAAAGCATGTCTTATTAGGTGAATGGTTGTGAGGTGTCACCTTCCTACATGTGAGCATCCATTAGCTATCTTGGGAAGATACTTTGCTATCTTTAGTCCGATAGATGGTTGCTCCTCATTGGTTGGTGTTGCCACCTCCTCCCTCTTCCTTGCCTATATAAACATGCTACCTGGCTTGTATTTGTATCTCTTGTTTTTGCATCCTCTTAATGCTATTTTGCTTCCAGCATTTGCATTACTCTCTTGGAGACTAACTCTATGATGCTATTTTGATTTTGTATCATTTGCATTCATAGTTTAGATATTTACTCTTTGCACTAGTTTTCTGGGTTATTAATCTTTTCAGATTCTAACATGGTATCAGAGCTTTTCTATGTGCAAGAGTAGATTTTAGTTTCCTTATTTGAGAGATTCGGGGGGGGGGGGCAAATAAACTTTATTGTAGTTTTTTGAAAAATGAAGTATGCTCTTCTCTTGCATCTTTGGATGATCCTGAGAATCAAAAAAGTTTTGACAAAAAAAAAACACTTTCTGGGTTTTGTTTGCAGCCCCGAAAAACCATTTGGGTATCTTTTAGATTTTACATGCAAGCTTTATATTTTTCAGAATCAAGCATGCAAAGCTATAGCCATACCCCTCTCCATTGGCAGTCGCAGATTTGAATGCAATTTTTCTTCAAATCAGGGGATAAGTGAATTTTTGGAGCACTTTCAGCCCAAACGGACATCACCATTGGATCCGGAAGGCCGTTTGCAGTCAGGATTCATATAAAGCTTTTCATTTTTGGAGACAGAGCTTTGGGAGGCAAAATTTTTTTACCCGCAGGGCCTTCCGTATGGATCGTACGGACACACGTCGATTTAAAAATAAAAAAAATTAAAAAAAAAAGGGCGTAGGGCCGCTCCACCGCGGGGCCGCCCCTGCCCAGCTTCTCCGGCATTCACCGCCGCCGTTATCCGGCCGCCCCCGCCCAGCTTCTCCGGCCTCTGCCGCCGCCATTATCTAGTCGTCCGCCCAGCTTCTCCGGCCTCCGCTCTCCGCAGCCGCAGTGGAGCCTCCGCCACCGCCGTGGAAACGTTAGCCCCTCCACCGCCGCCCGTCGAAGACAATCGCACAGCCAGGTTTTCCTCCCGGGCACCACCGCTACCGGCGGATATTCCTCCGACGCTGCTCTGCGGCTTTTTTCGGCAACGACGTCACTTTCCTGATGCTAACGTCTTTTTCTGGCATTGACGTCACTTTCACGGCACTGATGTCTTTTTTCAGCATGGACGCCACTTTACGACTTGCTGACGTCTTTTCCCAGTGATCGAATTTTTTTGCTGGCGACAGTCTTGTGACGGGCATATGGCCGTCAAATTTAGGCCATTGTCTGAAATTTTCTAGCAAGTTCATTTTTGGAGCAATAGTCGGTTTTTTGGCTATAACTTTTGCATACGGAGGTATTTTTTCGATCCGAAAGAAGTGCCAGAAAGCTGGTTTTGAGACAAAGATGTTGGTATAGGTATTTTTGAGTTTTGGTGTAGTTTGGTTGCCTGTTATGGTAGTCAAAGCCAAATGTTCTATTTTGCACTCCGGGAGGCGTATCTTGAGCTTTCGATCTCCAATTTTGGACTTCTTTATATCGTTGGAAAGCTCTTTTTGTGCTCTTTTCAGTGATGCTGGTTGTTGTTCCAAATTCTGTTCTAGATACATCCTATTCAGTCTTTTGCATTTTAGCATTCTGGTGGATATTCTGTTTGTTTCAGCTTTGGAGATCGATTTTGTTGCTTCAGTTGCTTCGTTTTGGGCTTTACCTTCTGTTGTTTTAGCCTTATGTTTTTTCTGATCATTGTTGATATTCACTGTAAGCATCTTTATGCAACACATTGAGATAAAGTGCCACTCTTGCGTTTTGGGATCCTTTTCATCATTGTGATTCGTTGTACTCACACTATTATATAAAGTGCCATGGGGGGGATAGTTGTTTGCTGCTTATAGGCCCTCTTTCTCTAATTCCTCATGCAGTGTTGATGACACCTGCCTTTATTTGTGTTTGTACCTCACTCTCGATGAGTTTGGCTCCTATGTTGTAGGAGATTTTTGGCCCATCTTTTCAGCTGCCTGTCACCTCGCCTACCTTAAGGGGAGGTTATATTGTTGTTCTATGCTTCTTTGGTTGATGGTTCGTGCCTTCTATTTCCATGGAGGTTCCTTTGGTTGATGGTTCGTGCCTTCTATTTCCATGGAGGTTCTACAGATTAGCATTTTGACAGAGTTTTGCGGTTCTTCATGCTTCAGTGATGCTGCTTCTTCATGATCACTCCTTGTTTCTATTTTAGGGGACAATTTCCCTAGCAGGAGACTTCTTCAGTTCTTCACTAGGTTCTTACCTCTTTTGGGGGAGGGTTTTTCCCATGTGGTTTTCTCTCTTTCCCCACTTTCAGAGGTTGCATCTTCTTGCATTGTACTTGGGTACCTAACATGGCCTCATTGCCGGGACCCATTTCTACATCCACCTAAGCTTCGCTTATGGGGGGGTGTTAGTGTAGTTTTTTATTTTTCCTTTTTTTGCTAGGTTTTTCCTACACTTTTTAATAATCTCGCTTAGGTTAATAAAGCATGTCTTATTAGGTGAATGGTTGTGAGGTGTCACCTTCCTACATGTGAGCATCCATTAGCTATCTTGGGAAGATACTTTGCTATCTTTAGTCCGATAGATGGTTGCTCCTCATTGGTTGGTGTTGCCACCTCCTCCCTCTTCCTTGCCTATATAAGCATGCTACCTGGCTTGTATTTGTATCTCTTGTTTTTGCATCCTCTTAATGCTATTTTGCTTCCAGCATTTGCATTACTCTCTTGGAGACTAACTCTATGATGCTATTTTGATTTTGTATCATTTGCATCCATAGTTTAGATATTTACTCTTTGCACTAGTTTTCTGGGTTATTAATCTTTTCAGATTCTAACACTTCTAAATGAATGCATGTCACTTGATCTTGTAAATATCTAGCAACCATATACTTACTTGTATTACACAGTCCCATTGTAGAATTACACCATTACACAATTTTTTATGTATTTATTAATGTTGTACCACCAAGTTGTACTTTAATTCCTCTATCCTAAGAGGTCTTTTTGAACATTTTCCAACACCATCATGCTCTCAATTTCCATTTTGTGCCTTAGTGAAATTCCAAAAATGTTGCACTCCACTTGCTATGTGCATCCTACTAAACTAATAGAACATCTTTGCATTCCTTAATTTTGAAGTACAATTGTTTGACCATATTATGTGTTTATTGTATCATACATCTCTTTTCCTTAAGTTTTAATAGAAAACTCTAAAAAATTCTTGCAAAAACTTCGATGAATGAGTTTGATCACCATTGATATAGAAGTAATACTCTCTTATAACCTTGTTTCCCTCTTCTATGCTATCATGTGCATGAATGAATGCCATGCATACAAAAATTAACACTTATGTGAAGTCGTAATATATTTCTTGCACTTCATTTTGAGGATTTAGTGTATATTTTTTAGTGAAGTCAACAATAGACACAATAGTACTAAGGGAATTTTCCTTACACAACTTGAATTTCTCATCTAACCATCTAGCTCTATGTGTATGATGTACCTACTCATAAACTAGATTCTCTTGAATTTTTACATAAAATCAGCTATGCATAGAGTTTTTTTGACTAACTCATACTTCTTTAATTCTTTTCCATCTTTAACACCAAATGGAACTGACTTTTATTTTCCATGAGAAACTAGATTCTTACCAATTTCATGTGTGCTATCTAGATTTAGGTATCCATTACCCTATTGCAAACCACCACATTTAGGGTAATTTTAATTTAAACACATGGTCTTATAATAAATGTACCTATTATATCATTGACATAGTACACTTTCCATAAATTCTCTTGATGACTTAGGATGTACTTGTAGACCACATTCCTTTAACATATTGTCAGTGTGAAACTACAAATATATGAAAATAAACATTATAATGCATAAGAAACTCAACATGAACCCTAAAAAAAATGTAGTGCATGTGTGCTTGAGTCATATCCAAGTAATGTTTTTCATGTGGCTCATGGTTTTTAATTCCAATTTACCTTATGATAAAATCTTTTTTATTTGAGGAAGCCCTTGTATTGTCACACCAAAATTTTTCAATTAGTGTCCTTAGTGCATCAACAAAAATCTTATCCTTATATGGGACTCTACCCTAGAATAACCAAAAGAAGAATAATTAGGATCTTTAATTTTCTCCCACCTCTCTAAGGCTTTGACTAACACTATTCTACTTATTCTTAATGAGTTACTTGTTTTCTTATTATAAGATATATATTTTATTTACTTTCCCATTATGGTTGATTTGAGGACATGTTGAGTGACGTTAGCTGTTGGAAATATAAGATGAGTAACTAAGAGGGGGGGTGAATTAGTTACTACTAAAATAAATCCTAGATCCCTTGGATGTCAAATAAAATTTAGACTGATAAAACTAGTTACTACTGATACTCGGTAAACATACAAAAATTATTGTAACTCGATAAATGCAGAGTGTGTATTACTTTAATAGATTTTAATATGTTATCAATAATTTACTTGCAAGCATCAAAATAATAACATGAACACATAAGACACCAGATTTTAATGTGGAAACCCAATTTGGGAAAAACCACCAAATGTAACTAGTTACTAATTTTCACTCTTCTGAAGTGAGCCCTATTAGGAGCCAACCCTATTAAAGGTTACAAAACACATTGTTAGGTGGTACCCTATTAAAGGATTTAATCACCCTATTAGGAGTAACCTTGCAAGAGGTCTTAAAACAATTCAATGGAATTGCCACCTTGTTAGAGGATTCACAAATGGCTATTAAACCAACTCTGTTAAGAGATTTTAGATCACTGCTATAATGGTTAGAGAGTAAGAATGAAATGACCTAATTGTAATACAACTAAATTGCTAATTAAAAATATCTATTCTAGTTTATACTTGATCCTTCCTAATTGAATAACACTTTTGTTCTCCACAAGGATACTTGCTTATCCTTCAAGATCACTTCCTCTCTTCTTATCTTTTTCAACTCATTCAACTTGCATATCACACATATTGAAATTACAAATTGATCTTTTACTTATGCCTTCCATATTGTCAAGTCAACTGAAATACAAATTAGAATAACCAATATTCATCACCATAGTTGGCTAGAATCAATAGGTAAAATAATTAAGCTTCACATGCCAAAATAAGAAAATCTTTTGGTAGTCGACCCAGCTTAGTAAAAATTGATTCTAAAAAAATTTCTTGTGTTAATCGATAGAAGCTCGATTAACATTGTGAACTTACAAAATCCCTTTGGTAACCGAGTGAACTCAGTTAATATTAACTCTATTCAACTTTCCCTTTGTTAACTGAGTGAGCTCAATTAACACTCTTTTCTGCATAACTTCCTTCATCGCCTAAGTGAACTCGGTAGATATTGCCTTCTATATAGAGTAAAATTAGGAATGCTTGATCGACAAGAAAAACTAACTTCATTGACCAAGTGAGCTTGACATGCACTAACTATAAATTGATATGACATTTGTGTCACATCAAAGACAACACACAATTAATCAATTGTATCCAAAAAACTCCCTCTTTGGCATTGATGGCAACACAACATGTCGTAATACAATGAAATTTTGAGAACAAGACTCCCTCTGTCAGAAAGTTTCTCCCTTTTTAAATGAACTACTTAACTTCTCCCTCTACAAAATTTTAGAAAAATGTGATAGTAATATTTTCCCTCTTTGGAAACACATGCCAAAGATAATTTTGATTAGTATCAATTTACCTTGAGTACAAATTCATCTACAATATGTCCTTGCCAATACTACATCAACCGTTTGATCTTCAACTTAGTTCCTATTGATGCATCACTAAACTTTATTTAGTGAGCTTCAGATAAGGGAATGACCTCTAGCTTACCTCTTAGATACAAAAATGCATCCTTAGGTAATGGTATATCTACAATTTTTTCTTTTGTATGCTCATATTCCAATTTGATTTCTTTGTCCTGTACTAATTCTCTTACAAATTGATATTTTATAGCAATGTGCTTTATTTTGGAATGCATCACTAAATTCTTTGATATGTTGATTCCATTGGTGTTATCACAATACATGACTATTGGCTCTTTGATTTCAACCTTCATTCCTTCAAACAACTATTTGAACCAAAAAATGTTAGAGCAATTGAATGCTACTACTACATATTCTACTCCTATCATGGATTGAGATGTGCAATTTTGCTTCTTGCTTGTCCAAGATACCAACCTTTTACCAAGAAAAAATGCTCCATCAGTAGTTCTTTTTATGTCATCAAGATTTCCTACCCAATCAGCATTAGTAAATACTTTTAGGTCAAGGTTGCCTCCAAGTTTGTACCATAAGCCATAGTCTTTAGTATCTTTCAGATATCTCAAGATTCTTTTTATTGACATCATGTGGTTTTCTCTGGGTTTAGCTAAGAATCTTGCTACTATTCCAACTGCTAAGGCAATATCAGGCCTTGTATGTACTACATACTACAATTTCTCAATCATTGATCTGTATAAGGTCTAATCTACTTCTTTGGAGTTATCATCTTTTGTAAGCTTAAGTCCAGTACACACGGGGGTTCCAACTAGTTTTGAATCTTCCATTCTAAATTTCTTGAGTATCTCTTTGATATACTTAGATTGAGTGATATAGATACCATTTATGTTCTGCTGTATTTGTAATCCAACAAAGAATTTTATTTCAACAAACATGAACATTTCAAATTCTTTATTCATTTGTTTTGAAAATGCTTTGCATAAATCTTCATTTCCTATGAATAGAGTATCATCCACAAATATTGTTGCCAACACAATCTTCTTATCTGGTCCTTCCTTAATGTACATACTATTGTTATCATTTGTTCTTTGAAAACAAATATATATCAAATAGTTATGTAGTCTTTCATACCAGACTCTAGGAGCTTGTTTTGACCATACAGTGATTTGTGTAATTTGTAGACCATGTCCCTTTTGTCTGGATCAAAAAATCTTTTGGCTATTCAATGTAAACTTCCTCATCAAGAATTCCATTCAAGAATGTAGATTTAACATCCATCTGATATACTTTGAATCCTCTATGAGCTACATAAGCTAGTAAAGTCCTAACACCTTCTAGTCTTGCAACAGGGGAAAAAGTTTCACTATAATCAATACCTTCTTCTTGAGAATAACCTTTACATACCAATATTTCTTTGTTTCTTGACACTTTTCCATCTTCATTTAGCTTATTTATGAATACCCATTTTGCACCAATCACATTTTTATATTTGGGCCTAGGTATAAGAGTCCAAGTTTTATTCTTCTCTATCTGTTCTATTTCTTCATTCATAGCCTTAATCCAACTTTCATTTTCTAGTGCATCTTAACACTTATAGGTTCAAATTTAGAAAGTAAACATGTACCTTTTAGTTTGCTTCTTGTCATTGTTCAATCTGATTTGTCTCCAATGATTTGGTTAGGTGCATGATGCATTCTAACATATTTAGCCAATACAAGTTCTTTGAATTTTGAATGAATTACATTATCTTCATTTTGAATCTTAGCTTCAGGCTTGGGTCCTTCTATTTGGGGCTTAGGTTTTTCAGACTTGGTATGCAGTAGCTTCTCCCTGTGACTCAGTTTACACTTCTTGCAACTTGGTAACTGTTGGAGACAGATTGGTTTTCAAAGAACAAATGATGGCACTTAGTACTTTGTTTACACTTTTGGTAACTATTGCAAGTAGTTATGCCATCATTTTTTCATTTTGTTGGAATTTAGTAGTTCTTCCTAAAGTAGGTTGTTTCTCATGGCTGGTGCTAAAACACATGATTTTAACTAGTGATAGATTGAATAGACTACAACTTGCTTCACCATTTAAATGTGTTCTTTGTGGGGAATAGGATGAAACTTTGGATCATTTGTTCGTTACATGTTCATTTTCTTACCAATGCTAGTGCTTTATTTTGAGTAAGCTTAAGTATTGTAGTCCCTTGCCAAATAATCTCTGGGATCTCTTTCAAGCCTGGCCAATTCTCTACCAAAAATCATTGTTTGCAAACCTCTGGAAATGTATCCCAACCTTGGTAGTTTGGGCTATTTGGTGGGAAAGAAATAAGCGCATTTTCAGAAAAGAATTCCTTCCATTAGAAATTATTTTGAATGGTATTGAAAGATCTATCTCGAAAATGACTAATTCCAGCTTGAAAATGATTAAATTTAATTTGATTTTGACCCATTGGGATTCTCAAATTGTCCAAGAATGGAAATTATTATTTATTCATAATGCGTGGAAAATAAGTCCTTTACCAGCACATATCTTACCCTGGAAGAATATTTGGAGACCCCCATCATTTGGTCTTTGGAAACTGAATTTTGATGGAGTCTCTAGAGGAAATGTAGGTCCTTTAGGTTTAGGGGCATGTATTAGAAATTCTTCTATAGAGGTTGTAGTAGTTATAGTATCCCCTTTTCCTATTGACACAAATAACATTATTGAAGCTCATGCCTTATTGGCTAGGCTTTTATTAGCTAAGGTAGGCTATTTCAATAGGCTACATATAGAAGGGGACTCATCATTTATTATTGATGCTTGTATACATAGGCACATCATTTTTTGGAAACTCAAATATGTATTGAATCAAATTTGGAGACTCCTTGACGAATGTTTGGATGTTTGTATTTCGCATATTTATCGAGAAGGGAATAAAGTTATAGGTTTTTTAATCAAATTTGGGTTGTGATGGGGTTACTGTTTCTACTTTTCACTCTCTACCTTTTATTAAGAAACATAAGGCTTTAAAAAATCTTATTCATGATGATATGGAAGCCTCTACTAGTAGTAATGTTTAAAGTTCCAAGCTTAGCAGGTAAAATTTGAATGTTGAGGTAAATTCCAAGTGCCGAGTTGAGTCAATTTATTAAGATGCCGAGCAAAATTGCTTTGGTGCCGAGCTATTTAGGTAGTAGGTACTAAATTCTTCAGGTGTTGAGTGTTTCAAAATTGCCGAGTTAATAGGAGATTTTCAGGTGCCAAGTAGGCATAAGGGTAATCGGTGCTGAGTCACTATGCTTAGTTCTGACTGTCAAGTAATTGAGCCTTAAGTCAAATACCAGACTCATCAGTTATTATTGATGTTGAGTTAAATTCCAAGTGCCAAGTTGAGCCAGTTTATTAAAATGCCAAACAAAATTGCTTTGGTGCCAAGTTATTCAGGTAGTAGGTACCGAGTTCTTCAGGTGCTGAGTGTTTTAGAATTGACAAGTTAATAGGAGATTTTCAAGTGCCGAGTAGGCTTAAAGGTAATTGGTGCTAAGTTACTCTACTTAGTACTAAGTGCCAAGTAACTGAGTCTTAAATCAGATGTTGAGTTATTTAAGGTGCCAAATTTATTAGGTGTCGAGTTCTAAAGTAGAAAGGAGTGCCCAGGTTAGTAAGGTTGGTCAAGTGCCGAGTTGAATAAGTTATTCTCTGGTGCTGAGTAAAGCATAGGAGGTTTTCAGGTGCCGAGTTACCCTATCATCTTAAAGTGAATTTATTGCCACATGTTTTTCTTAAGTGCATTGTATAATAACATGACTTCTAAAGTACAATTTGTATGCTCCAAATCTTTTATTCCTCGATGATACTCAATTTTGAAGTCCTATTTTTTGATTGCCTCATGCAAATAAATCTGAGTGATTAAGGAGTATTGTCTTTAGTACCATTTCTAGGCATGATAAGGACAAAATTGGTGATAGTCTACATGGAAAATGATAAGTTTCACTATGATTACTTATTGAAGTTACCTATATGTATCTTTCATTGCACAGTTTTGCAAACATCCTACAAATGCTTAGTTAGGCAAATTTATTTTGTGAGCTGAGATTGTGCTTCAAGATAAATTGTGGGTGGGATATTGCTTTGGCTTGCAAAATGTGTCATAAACAACATTATATCTTCATGCCAAAAAATTTTCATATTTGGTTGCTGCCGACATTTGAGGAAACTATGTTACCCAGTCATGTTACGGATGAGGTGATGAAGCAAATGTTCATAATGCATTCACAAATGATCACAACAGCTATCTGACATATCATTGGTGAAGATCTTCTTTGTACACTAGTAAATGTGTTTTTCTATCCTTCTCAGGTCATATCTATATTTCTATCCAATGCCATGGATTTTTTGCAATCTCCGGATAGGCTTAAAGCCTTGGCCTGAAAGGTAATACTACCACATTTCCTAGTGGATAATAAATTGACTATGGCTATGCAAAAGTATGATTTGTGGAATCATATGGCTTTAGTTGGTGGTCTCTTTTCACATTCTCAACTTCTGCAAAAACATGAATTTTATGTTGTTTTTGAGGCTATGAAGAAATCTATAGATACTTGCAGTTTCATTTACCTGAAACATACTCTGCCATTTGTTCCAAGATTGATGGGTGTGCAATTGGTGGAAAGAATTAAGTTAGTGGGCTTGGCCATGATTGAATTGCAAAAGGATTCTAATGTTTCAAAATCCATACAGTCAAATGCACTGTTAGTAAATCTACAACCAATTAAATAGAGTTTTTGGGATTCAATTGGTGCGAATAATTTTGATTGGCTTGTAGATAGTTTAGAATTTTGATTTGGCTTGGGAATTCTTTTTGATGGACTTAGATTTTCTAGTCGTGGTTTGGTATCTATTTGGGTAGGATTGAAAGGCAGTGTTTCTAAAGGTCCCTTTCAAGATATGTCATCATCAACTGGTGTTATCTTTTGTATGTTGCAGCTCCATGTCTAAGTACTTCATGCCAAAGCTATTATATTTGAATTTTGTAGAAGCTTAGATTTGGTTATCTTCAGGGGTATATTGCTGGGTGATAACCCTTTGTAACTACTTGCTCATACTATCTAAATATATGTAAACATTAGGGATGATGCTGGGTTTTCTTCATTGTTTCTTTCCTAGTTGACCTCATTGAATCAGATTAATAAATATTATAGTGGCTAGCCACTTTTACCATAAGAAAGAAAAAAGAAAAAGAAACTATTGGAGACTTGTAGGACTTAGGAGATGAAGTCTCTTTTTTTTCAAATGTGTTTGACAATGTATCAAGTTCATAGTAGACAAATCTTCTATAGTCTTCTAGTTCCTTTTTGATTTCTTCTTTAGTCTTTTCTGCAAACTCATCGATTCTTTCATGTGCACTTTCTATGATTTTGTGAGTGGAAAAATTCAGACATTTGTATGCTTTACTTCTATAGGAATATCATAGAAATATACCTTCATGACCTTTTACATGAAATTTTCCTTTTCTAGATTATTTCAAGGCAACTGTAGAGCTCAATGGCTACTAAATTACATGGAAAGAACTGTAAACTATTCAATGAGCTAGGTAGCTATAAAAAATTTGAATAAGTGTGTGTCACTAATAACAAACTTGACTGCTATGTCAACAATCTCCCCCTTTGGCATTAGTGAAAAAACACTTATTAGCCCAAAATTGAATACCTTGTATTCATCACCACGTAATACTAGCTTGGTATATTTTTAAGATTTTTCAAAATTGATCTTTGTAAGTATATACAGAGTAGTTCTCCATCATAGCATATTTCTCCCCCATACTATGTGTTCCTCTATGTACACGTCTTGCTTCCTCATAACCTATAACTTTTCTCTTATATACATATGACATTTCTTCAATGTAACTTTTCTCCCATATCTCCCATATAATATTGTATCTCTCCCTTTTTGATAGTAATGCCACAGATTTATTTTAACATATTTACATAGAGACACCAAATGAGATAAGAATTCAAAATGTACCTTGACAGTGATTGCCAAGGTTTTATCCCAATTTTCTTGCAAGACCTTGCATGTATGAATTGCAATTTGCACCTCTACTAATAGTTCAATCATGTGGTCTAAAACAATGAAGTTGCTATCATGGATCAGAGTCTTTGAATATACAATATGTTTCTACATAGCATCCATGATTGGAAGGATCATATTTTGTATGTCAATAAATGTTGAGTAGATCCTTTCTTCTTCTCTTAAAAATTTATCTTGCATGTTTGACAAAAATCTAATATTCTTAAAATGTGCAGAGGTTGAACTAAGGTGGAGTTGCAATTGCTGAGCATTGGCTTTAATATCTAGATCAAATTTTGACAATTTTTCTTTCATTTCCTTTGTATACTCTAGGACATCACATAGTTTTCCAAAAAGTGATGACACATTTGAATATGACACCTCAAGATTGACCAAAATTGTTGAAATTTCAACTTGATAAATGGCTATTTGTTGAACAATGTGCTCTAGCACTTTATTGTTGAATTTCTTTTTAGCCTTTTCAACTATATTTTCTTGTCCTTTGGTGTCCTCATTGAATTTTTGAACTACTTCTCCTAGCTGAAACCAAATAGGTTGAGAAGAATCAACCTCAACTCCTATTGCCTTGGTCAAAGTATTCTTTGTATCTTCTATTATTTTATACTCTTTGTCTCTCTCCTCTCTTAGTCTTTGTTGCTTAGCCTTTTTCTGGAGGAGTTCACCAAATATATGCATTCTTTTGTAGAAATATTGTAAATGTCCCATTTGGGAATTACTATTTCTTCATCTAAATCTATGTCTTCCTTTATCTCCTTGCTTTCCCCAAAAAAATTGTACTTGGTTGAACCTTAGGCTCAACTGTCTTTGCACTTATTGCTTTTGTATCTAGGATGGAAATAATAGTAGACATATTTGGACTTGTAGTAAAAATTAATATCGTACTGACTAATGGAATACTTACAAAAATACTTGTAGAATCCAAAATTGATGAAGTCAAAATTGTATAATCCAAAACTAAAGTAGAGAAAACTAAAGAGCTTACCATGGATGTACTCAAAACTATAGAAGTCAAAATTGGAGAAGTGAAGACGAAAGAACTCAACTTAGTAGATGAAGAAGGAGTTTGTAGCTTGATGGATGAAGTGGAAGTCACTTCTATCAATGATATACTAAGCTAAGTTGGGGTAAAGAGTGATTGGACATTTGATGTATCACTAGTAGTCATAACCAAACTTGTTGAAGCCGTCTCCATACTTGATGTAGTCAATGGTTTGCTCAAGGAGTGAGGAAGTGAGGTAATGATTGCAACAACTATCATAATTGGGCCAGTCTCCTCATCATCTTCCTTTGCTTCCTCTACAACCTCTTGCTCCTTGTATTCTTCATAATCAACTGTAATAAAATGAATTGATCCTTCATCATCCTCTTCATCCTTGTCTTTGTCATCACCATCATCCTTAACTTCCAAAAGGAAATCACTTGGTTTATGTAGCAAATATATATTCTTCTAAGTATTTGTAGCATTTATAACAACATGCTCTATGTTCTTGATCAAAACCAAACAAGTATTAAACCTTAGAGTCAAGTTTTCTTCATTTTTCTTTAAATACTCTTTCACTTCAGCATTTGATATGCTCGGTAGTAACTACCTCAGGGTTTGTGCATATATGTCTTTGACTGTTTGCATAGAAGAGTCCCATGTTGGCTTTAACTTCTCTAGCAATTCACTAGAGATTTGAGAAGCAATCTAGTCTGGTGAGTACTTCCATTTACCCATTTTGTTTAGCACTAGGTTTAGCTTTAGTTCTAGTCTCATATTTCAATGATTTAAAGTTTGTTATTCTTGCACCTTCTTCTAATTGCTTTAGCTTGTCCTGGAAGGTGGGTGGATGTTTGCTGAATATAATGTCACTTCCTTACTTTCATGACCTCCTTGTGAATATTGTAGTGGATGACTTTTTAGGCTTGGTGATGATCACCTTGCCCTTTTTCTTCAAAGGTTCTTCTTCTTTCTTAGATTCTTTCTCATCCTCTACTTCTTCCTCATCCTCACCTTTTACCTTGGTTAACATGAGAAATGCACTTGATTTCAGTTTGGCTATCCTTCTCTTCCCTTTGTCAACTGCCCGAGGGAGCTTTATTTCTAGCTCTATTCTATCCTTAGCTTCATCATAAGTTTCAAAATAAGGGGCCTTGAGATCAACAAGTTCATTACCAAGGGGATTCAATGATGTCCTTTGTCTCATCAATATTCACCTCATAGCCAAGAGATCTCACCCACACAACTCTATGCTTAACTGCTTGGATATAAACCTTTTCATTGTCTACCATGAAGCACACATCATCCTTGTAGTCTTCAACTAACTTCTTTGGAATTTTGATCCTATTGTTCATTTTCTCTTTGAACACATCGAAGTAGTTATCCATGATGCTGTCATAGTTCTCACCCATTTATGCAATATATTCATTTATTTCGTAAAGTATAGGCACATGCTTTCTTCAGACTATAATGCCATGTGGTGCAAAATATGACATTTGTGTAACATCAAAGACAACACACAATTAATCAATTGTATCCAACAATTAGCATCTTTAGTTCCAAAGAGATTTCTGAAAATGGTTCTTTCACTACTATTTTTAGATGTTTTAATCCCAAAATTCTCATGTTGTCTCTCTAAATTTCAAAATTATAAGCATGCCAAAAAAAATTTGGCATCTTCCACTTTGATTTAATTTGTCAAAAAATTTATTCCAAATATTTAAAAAAATTCTTCTTCAAATTTTTTCTAACATTTTATCATGCATTTGCTTTAAAATATTTTCATCAATGTCAATTAGAAGCTTGGGTTTCTAAGAATTGTTTTAAGATATGTTAACATAGGTGGATGGCCAACATTTTCATTACTTTCTTTACATGCATTAATCATATCAAATTGAGATGCAACAATAGATTAATTAGCTGAATAAGGCATATTTTTCATAATAATTTCAAATGTATATTATTTTTATTTTATTTTTTGAATTAGGTGCATTTGTTAGATCAATATCAATAGGTGCATGCCCATGATTTTAGTTTTCTACATTAGGTGCATTGATCATGTCAATTTGAATTGTTATTTATTTTCATCACTTACATTGTTTGCATTTGATTATGTAACTTTATTTCATCTCCTCACATGATCCCTTGTTTGTTCCTTTGCTGTCTTTCATTTTAAAATTGTTTCTCTCTTGTTCTTTTTTTTTTTAAATTTTAATTTTTTTATTGACAAGAGGCAGAAGCCAAGATTCATTATTATTATGTGATGTGATCAATTATTATTAATATTAATCTTGTGTAGAGTTGAACCCAAGACCTCTCAAATAAGAGGCTCACAATTTACCATTGTGTTGTAGGCTCTTGCCTGTTTCTCTCTTGTTCTTTTCCATTGTAGATGAAAATTATCCTACAAACAATAGAATGAACAAAATACAAAATAAAAGAAAAATAACAAATTTGTATTATTATTTTATACTTTGAAGTGAAACAAAAAAGTGAAAAATAAGATTAACTTATGGTGATTGACAATATACTAACATAAAATAATGTGGAAACAAGAAAATAGACCAAATCAATCATTTCCAAGAAAAAATATTAACCATATGCATACCTAGTGTAGGAAAACACATGATACAATAGCGAGACCTTTTAGGATGCAATCAAATAGTTTATTATCCATTTACAAGTTTATATATTAACATTTTACAATAACCCAATTTGGTTCTACATAACTTGACTGGTTCATTAAATCTTGAGTACAATGTTCATAGGATCTCATAAACTGATCAGGCTTCACAAAACTTGATTGAGTTATGTAGATTTAGAACAAAAAGAGATATGGAGGGGTTAGAAAGAGGTTAGGGGTTGGGGATCAAAGAGGGGTTACAAATGAAGGTTCACAAAGAGAGAGAGAGAGAGAGAGAGAGAGAGAGAGAGAGAGAGAGAGAGAGAGAGAGAGAGAGAGAGAGAGAGAGAGAGAGAGAGAGAGAGAGAGAGTACTCTTGAGTACAATGTACATATGATCTCATTAACTAATTAGGTTTCTCAAAACCTAATCGAGTTATGGAGAACTAGGACAAATAGAGATATGGAGAGGTAGGGATCACCAAGGGTTAGAGAGAGTTTAGGGGCTGGGGGTCAGAGAAGGGATACAAATTAAGCTTCAAAGAGGCATGGAGAGAAAGAGAGTTATTTTTTATATGGAGAGATAGAGGGGTTAGGGGTTTAAGGAGAGAGAGAGGGAGAGGGTTAGGGGTTAGCCTAGAGAGAGAATAGTTATGGGTTAGAGGGATTGGGAGTTAGGGGTTACTAAGAGATAGAGAGAGGGGTTATGAATATATGCTATTATGTATATAAAAATAGAATAAAAATATTTAATTATATATGAATTTAGTTATATACATATAGCTATTTAATTATGTATATATGTAAATAAAATATAACCTTAACCTAAGATTATACATAACCTGATCCATTTATTGCTATGACTATAATCAAATTGGGTTATGTGGATGCAATATTTTCAATTCAGTCAATCATAACCCAATCACATTATCTAAACATAGCACTGAAAATCTATGCCTTAAAACCCCATTCAACTTATTTGAAAAGCTAAAACCCAATTAGGTTATGGCTTGGTAATAACCTTGGGAGTTGACCCAAAGGATTAGGAGCTCATTTCCCTCCAATTATATTCCTTTAGATATTTTTTCATCTTATAAGATGAATTCTCATCTTTTCCTTCATTAGGTTTCCAAATGGTAAAGTGGGTATCTCTTAGGTTACCACCATAATCTCAAATGTCATCTTAGCTTTCTAACCATATAAATACTTCCTTTCTTGGACAAATTTAAGATTGTAAACTTTAACTATGTTATCACTATATTTACAATCCTCACAAATATATTCCTAAAATTTTTCAATAAATTTTAATATACTTAACCAAATCCAAAACACATTAAATATTATTGTTCTACACTTCATTCTATATACTTTTTCAAAAAAAAAATCATTTTTGATTATTTTGATGCAAGTTATGCTCAACACACAAACAACTACCAAAATTCTAGGATGTAGTCACTTTGATGATTCTTAAAAAAAACTTATCTAAAAATTACCAAACAAAATTCTTCTAGATATCACTCTTAACTATGATCATACCAAAGGGAGTTGCAAAATACTGAATATAACTATCTTTTGTGCTGCACATGGAAATAGCTATATTCTATTTTTAAAAAAATCAAGAGCTATTTTTCATGGGTACAAGTTATGACCCACCTAATTTTTTCCATTTTGTAAAATGTTTAGTAGTTTAGGAAGTAGATTCAAAGTACTACAATTTATATATTTTACACATCTTGTCATTTTGAGTGGATGATGTTGCAACAAGATTGATAAAAGTATGAGAATGTGTTTCAATCATTATTTTGTCACTGATGTCAAACCTACTACTTATTGGTAAGACAACTGCTTAGTTGATTTGAGTTCTATCATTTTTAAATTAATAAAGAGGATTTGATCAAATATGTTAACAAGAGCACCTAGAGGAAAGGTTGAGTTATGGTATTAAAAATGAGTACAAAGATAATTTAAGATAGTGATGACATAGTGTATTGATTATCTACTTAAGGTTGCAAAGGTTAGATATACTAGTTACCTCTAGAAGAACAAGTAAAATAAATTAAGTTTTCCAAGCTTTACTGATTGCAAAATAGGTGCCAAGAAAAGTTAGTGCAAGCCAAGCAAAAAACTAGTTGGATCCGAGTAAAGTGAAGATTCAGTGTATGCCGAGCTAACTTAGTGTAAGTTGAGTAAAGTTTAGCTGATACCGAGCACTAGTAAACTTTAGTGTTTGTCAAGTTAACTAGTTAAAGCCAAGTGAAAGAATAGTATGGAAGTTGAGTGACAACATATTGATGTTGAGTGCCAATATTTATGTTAAATCAAAGATTTGAAAAATTTGAAATGATTATTTTGTTTCTTGAATTATGTGAAGCATGTGGAAGATAACTATGATGAGCTAGTGACACAAAATTTAAGGTAGACTATTTTAAGGAAAGTTCAAGAAAGATTGTAGAAGAATTTTTGAGAGGAACCAAATAGAAGAATGGATAGATTCATTGAATCGTACCTAACCCTAAAATGGATGATCGTGGTTAATCAAAAAAAATCTTAAATCTCTATTTATAGAGAGAGGTGGTAAGAAGTAAAGGTTGTCATGTGTGAGAACCTAAGAAAGACAAGGAGTCTAGGGTATTTTCTTCATTTATGCCTGAATAGAAGAGACTACTATTGGCATGTAAAGAAAGAAGGCTTAAGAGTATGAATGCTTGAAGGGTGAACAAGCTATCAGAGCTAAAGTGTGTGAAATCCAAGTAGAATGGAGGACTAGAACAAAGATCTATAATCTACAAAGTGAGTTGTATTTTGTTATTAGATCAAGCCTTAGTGTTACTTTCTAATTATTGTATCAGTCTAGGGTAAATCCTTTGGATTAAGGTTGACCTAATAGTCATTTGTAAATCTTCTAACTAGGTGACATTCCAAGTGAATGGTCTAAAGTCCTCTAACAAGGCTCACTCCTAATAGAGTGATTGAAATCCTCTAACCAAGTCACATTTAACAATGTGTATTGTAACCATTCATAGGCAATCACTTCAAAAGAGTGAGAATTAGTAGCTTGTTACTGGTGGTTTTTACCAAATTTTGTTTCCACATAAAATCCATGTATCAAATGCATTATGGAATCTATTGTTGACATTTAGTCAATTTTTTTATTAGTGACAACACTTATTTAGATTCTATATGGCTATCGAGCTTATTGAATAATCTATAGTATTTTCCATGTACTCCAGTAGCCATCAAGCACTACAATTCCTACCGAGCATTTCAGTGGTTACCAAGGGGATTTAATTAGTGTGAAGTGTAATAGTTCAAACTGAGTAGGATTAGGTAGTGTGAAGTCCAGTAGTTCAACCGAAGTAGTTCAGTGGTTACCATGCTTTACAATTGCTATCGAGCTAGCAATTCATGTGAAGCAAAGTTAGTGTACCGAGCTATGTGATGATTAGAGTTTATTGAGTGCAGTCATGGTAAATGAGTAATTCAATTTCTACCAATCTACATAGTATCTACCTAGTCACTAGTGTAGATCGAGTTCAAGAATACATTGAGATGATTAGTATGGATCGAGCTTCTACTTCTACTAAATTCATGGTGATGCCAAGTAATGACAGTGGATGACATGTATCAGAACTTCACCAAGTCAATCTTCAGAACTCAAGTGTCTTCATTTGGGCTGACTTTGTAGTATTGGTGTTAACTTGTATATTGGCTGACTTTGTAATTATGTAAATTGGATTGATATATGTAATGTATCATATCATATCCAAAGAAGTATGAAAGCATGAGTGTGTGAATGGAATGTGAAATAGAAGCATGCAAATGTGAATCAATAGTAGACAAAGTGTATTGTAAGGCCATATCAGTACTTCAAAGAATCTCTATCAGCAATCCAATTGTAAGTTAGAGATCTACTATTTCATCCTAATAGGTGAATCAGTCCATATCCTTTAACAAGGCAGACTTAATAGTCTTTTGTCAAATCTCTTTACCAAGTGCATACTTCATTGTGTGTTTGTAAAACATCTAACAAGGTGGAGCTAGCAATCCTAATTGCTCCTAATAGGGTAGATCATCAATAGTGATCATTGTAAGCCTTAATAGGCCAACTTTATGCTGTAGTATTGACGTTTTATGGGTATTATCCCCACCCTAGTTTTACTCTCTATTTGGAAGGTTTTTGGGTCACCAAATTATTGTGTTCAAGTGTTACGAATGTTTTATGTTTTCAATTTCTCATGCATACAATTAGATCTAATTTAATGAATTAAATGGTAATTGGATTATTTCAATTAAGATATGAAATTGGTAAAGTTTTTAAGGTTACTGATTCACCCCTCCCCTCTTAGTAACCTAGCATAGTCTTGAATATTTCCAACAACTGGTATCAGAGCTTTGTGGTTCTTAGGATAAAGTTTGATAGCTTGGGAAAAGATCAAGGACAATGGAGATATTTAAACTTGATAAGGCAATCAAAAATGAAAAACTAGATCTAGAAATGGCCATTGCACAACTCAATAAAGGTAAGGAGCAACTTTCCCAATCCCTGGAAAAAAGAAGGAACTTGTAAATCAATTAAATGATCATCAGTACATTGAAGAAAATATTGAAGACTTTTTCCCTTCAAGTAGTTTAGTTGAAGCAAATGATGCAATCAAAGAACTCTTAGAGAAGAATGTTTCCCTACAAGAAGAAGTAAGAAAGCTAAAAAGAGAACAAGAAATTTAGTCAATAAGGCTATGTGAAATCTTGGAACAAAGGAACAAGATGAAAGAAGAAATGGATGGAAGGAACAATGAGATCAAGAACCAATCCCTTTAGCATGCAAATCTTATGGATCAAATCTCCAATGCAAATGAGGAAATCATGAGCCAAAGATAGATCAATGAAAGATTAAGAAATGATCTAAATTTGGAAAGACAAATCAATGAAAGAATAATAAGTGAGCTGAGATTTGAAAAGAAAATTAATGAAAAATTGAAAAATGACCTAAACATTGAAAAGAAAATCAATGAAAGAATGATGAAATCCCAAGCAGATATGAATCAATTGAATGAGCATCATTTTTATAGACAAAAAGGAAAAATAGGAATTGGATACAAAGAAGAAGTGAATCCTCCAAACAATGTGCTCAAAGGAATCAAAGACCTACTTGTAATCACTATGGTAAGATAGGTCATACATCAAACAACTATTGGATTATGGTAAAGCAAAATTCAATGGTAAATGCTACAATTACAATCAACATGGTCATAAGGCTAATGAATGCAAAGAGAAACCAAAATTTGATGGCGCCACAAATGAGAGAAACAAGGTCACAGAGCATCAGACCACAGAACCAAGTCATTCAATCTAGCAGAGCAAATTGTGAAAGCAATATTTGGTTGGGACTATAACACTTGGTGTAGATGTCATTACTATGGAGAATATGGACACATTGGCATGAACTATGTTAAACATCACACAAGTAAGAGAGATATCACTGTGAGATGTTTCACTTGTACAAAACTTGGTCATCTAGCTAAGAATTGCATGAATATAAGTAGAATCGAAGATGAAAAGAAAGCAAAATTAGATAACATCAGAAAGTAAATGTGGCAACAATGGATTCCTGAATCTATCGAAGAAGCTAGTTTAAGAAATGATGGTCATGTCACTCAATAAGTGGGTGAATCCATTTCCAACTAAATTCTTAAAAGAACTGGAATTGTGTTATCAAGATCACATCCAAACAGTTTCAAAATTGAATGGAAGAAAAGATCCAAATCAATATTCAAGATACAAAAGGATCATCAAGTGAGATCGGTATTAGTTATCATCGAGTAAGGTTGAGTCATGGACTCTACTAAGCAAGGTCAAAAGTAACAAGTCTCACATGGTTACCAAGTTAAGAAGCCTTTACCAAGCAATCCGAACAGATAGTGGATGACAACCTATTAGGCATAATGATGTCATAAAAACTACCTTCATAATGAGCATTAATGGAAAGTTTTTAACAAAAATTAGGAAATTGAATTCATTTTCATCGAGAATTTTAAGTGTTATTGTTATCAAGCGAATTGCAAAGTAATCAAGTGACTTTGAGTGGAATTTGCAGTAAAGTTTTTGAAAGTTTTTCATATCTTACCAAGTAGCCATGACAACATCAAGTAGTAGTAGTAAGGTAAGGAAAGGGTTAAAAATGTTGGTTTAAGGAGTCAAATGGAAAACACCTGATTTCAAACTTATGCCAATGGTTGCTAAAACCCTCGATCCAACTGGAGCACAATCACAGATCCCTCCTAAGGTACTACTCGTTAACGATATCTAAACTTATTTTAAGTTTTGTAATTCAGGAAATCAAAACCTTAGAAATGGATGATACCCTAGGAGAATTCTATGTAAATGGAGTTCTTCTAGAGAACAAGATCATGGTGCTGGTCTGAGTTGAAGATGTCCTAAATTTGACATTTCTTCATCGAGAACAGGCAAAAAGACCAAGTTTGGAGATGATTGAGACTACTATTAACTTAAAAAAATTGCATTGGTAGCATATTTTATATATTGTATACATCTCAAGCTGGGGAATCCCTTTGGAGTATTTTAAATTTTTTGGTAGAAATGGATCACATACTGTTAGGATTTGATTGAAATCATTATTAAAGAAGAGAGATTGTTTGCAGAGAGAGAGATTTTTGATAAAGAATGTTTTTAATCATTTTTTTCACTGATGTCAAACTTGCTATTTGCTGGAATGACAATTGCTTATAAGATCCAAGTACTATCAATTAGTTGATTGATGAAGAGGATTGAATCAATAAGGTGTAAAAAAACACCTAAGGGAAAGGTTGAGTTATGGTTTTGTAATGAAGTACAAGGATCAATGAAGAAAATGATAAAATGATGAATTCATAGTATACTTGGAGATACAGATGTTGGCTACACTTAGAAACTCTAGAAGAATATGTTATAACAATGCTATCTACAAAGATTGACTAAGTTCATTAGTGGGTGTTGAGCAAGCTAGTTCATGCTGAGTAGATTTTTAGTAAGTGTAGAGTAAATGAAAAATCTAGTGTGTGTTGAGTGAAAGAAAAGGAGTAAAGAAAGCTTAGGTGTCGAGAACATAACAGGTGACAAGCATCAATAAATTTAGTTGATACTAAGTGAATCCATAGTAGGTGCCGAGCATCATTAAAATGTAGTTGGTGCCAAGTAACACAGTGTGTGTCGAGCATCAAAATTTCAATAGTGCCAAGCTACTACATTATTTGAAAAGTCAAAGGTTCACCAGATTTGAGCCAAAAAGTTTGTTATGTTGAATTTTGTGAACTAGATGGAGGATAAGGAGGATGAGATGGTGGCACAAAATTTTAGATAAACCATTTTTGGGTGAATATAGGAGGATTCTTCATGATGTTTCTAGAAGGAAACAAGATTAAGGGTAGATTCATTGAATCCTACCTAATCCATATGACCTAAAAGAAAGAGCAAGAAGATTTGAGTGGGAAAAGTTTTCTAGACTTCTATTTAAGGATATACAGGTCAAGAAGCAAGAGTTGCTAAGTTGCCAAGTTGTGAAGTGGTTGGTTGGATATCAAGGTGAAGGCATCAAGAAGGAAAAATAGAGTACATAGACTCTACTTCAATAAGTGTCTATATAGGAGATTGCACTGGTATATCAAGCATGGAGACTCAAGGAGATAAAGCTTGAAAGGAGGATAAGTTGTTAGTGTTGTAGAGACTAAAAGCTAGGAAAATTTGAAAGCTAAACTGAGATCTAAAATCTACAAGTTAAGTTGTGAGTTTTATCAAGTCAAAAGTTCTTATTGTTACTCTCTAATAATTGTATTAGCTAGGGTAAAAATCCTATGGACTTAGGTTGGTTTAACAACCATTTGTATATCCTTTAATAGGGTGGCATTCCAAGTGAATGTTCTAAAATCCTCTAACTAGGCCCACTTGTAACAAGGTGGTTGAAATCCTTTAACCAAGTCACATTTAATAGTGTGTTGTAGCCTTTAACAGGGTAGACCTTTCATAGGGCATCACTTCAGAAGAGTGAGAATTGAGTAGCATGTTACTAGTGGTTTTTCCCAAATTGGGTTTCCACATAAATCACTATATTATGTGTTGATTCTTCATATGTTATTCTTGCATGTTGATTTTACAGTAACTTGCTAAGTAGGAAAGTTTAAGCTTGGAAGCATGATTAGTTAAATGGGCTCACTATATTTAGTGAAAAAGTTTTGTTAGGACATTTGGACCTTGAATAACTGTTTCACCCCCACTCTCAGTTATTCTAAAGCATTTCTAAGAGATACATCCTAAGCCAAGTTCACAACGGTCAATTATGGCTTGAGCAACCTATCTTGATCACTAAGAAGATGATTCATCACATCATCGGCCTTCCCATGCTCTCCAAGGGCAAAACTACTAAAACCATAGGTCAAGTGGAGTTGGAAAAGAAAACCCTAGCTAAGTGGGATGATAAAGGTATGAAGATCAGTAGTGTAATAGATGTAGAATTGAAATTTGGCATACATGTGATAGTTCACAAGATCTTTAGTTCTAGCCATCTAAATAGTATGTCATGTGAAGTAGTAGACTTGGCATACAATGTTGTAAATTATAATCCATCATATGATCTTGCATATTTGTTGTTAAAGTAGTTCAACAAGAATATGGAAAGTATCAAAACTTCCAAGAACAACCATTACAAATTTGGTTAATTGTTGACATGTTTATTTTTCTATGTTCAAAAGTTTTTTCCTTCAAAAGGCACAATAGTATGGAGAAAGGATGTGCTAGTGCTATATCAGATTAATGAGCATATTGAAGAAATGGGAAAAAAATTTATTAGTATAATGGATAATTATTTTGATGTCTTCAAGGAGAAAATGAATAACAAATTTAGGACACCTCAGAAATTGGTTGAAGATTACAAAGATGATGTTTGTTTCATGTTAGATTGTGACAAAGTCTACATTTAGGCAGTTAAACCTAGAGTTGTATGGGTAAAACCTCTTCCCTATGAGGTGAATATAGATGAAGCAAAGGAAATTATTGAAGCCTTGATAAATGAGCCTATTAATCCAAGTGCACCAAACTTTGGAATGTATGATGAGGCCAAGGTAAGAATAGAGCTTGAAATCAAGCTTCCATAGGTGGTTAACAAAGGAAAGAGAAGAATAGAAAAAATAAAAACAAGGACACATCTTATGTTGATCGAGGGTAAAGTAAAAGATGATGAAGAAGCAGAGGATGAAGAAGAGTCAAAAAAGGAAGAAGAACCAATGAAGAAGAAAGGCAAGGTGATCATCACCATGCCATCCACTATAGTATTCACAAGAAGATCAAGAAAGAAAGGCAGTGAAGTTGTGTTTAGAAAAATTTCTCCCATATTCCAAGAAAGATTGAAACAATTGGAAGAAGGTGCTACTTCAAATCATTGAAGTATGAAACTAGGATAGAGGTTGAGAAGAAATAGGTTGAAGAACTGGTGCTAACTAGGATGGGCAAATGGAACTATTCCCTTGATCAGATAGCCTCCTAGATCTCTAATGAATTATTAGAGAAAATAAATCCAAGATGGGACTCTACTATGCAAAAAAAAAAGATATCTATGCACAAACCTTGAGGCAATTGCTACCGAGCATCAAAGATGTTCAGATAAAAGAGTCCATAAAGAAAAATGAAGATAAGATGACTCTCGAATTTAATACTTGTTTAATTTTGGAAAAGGATATAGATCATGTGGCTAAGAATGCCGAAAGTATGTGGAAGAATGTTTATCACTTGCATAAACAAAGTGACTTCTTAGTAGATGTCAAGGATGATACCAATGATGATGAGGAAGAAGAAACATACTCTGAGCCAACACATTTTGAGAATGAAGAAGTTGAAGAAGATAAAGAGAAAGAAGCTATTGAGGAACACAAAGAAGATGGTGAGGAGACTAATCCTATGAAGATAGAAGCCATAGTCATTGCCTCACTTCCTCACTCTCTAGCTAAACTTGTAGCATCATCAAGCTTGAAGACAACTTCAACAAGTTTTATTGTGACCATAGCAGACACATCAAATGTCCAATCACTATTTGCTCCCTCATAGCTCAGCACATCATTGATAGTAAGTATAGTTTTGAGTTCTACAATTTTGGATTCTATAGTTTTTTCTTTTATAGTTTTGGATACTTACGTGAATAATTTAATTTTGGATTCATCAAGCATTCTAGTTAGTATTCCATCAATTGGGACTATATCAATTTTTACAGCTAGTCCTACTATCTCTACAATTGTTTCCATTCTGGATTCAAAAGCATTAAGTATGAGGATAGTTGAAACTAAGACTCAACTGAGTACAATATTTTTAAGTAAAGGAAAGGAGATAGAGGAGGATATAGACCTAGATGAGGAGATTGAGATTCCCAAATGGGATTTTGATAATATCACTACAGATCAAATACATATAGCTGGTCAACTCCTCCAAAAGAAGGAAAAATTGAAGAAATTGAGAGAGGAGAGAGACATAGAATACAAAATTAAAGAAGATGCCAACAATATTTTGATTGAGGTGATAGGTTTTGAAGTTGATACTTCTCGATACATTCTATTTCAATTAGAAGAGGTAGTCTAGAGGTTTAATGAGGACACTAGTGGTCAAAACAAATTGATTGAGAAAGTAGAAAAAAAATTTGTTGATAAAGTGCTTGAGCACATTGCTCAATAAATTGCCATTCAGCAAGTGGAGCTTTCCTTAATTTTGACCAATCTTGAAACCTCTTACACAAATGTAAAATCATTTTTTTGGAAAGTTGTGTAATGTTATCGAGTTCACAAAGGAAATAAAGAGAAAATTGATAAAACATTGGTGAAGATTTGAAGGCTAGTGCACAACAGTTGCAACTTGACCCTACTTCAAGCTCTGCACATCATATGAAGATCAAATTCTTGTCAGATATGTAGGAAAAGTTGTTGAGAGAAGTAAGGATCTAGACTACACTGATAGATATTCAGAATATGATCCTTCCCATCATGGATACAATGCATAAGAATATTGTTTATTCAAAAACATTGATCCATGACAACAACTTCTCCATTGTAGATCACATGATAAAACTCTTTGCTGAAATGCAAGTTGCTATATATAAATGCAAAGTTTTGCAAGAGAACTGGGATAAGACTCTAGCACTTATACTTAAGGTACATTCTAATTTTCTTTCCTATATTGGTGTTCCCATGTAAATAAGTTTTGAATAAATATTTGGCATTGTTGTCAAAAAGGGGGAGAGACAATATGTATGTATGGGGAGAGACACTTAGTATGCTATATATGGGGTGAGACAATAAAAGGGGGGGAGACACTTAATATACCATATATAGTGAGAGATACTTGTTATACTATGTATATTGCATGGGGGAGAAGCATGCAAATGGAGAAAGTGTATATAGTAGAGAATTTGCAAATATAGTACACTGTATATACTTATAAAGACAAATTTTGAAAAATCTAAAAAAAAATAGTATACCATACTGAGCTAGTACCACACTGTGATGTGTGTAATTTTTGGCTGATAAGTGTTTTTGTCACTAATGCCAAAGGGGGAGATTGTTGAAATTTAGTCAATTTTTTTATTAGTGACAACACTTATTCAGATTTTGTATGGCTAATGAGCTCATTGAATAGTCTACAATGTTTTCCATATAATCCAGTAGCCATTGAGCACTATAGTTTCTATTGAGCATTCTAGTGGTTACCAAGGGAATTCAGTTAGTGTGAAGTGCAATAGTTCAAACTAAGCACAATCACATAGTGTAAAGTCTAGCAGTTCAACCTGAGTAGTTCAATGGTTACCAAGATTTGTAGTTTCTATTGAGCTAGAAATTCATGTGAAGTGAAGTTAGTGTTATACAAGCTATGTGATGATTGGTGTTTACTGAGTGCAGTCATGGTAAATGAGTAATTCAGTTTCTACCAAGTTATATAGTATTTGCTGAGTCACCAGTGTAGGTTGAGTTCAAGACTACATTGAGATGATTAGTATGGATCAAGCTTCTACTTCTACCGAATGAATGATGATTCTAAGTAATGACAGTGGATGCCATGTATCAAAACTTCACCAAGTTAGTCTTCAAAACCTGAGTGTCTTCATTTGGGCTGGCTTTGTAATATTGGTGTTAACTTGTATATTAGCTAACTTTGTAATTATATAAATTGGATTGATATATATGTAATCTATCATATCATATCCAAAGAAGTATGAAAACATGAGTGTGTGAATGGAATCTAAAATAGAAGCATGCGAATGTGAATTAGTAGCAAAAAAAGTGTATTGTAAGGCCATATTAGTAAAGGACCAGTAGAGTCATCTATATCACATAAAGATGATTAGTACTTCAAAGAATCTCTGTCAACAATCCAGTTGTAAGTCAGAGATCTACTATTTCATCCTAACAAGTGAATCAATCCAAATCCTTTAACAAGGTAGACTTAACAGTCTTTTGTTAAATCTCTTTACCAAATACATACTTCATTGTGTGTTTGTAAAACCTTTAACAAGGTGGACCTAGCAGTCCTAATTGCTCCTAATAGGGTAGATCATTAGAAGTGATCATTGTAAGCCTTAACAGGCCAACTTTATGTTGCAGTATTGAAGTTTTGTGGGTATCATCCCCACCCTAGTTTTACTTTCTATTTGGAAGGTTTTTTGGGGCACCAAATTATTGTGTTCAAGTGTTATGAATGTTTTATGTTTTTAGTTTCTCATGCATGCTGTTAGATCTGATTTAATGAATAAAATGGTAATTGGATTATTGCAATTAGGATTTGAATTTGGTAAAGTTTTCAAGGTTACTAATTCACCCCTCCCCTCTCAGTAACCTAGCATAGTCTTGAATATTTCCAACATCTATTATATTTCATGTTTACATTTTTGCAAAGTTGTTTTGACCTAGGACAATAACCTAAAAAGTTTAAGAGTTGTATGATCTAATGGATGCATGCATAATAATGTTTTATGGATATGTGTTTACTAAGCTATGAAATTTTTTATTTTTACATATAGACCTTGGATAACTAATTTCCCCACCTCTCAATTACTTTAAAGAATTCAAACAATTGGTTTCAAAGTCATCTTCTTAAGAGGACTAGTTTGAAGGTACTAGTAGTAAAAGATCAAGATCTCGAAAAAGAGAGTTACCCAAGCTTAACAAGGAGAACTTTCCTAAATGGAAAAGTTTAATGAAGCTACACCTAGGAGGTCTTGGAGACCATGCACAATCTACCATCATCACTGAGCATGTTGATCCTACTAGAGCCCCAATTGCTGATGATCTAAAAAAGAAGAAAGAATATAATCAGACAATGTTGAAGATTTCTTTTGCCCTAAGTTATGCTGAGTTTGATGACATCAAGGGTTGTGACAATGGAAAGAAGATGTGGGATGCTCTGTGCAATATTTATAAAGGAGACAAAAATGTTTTGAGAACCAAATTTGAAATTCTTAGAGGTAAATTTGATGACATGAGGATGCGACAAGGTGAGAATGTTGCTCGATATTTCTCTAGAATAAAAGATGTTAAAGCTATACAAGGATATAATAGTATTATTGATGATGATACTATATTGAGTAAAGTTTTGAGAATAGTACTACCCATCTATGCTATTAGAGTTTTTTCCATACAAGAATTGAGATGTATACTATGTTCAAATCCAACTCTAGAAGATTTGGTATGTAGGCTCAATGCCTTTGAGCTCTCTAATTTTGATAATTTCAAAACTAAAAAATGTTGAATCTTCTTTCCAAGATAAAGTATCATCAAAGGAGCCTAAGGAGAAGAAGAAAAAGTTCAAATATGTTTCTAGTAATAGTGATGTAGGTTAGGAGGATGTAGAATATCTTGAAGCATTGCTAGTAAGGAGATTTCATAAATATAAAGACAAATTTAAAGGTAAGTTACCTATCATGTATTTTAATTGCAATGAGGTTGGTCATATTGCTGCTAGATGTCTAGAGGAAAAAAAGTATAGAAGTAGACGTAAAAGAGATGAGGACCAAAAAGATTACAAAGACAAAAGCAAGAAGTCTTTCTACATTGTAGAAGAGGAAACAAAAGGTGGATCTGATGATCATGAAGATGAAGTGGTGTATGTTGCAATGAAAGATGATTCTAATGAGGATGAGGCAACTGCACTAGTGTCTTATATGAACAAGAATGACATTTGGATCATTAATAGTGGGTGTTCACATCACATGAATTGAGATAAAAGTAAGTTCATTACCCTAAATTATTATGATGGAAATAGTGTAAGATTTGGTAATGATGTACCCTATCTAATAAAAGGAAAAGGATCTATCCATTGGCAAGAATTTTTTTGTGTGACAATGCTTATTATGTTGAAGGACTTAACTATAATTTGTTGAGTGTGTCACAACTAAATAGTTTAGGTTGCAAGGTTGAGTTTGAGAAAAAGATAGCTAAGATCTATGATACTAATGGGAAACTAATTGGGAAAGGCGATCAAACTAGAGGTAATCTATTTTATCTTGATATGAATGATGCTACTTGTCTTGTTGTAGAATTTGATGATGTGTGGTTATGGAACAAAAGGTTATGTCATGATAACTTTGATAACTTGGTTAGTATCAATAACATGAAAAGACTAAGAGGTTTTCCTAAATTGAAGAAACCTGACAATATAATTTACAAACAATATCACTTAGGCAAGATGACAAAGTCTAGTTTTAAGAGTAAGACTCACACCTCTAAAGGAATTTTGGAGGTTGTTCATACTGACTTGTGTGGACCAATTGAAGTGAAAATCTACAAAGGTGACAACTACATAATGCTATTTGTTGATGATTATTCTAGAATGATGACAGTTATGTTTTTGAAACAGAAATATGATGCTTTCCAAATGTTTAAGTTGTACTTAGCTAGAGTTGAGAAGGAAACAAGTAAAATTCTAAAATGTTTGAGATCTGACAGAGGTGGAGAATTTATATCAAAAGAGTTTGAGATTTTTTGTAATGACAAAGGAATCAAAAGACACACATATGCACCTAGGACCCCTCCACAAAATGAAATTGCTGAAAGGAGGAATAAATCTATAATGGACTATGCTAGGATACTCATGATGAAGAAGAATGTTTCTTTGAAATACTAGAGAGAGGTTATAAGTACAGTTGTCTATACCTTGAACCATGTACAAGTCAAGAAAGGTACTCATTCAACACCTTTTGAATTATGGTATGGATACTCACAAATTTTAAAGTATTTGGAAGCAAGTGCTATAGCCTTAGAGAATTTAGGAATGGTAAATTAGACGATAAAAGTGAAGAAGGTATATTCCTTGGCTATTCCACTAGAAGTAAAGCTTATAAGTGTTTAAATACTAACATTAACAAAGTAGTGGATAGTGCAAATGTGAAATTTGATGAATATATAGAGGTACATGAGGCTGAACCTATGAAGGAACTAGAGGAATACAAATCTTTATTATACTTTTATGAAGGTGTACTTGTTGATGAATATTTTGTAAATCAAGTTGCAAATCAATAAAAAGTTTCAATAACTGTCGAGTCACATACAATGAATACTGAGTTACATTCAAGAACCAAGCTGTAGTCAGGTACTGAGTTGCAGATTGAAGCTAAGACACATTTTGATTCTAAGATTAGTGTACATGAAAGAGATGTTGAATTACCTAATAGAGAAGTACACAATGAATTAGAAGTTGAGAGACCTAATGAGGAAGAGTAGAATAGAACCAAGATTGTGAAAATATGTCAAGAAACATCACCTTGTTGAAAAAATTATTGGAGACAAATATGCTAGACCAATGACAAGGAATAGACTAAGAAGTGATAGATTTTTCTGAGCATGTATGAGCTTAAGATAGTGAAAGATGCCTTAGAAAATGAGGATTGGATTAAATCCATGAAAAAAGAGATTGAATATATTGAGAAAAATAAGACATGGACTCTAGTTCCTAGACTAGAGAATAAGAATGTGATTGAAACCAAGTGGGTGTACAAAAACAAGTTAGATGAAAGTGGTGAAGTCACAAGGAATAAGAAAAGATTAGTTTGCAAGGGGTATGCACAAGAAGAAGGGATAGACTATGGAGAAATATTCACCCCTATTACAAGATTGGAAGGAGTAAGAACTTTTCTTTCTTACTCTGCATACAAAGGTTTCAAAGTTTATCAAATTGATGTAAAGTTTGCATTTCTAAATGACATATTAGAAGAAGAGGTTTATATAGAACAACCATAAGGATTTGTTGATGCTAAAAATAAGAACATGGTATGTAGACTACACAAAGATTTATATGGTTTAAAGAAAGCCTCAAGAGCATGATATGAAAGGCTTCATACTTATCTTGTGAAGATTGGATTTGAGAGGACTGATGATAATAGAAATTTGTACTTGAAGATAGAAAAAGGCAAACATATTTTACTAGCTGAGATTTTTGTTGATGATATCATATTTAGAGTTCAAGATGGATTATGTAAAGCATTTGCAGATCAAATAAAGAAAGAATTTGAGATGTCTATATTTGGAGAGATCAAATTCTTTGTTGGTTTGCAAGTATATTTGATAAAATATGGTATATACATCACTCAGTCTAAGTATGCAATGGAAATAATAAATTTTTTTGGATTAGAAGATTTTGAACCAATTAGCACACCTATGGTGACATGACACAAGTTGTCAAAGAATGATGATTCAACTAAAGTGAATCAAACATTTTATAGGTTTATGATTGGAAAATTGCAATATGTAGTACATAATAGACCTAACATTACATTATTTGTTGGGATAGTTGCAAGATTCTCTTCTTATCCTAAAAAGAATAATTTGATGGATATTAAGAGAATTATGAGATATCTAAATGGAACAAAAGACTATGGTCTATACTACAAGAAAAATAAAAAAATTGAATTGAGAGCCTACACTAATGTTGATTGGGTTGGAAACACTGATGACAAAAAGAGCACTAATGGAGTAGCATTTTTATTAGGAAAGAGGTTGGTTACCTGGGCTAACAAGCAACAAAATTGCATATCTCAAACTATTGAAGCTAAATATGTTTCTTTTGCAATAAATTGTACAAACATTGTATGGATCAAACAACTACTCAAAGGTATGAAGGAGGAAATCACTGAAGTTGTAGTACTTTATTGTGATAATACATGTGCTATTAATAATCAAAGAACCCTATGATGCATGCAAAGGCTAAGAAAATTGCAATCAAGTATCATTACTTGAGAGAGTTAGTTTAAGACAAAGTAGTGAGGATGGAATATGTGAATACAAAAGAGAAAATAGTTGATATCTTTACAAAATCTTTACCTAAGGATGTTCATGAGTATCTAAGAGGTAAACTAGGGGTGATACCCCAATCCAAAGCTACATGAGAAGAATAAGTAGTGCGCTATATCAATTGAAGCTAAATGTTATATCTTACACATTGATGCAGTGGATATTACTTTAGGACCTACCTAAAGTAATGAATGAACTGAATTACAAGATTTATAGTCACATGCAAGGTGATAGAGTGAGAAACTAAAATTGTTAACATCTGTATGTTGAGATGAAAAGTCTTTGGCATTGTTGTCAAAGAGGGAGATATAAGAACAAGGAGAAATAGTAAAGGGAGAAATAAACAAATAGAATATCACGCAGTGAGAAAGAAATATGAAATATCTACTCAGAGGGAGATAGCGCACTTGATGTTTACCAATGAGGAGAACTGACTAAAAGAAATACATCTACCTAGTAAGAGGAGAAAGCACCAAGGGAGATATAAGTTAGACGACATAAAACTCATCATTATTTTTCTTGTTGGTATTTCATAGGCTCAATAGACTTAAAAAATTATCATCATAATTTTTTAAAAATTGTATCTGCAACTTTTAATGGTCTGCTAGTGCTTCTAATAATTCATATTTAACTCTTTAGATACTCATTGCTTTCATATTTTATTTGTTTGTCTATTGTTATTATTTTTAAAGGAAAAATAATCATAAATTTTTGCACTAATTAATATAACCAATATCCTACAAAAACTATTCCTCTAAAACTTGAGAGTTTGTGTAGCACTTCACTTTTTGTATTTTTACATCTTAGTTTATTATCTTTTCTTATTTCTTTTCATTCTTTTTAAGACCTGCGTTATTTTTTTGTAGCCCTTTGTTAGTTATTTTCCATTGTCTCTCCTTCAGTGCAACATTCTTATTTTATCACCCACCCTTCTCTTTTAGCCCATTATTATTTTTTTTATTCTCTGTCTTTTTAACAGTTAATTATCATTTTAGAGGCATTTTGTTTTCTTTTTTTCTAACCATTATTCATTGTAGTAACATCATTATTTATTTTTTTCTAAAATATTCCAGCAAGAATGCAACAACAATTATAATTATTTAATTATCCTCTGTCACATTATTTGTCTTATTTTATTACTATTACTTACCTCAAATTAGATTATTGGTGAGAGAAATATATTTTTTTTTTGGTCAAATTCATTATTACCCAAAACAAGTTTAATTTCCTTACTTTTTCTCCAAAGTTAGTTTTAAACTATATTACAAGAGAACCATGTTTTAAGTTGAGAATATTCATTTTCAAAAATTGATTTTTGCAATTTTTTTTTCTACTTCTCTAAAAAATACTAAATGATTTAAGAGCTTTATTAATTAAGTTTTGAAAAGCTTAGTATTTTTTTAAAAGTAAACTTTATATCAAAAAATAAACTTTTAACTTTTTTTTAAAGTTTAAAAATAATTATTAAACTTCTAACTTTTTAAAACTTTATATCAAAAAATAAACATAAGATTGTTATTCGTAATTTTTTTAAAGGTGTTTTTAAAAAATATATATTTTAAAGGGAATTTTTTTTCCTTCTCAAATTCATTTAGCAAATGAGGTATTTTTTAAATTTATTTTATAATTGTGTTGACTCTCATTTTTGAAATTAAGTTGAATAACTCTAACTATCATGCTTCGAAAACACATCTCTCCTTCATTTTTTGATTTAAGCATATTTTAGATGTTGCTACTAATGCATCTTCAGTTCTTGGTGCTTTGGCTACACAAGATGAAAAAGATGCATAGGACACTAAAAATGAGGAAGCCCTTGGCCAAATTGGTATCTCCCTTAACCCTAATTTATATGTTCTAATTGCTCATTACACTATTGCCCATGAAGCTTGAGATATTTTGAAGCAAATGTATGATAGACCATTAGAATCACACAAGATTCAATTACAAGACAATTTGGAAGACTTAAGGTATATTGATTTCAAATCTATGGATGAATTTCTATTTAAATTTCATTATATTAAAAGTCAACTAATTGGATTAGGTGTTAGTCTCACTGATATTAGATTAATTACCATTATTTTTAAAGAAATGTCTTCACAATTTATCACTAATGTTCATTCTCAACTTGATATTCCTACTTTGTCTACTCAATTAACTTATAGTATTTTTCAAAACTTGTTACGTCAAGAGGAAGCTAAGTTGTTGCAATTTGGTACTCTTAGATCTAATGAACATGCATTTGTGTCTAAAAATATAAATAAAAATCTTAGATCATCTAATCATGATAATGTTCCCATTAATAATTAAAACAAAATTTTAATACTCACAATTTCAATAATAATCATAATAATCATAACTTTAATAATCATCACAATAATAGCAATCTATTTAATTCTAGGCCTTCTTTTAACAACAATAATAATCAAAGTACAAATCATAATAATAACCATCATAATCAATATAATAGTCCTAATAAAAAAACCTCATTATACTTATTGTGGGAAAGATGGTCACTTGGCTAACAATTATTTTAAAAAGAAAAATGATAAGCAACCTATCAATAATGATAAATAACATAATAAAAAATCTCATGGTAATCAATCTCATCATGCTTTTATTGTTAGTTACAATATTTCTAAACAATTAGAATGGATTTTTTATAGTGGTGCTTCTCAACATGTTACATCTCATAAAAAAGTGTTTGATTCTTTGCAATCCGATCCTTCAAATACTCCAATTCAATTAGTTGATAATCATAGTTGCAAAATTGAAGGATTTGGTGATGTTAATGTTCCAAATGGAAAATTACATGATGTTCTTTAGGTTCCTGATTTGAAAACCAATCTTCTTTCAGTTGCTAAATTATGTCAAGATTATAAAGTTGAATTTCATAAGAACATGTGCTTTGTTATTGATCCTAGCACTAATTTTGTTGTTGCTAATGCTAGGTTGGGTCATGATAACTTATTCAAGTTTTATGAGTTCACCTCTTCAAGGTACTCTTTGCAAGAAAATATTGATTTTAATGTGTGGCATGAAAGGCTTGGTCATTTGAATTCTGATTATATATCATTGATGAAAAAATATCATATGGTTGAAGGATTACCTCATATTGTTCCATCTAAGATTACATGCACTGGGTGCATGAGCGGAAAAATGCATAGGGAGCCCTTTCCCCATTGTTCATCATGGAGGGCATCTCATAAGTTACAATTGATTCATAGTGATCTTTTAGGACCTATGGAGAATATCTCCATTCAAGGTTCAAAGTATGCTCTTACTCTCAATGATGATTTTACTAGAAGAATTTGGATATATTTCTTACATAATAAAGATCAAGTACTCGATACATTTTCCAAATTTCATATGTTTGTGGAAAGGTAATCTACTTTTAAGATAAATATTCTTTGAATTGATAATGGTACTGAATATGTTAATAATTCTTTTCATTCTTACTAAAGATCCTTTGGTATTAAACATCAGTGTACTATTCCTTATACACCACAACAAAATGGTGTGGCAGAAAGGAAGCATAGAACTATTGTGGAAATAGCTAAATGTATGTTACATGCTAAAAATATGGATTATAAGTTTTGGGCTAAAGCTATGTCTTGTGCCACTTATATTCTTAATATAACTCCTACTAAGGCTTTGAGGGATATAACTCCCAAAGAAGCTTGGTCAGGTAGAAAGCCCAATTAACAACACTTAAGGATATTTGGATCTATTGCTTATGTTCACACACCCAAAAAAAGAGGCATAAATTAGATGCCAAATATTCTCCATTTATATTTGTTGGGTGTGATGAAAGTACTAAAGGTTATAGAGTCTATAATCCTCTTACTAACAAAATTCAAATTGTAAGAGATATTTGTATTATAGAAAATGAAGTACATGATTGTTCCAAGGTTCAAGATGATGAATTTAGTGAAAGTAAGATTATAGTAGTGGGGGACCAACCTCCTTCTCTAAACCCTACTCCTCAAGTATCTTCTATTATTCCTCCTATTTCTTCTAATTCTAGTAATGATGATAATGTTGATACTAATGATCAATTTATAGATCATGACTCTTATTCTAGTGATGAATCTATTACCACTAAGAGAAGACCTAAATGGGCTCAAGGTTTACTTAAAGAAAGTGATGATTATCTTACTAGATTTGGTGGAATTAAACCTAGGAGAATTAATTATTGTAATTACAATATGATGATTTTTATCATGAACTCTAATGATCCTCAAACTTTTGAACAAGCTAAGATTCAACCTCATTGTCAAAAAGCTATGCAAGAGGAATACGATACTTTAATCTCTAATGAAACATGGGATTTAGTTTCTTTGCCTCATGGTAAGAATTTAGTTTCATGCAAGTGGTTATATAAAACCAAAATCAATGCCAATAATGATATTAGTAAGTTTAAAGCTAGACTAGTAGCTAGGGGATTTTCCCAAATTGAAGGTTTAGATTACAATGAAACTTTTGCACCAGTTGCTAAAATGCCATTATAAAGATTATGCTTTCATTAGCTTCAAAAATGAATTGGCCTATTCATCAAGTGGATGTTAAAAATTTCTTTTTTAAATGGTGATTTACATGAAGAAATTTATATGAATCAATCACCAAGTTTTAAACAAAGAAGGTAGTGAACATTTAGTATGTAAACTAAAGAAATCTATTTATGGTTTAAAGCAATCTCCAAGAAAGTGGTATTCCAAAATTAATTCTTTCTTTACCTCTCAAGGTTTTTATAGAAGTAAAAATGATCATAACTTATACATTAAAGATATTCAAGATGATATTATCATTATTATTCTATATGTTAATAATTTGATTCTTACTTCAAGTTCTAACGCTTTGATTTTTGATATTAAGTTTCAACTCAATCAAAAATTTTAAATGAATGATTTAGGAATTTTACATTACTTCTTAGAAATTCAAAATATGGAAAACATGTAAGGGTATTTTTCTTTCTCAAAGGAACTATGCTCAAGATCTTTTGGATAGGTTTCAAATGAATGATTTTGACCATGTTTCAAAGGAAGTTAATGGTTGATACAAACACTCCTTTGGTTGATGCTACCTCTTATAGACAACTTGTAGGAAGTTTAAATTATCTCACTCTTACTAGACCCAATATTACATACAGTATTGGTTTAGTCTCAAGATTTATGTCCAAACCTCAACAAACACACTTTAAAGTAGCTAGAAGAATATTAAGATATATCAAAGGAACTCTTAATCTAGGTTTATTTTATGATGCAAGTTCTACTTCTACTTTATAAGGATTTACTAATTTTGATTTAGGTGGAGATCCCAACAATGGGAAATCTACTTGTGATTATTGTTTCTTTGTTGGTTCAGGTGGTATATCTTGGAAAAGTAAGAAAGACACCTCTATTTCTCTATCTTCTATCGAAGCTGAATATAAAAGTTGTACTAATGCATCTAAAGAAGCTCTATGCCTTAGAAGAATTTTTGAAGATTTGGGTCTACCTCAACAAGAATCTACACCTTTGTATTATGAGAACCAAAGTGCAATAGCCTTGATAAAGAATCCTATCTACCATGCAACGTCAAACCATATTTCTCTCTACCACCACTTCATTAGAGAAAACATTGAAGAAAAGAAAGTGTCCCTCACATATTGCAAGGGTGAAGATCAAGTTGCTGATATTTTGACAAAGCCTCTTTCTAGAGAGAAATTTGAATTTCATTGTAAGAACTTGGGTTTGATACTCTTTGATGTAATCTCCCCAAATAAAGATTAAAGGGGGATGTTAGAGATAGTAATCTTTCCTTGGTTGTATTTATTTATTAAATGGGATAAACCAAGGTATCCCATATGTATTTTATCCTTTAGTCCACATGTGAAGGACATGCCATTTACTTGTCCTCTAGTCCACATGTGAGGATAACTCTTTTTTTGTAATTCCTTTTATAAACGAAATTATTTTATCCTCCTTAGGATGATCTTGACACTTTGCACACACTTATTATAAATGGTGGCATTCATAGAAATGGGTATTTGGATGATCTTGATACTTCTTCTACACATTTTCTTGATGTTATTATAGTGAGGTAATTTTCTCCACAACATTTCTTCCTCCTCTATCCTTCCTTAGGCTATTGCCACATTCTTAATATTACACAAGGGGTTTTCTTTTCTTTCCCCTTTCAAAATATCTTGTCTCCATTCTTCTTGATCCATTGGGAATCTCATTTGGTTTATGGTAATATTATTCACATTAAGCTCTCTTGTATTATTTTATTAGTTTTTATTTTGCTCAATTTCTTTTAGAGAAGCCTTGCAAGATGATAGATGAAGGGAGTCATAGGGAAGAGTTGATTGTTTTTTGGTAAAAACAAAATTTTGTAGCCTATACAAAAGATGAAAGCTACTGATAGAGGGAGAGATTTCAATACAAGGAATTATTTTCTTTTTGGTATTTTTGTTGGTATTGGTTTATCATCAACTCCAAAGAGGGAGATTATTGAGACAAGGTTGATACAAGTATGAGAATGTGTTTCAATCATTATTTTGTCACTAATGTCAAACCTACTACTTGTTTGTAAGATAATTGCTTAGTTGATTTGAGCTCTATCATTTATTTGATTAATGAAGAAGATTTGATCAAATATGTTAATAAGAGAACCTAGAGGAAAGATTGAGTTATGGTATGAAAAAGGACTACAAAGATCAGTTAAGACAATGATAAAATAGTGTATTGATTATCTACTTAAGGCTACAAAGGTTGGACAAACTAATTAAGTCTAGAAGAACAAGTAAAAAGAATTAAAGTTTGTCAAGCTTGACCGAGTGCACAATAGGTGCTGAGAAAAGTTAGTGTGAGCTAGGTATAAAGTTAGTTAGAGCTGAGTAAAGTGAAGATTCAGTGTATGTTGAGTGAACTTAGTGTAAGCCAAGTAAAGTTTAGTGGATGCCAAGCATTAGTAAACTTTAGTAATTATCAAGTTAACTAGTTGAAGCCGAGTGAAAGAACAATATGGAAGCTGAGTGACAACATATTGATGCTAAGTGATAGTATTCACGTTAAATTATAGATTTGATGAATTTGAGTTGACTATTTTGTTTACTTGAATTATGTGAAGCATGTGGAAGATAACTATGATGAGTTGGTGGCACAAAATTCAAGGTAAAATATTTTAAGGAAAATTCAAGGAAGATTGTAGAAGAAGTTTCTAGAGGAACCAAATGGAAGAGTGGGTAGGTTCAATGAATCCTACCTAATCCTACCTAACCCTAAAATATATGATTGTGGTTAAGCGACAAAATATCTTAAACATATATTTAGAGAGAGAGATGGCTAGAGGCAAAGGCTGTCATGTGTGAGAACCTAAGAAAGACAAGGATCCTAGGGTATATGCTTCATTCATTGGCTGAAAATAAGAGACTGTTATTGGCATATAAAGAAATAAGGCTTAAGAGTATGAATGATTGAAGGGTGAACAAGCTATCAGAGCCAAAGTGTGAATACAAAGAAGGAGATATATGATACATATGAAGGATCAGGAATATAGAGTAACGATATAGTAGCCCAGAGGGAAAAGCAAAACAAAGGATTTAGATTTTGATGGTAACTAAGTTGATCAGCTTAATCAATTGATCAGTTTGGTTTGCCATCAATGCCAAAGAGGGAGATTGTTGGAAATGATTGAAAAGATCATGAATGAAAAGAAATAGATCTAGTAAAGAATGTTTCAATCATTATTTTGTCATTGATATCAAACTTGCTATTTGCAGGAATGACAATTTCTTTAGTGATCCAAATACTATCAATTGGTGGATTACAAGGAGATAGCAATCAATAAGATGTAACAAGACTACCTAGAGAAAGTTTGAAGTTATGATGTTGTAATGAAGTATAAGGATCAACTAAGCCATTGATGAAATAGTGTATTGATGACATACTCTAAGACACACAGGATGGACACACTAAGGAATATCAAAAGTGTAAGGATTAACTATGTTCTAGTTAGGTGTCAAATAGATTCTCACTTTAAGACTTACTTGACACCTATTATCTTTTCTGCTACTTAGCACCTGATCTTCACTTGGCACCTGAAGACTACTCGGCACCTGAAGATCACTCGACACACACTAAAGTTGAACTTTCTTGGCTTCAACTAAGACTTTATTTGACACCTAACTAGAACTTAGTTAATCCTTACACCTTTGATATGTCTTAGTGTGTCCATCCTCTGTGTCTTAGAGTATGTCATCAATACACTATTTCATCAATGGCTTAGCTGATCCTTATACTTCATTACACATCATAACTTAAACCTTTCTCTAGGTACTCCTATTACATCTTATTGATTGCCACCTCCTTGTCAATCAACTAATTGATAGTATTTGGATCACTAAAGCAATTTTCATTCCTACAAATAGAAAGTTTGACATCAATGAAAAAAAAATGATTGAAACATTCTTTACCAGATCCATTTCTCTCCATTCATGATCTTTTCAATCATTTCCAATAATCTCCCTCTTTGGCATTGATGGCAAACAAAACTGATCAATTGATTAAGCCGATCAACTTAGTTACCATCAAAATCTAAATCCTTTGTTTTGCTTTTCCCTCTGGGCTACTGTATCCTTACTCTATATTCCTAATCCTTCATATATATTATATATCTCTTTCTTTGTATTGATTAGTTTCACCTATATCTCCCTCTTTGACATAAATGCCAAAGATGTAGCATCTTTAAAATGCTAAATATAAACTTTGCATCTCATGTTTTCTCCCTCTATCACCATGCTTGTAACTGATCTAGAGTTTATGCTCCTGTTGTCATCCTTTGCATCATTCTTTCAATGATCTACTCTTGTTGACGCAGGGTAGCTTCTATGTTGCTTTAGACTGCTTGAGTTAGGGGCATTACCCCCAACTTGCCTCTAAGATATTCATAAGGATCCTTGGACAATGGTTTTGTGAAGATATCTGCAATTTGTTCCTTTGTGTGAATGTATTCCATCTTCACTTGTTTGTCTTCCACCAATTCTCTGACATAGTGATACTTGATTGCAATATGCTTGCTTTTTGCATGCATTACTAGATTCTTGGATATGTTTATAGCACTTGTATTATCACAATACAATATCACAAGTTTAGTTACCTCTTCTTTCATTCCTTTCAATAGATGTTTGAGCCACAAAATGTTTGTGCAATTGACTACTGCCGCCACATATTCTACTTTTGCAGTGGACTGAGATGTGTATGTTTGTTTCTTTCTAGTGCAAGTACTTAGAATTTTGCCTAAGAATAATGCTCCTCCACTTGTGCTTTTCTTGTCATCAATGTTTCCTCCCCAATTTGCATCTGTGTATGCATTGAGCTCAAACTTCTCATTATTTTTGTAATATAGGCCAAAATCATCAGTTCCTTTGAGATAGCTCATTATCCTTTTTACTGCTATGAGATGATTTTCTCTAGGATTGGCAGAGAATCTAGCCACTAATCCAACTGCTAGTGCTATGTCTAGTCTGCTATGTACAACATATTGTAGTTTTCCAATCATGGATGTACATTGTTTGATTGACTTCATTTGATTCATCATTTTTAGATAGCTTATGTCCTATTGTCATTGGTGTGCTGATAGGTTTGGAGTCTTCCAATCCAAACTTCTTGAGTATCTCCTTGATGTATTTTGATTGTGTCACAAATATACCATGTTTTAGTTGATGTACTTGCAATCCAACAAAGAACTTGATTTCTCCAAACATATACATCTCAAACTCATGTTTCATTTTGTTAGCAAAACTTTTGCAAAGTGCTTCCTATCCTCCAAAAACTATATCATCCACAAATATTTCAAATACAAGAATATCCTTACCTTCTTCTAATTTTATGTACATGTTGTTGTTATCATTAGTTCTTTCAAATCCTATTTACACCAAGTATTTGTGAAGTCTTTCATACCAAGCTCCAGGAGCTTGCTTCAATCCATATAGAGCCTTATGTAGTTCACATACCTTATTTTTGTTCTTTTCATCAACAAAACCTTCTGGTTGCTCTATGTAGACTTCCTCTTTAAGTAAACCATTCAAAAATGCAGACTTAACATCCATCTGATAGACTTTAAATCCTTTGAAGGCTACATATGCCAGTAAGGTCCTTACACCTTCCATTTTGGCAATTGGAGCAAAAGTTTGTCCATAGTCTAGTCCTTCTTCTTGTGCATATCCGTTGCAGACTAATCTTGCCTTGTTTCTTGTGATTTCACCGTTCTCATCTAACTTATTTCTAAACACCCTCTTGGTTCCAATTACATTCTTATCAACTGGTCTTGAGACTAACGTCCATGTCTTGTTCTTCTCAATTTTTTCTATTTCCTCTTTCATAGCATTATGCTAGTCGTCATTTGTTATGGCTTCACTTACTATTTTTGGCTACATTTTGCTAAGTAGACATGTTTTATTTCTGAGTCTATTCCTTTTCATAGGTTTTGTCTCTTTGTTTCCAATAATTTGATCTATAGGATGATGTCTTTTCACATATTTTTCCAATACAAGTTCTTTCCTTGTTTGCATGTTGTCTTTTTCAGAATCTGTATCCTCACGTATATTTTCATAAGGTATTTGTTCATTTTCTTCTTGTTGGCCATTCTCAAAATTTGAATGAACATTTTCTATATTATATAGCTCATCTTCTAAATGTGTCTGTTGTTCAGCATTCACTTTCTGTGACTCGGTAGATATTGGATTTTGTTGCTGATTGTCATTCTGAGTTGTAACTTCACCATTATTAGGTATACCTTCATAAAAGTATACAAAGGTCTTGTATTCTTCTACTTTCTTGGTGTTCTCAATGCTTTTAACTTCTACAAGCTCATCAAATTTCACATTTGTTCTTTCTACTACTTTGTTAGTGTTACCATTCAAGCACTTATAAGCTTTACTTCTAGTAGAATAACCAAGAAATGTGCCTTCCTCACTCTTTGCATCAAACTTTCCATTCCTAGAATCTTTATATATATAACATTTGCATCCAAATATTTTGAAATGTTTTATACTAGGAGAATGTCCATACCATAGTTTAAAAGGTGTTGCATGTGTACCTTTCTTGACTTGAACTTTGTTGAGTGTGTAGACTACAGTACTTACAACTTCTCTCCAATATTTGAGTGCAACATTTTTCTCCATCATTAAGGTCCTACCATAGTCAATAACTAATCTATTCCTTCTCTCTGCTATACCATTTTGAGGTGGAGTTCTGGGTGCTGATGTCTACCTTTTAATTCCTCTTTCATTATAGAACTCTTCAAATTCTTTTGATGTGGATTCACCTCCTCTATTAGATCTGAGACATTTTAGGCTTTTTCTAGTTTCTTTCTCAACTCTGGCCAAGTACCATTTGAACATTTGGAATGCATCTAATTTTTGTTTCAGGAACATGATTTTCATCATTCTTGAATAGTCATCTACAAATAGCATTATGTATCTGTCACCTTTGTAGCTTTGTACTTCAATAGGACCACACAAGTTAGTATGAACTAGCTCTAATACTTCATTTGAAGTATAAGTCTTGCTTTTGAAAGTTGACTTGGTCATCTTTCCTAGTTGGCATTGTTTGCACATGATGTTATCAGGCTTCTTCAACTTTGGTAGACCTCTGACTTTCTTCATCTTGTTGATGCTTATCAGATTGTCAAAATTTACATGACATAGCCTCTTGTGCCATAACCATACATCATTAGTTTGAACAATAAGACAAGAAGCATCTTCCATGTCTAGGTAAAACAAATTACTCTTAGTTTGATCACCTTTTCCTAATAGACTTCCTTGAGAATCATAAATCTTAGCAACTCCTCTTTCAAATTCAACCTTACACCCTATGTTGCCTAACTGTGAGACACTTAACAAGTTATAATTTAGTCCTTCAACATAGTATGCATTATCACATGATATCTTTTCAGTAAACTTGATACTACCTTTCCCTTTGATTTGACATGGTGCATTGTTACCAAAACTAACACTATTTCCTTCATATTGAATAAAGGTAATGAACTTACTTTTGTCTCCATTCATGTGATGAGAGCATCCATTGTCTATGATCCATCTATCATTCTTGTGCATGCAGGTTACCAGGGTAGTTGCTTCATCTTCATCTGATTCATCCTTCATAGCCACATAGACTACTTCATGATCATTCTCGTCAGAGTCTTCTTCAACAATATAGTATTTTTTGCCTTTACCTTTGTAGTCCTTGTTTTCCTCCTTTTTGTTCTTGAAATTTCCTCCATCCTTGTAATTTTTCTTTTCTGTGCATCTGGCTGCAATGTGACCAACTTCATTACAATTGAAACAAATGATTGGTAGCGTACCTTTGAATTTGCCTCTTCCTCTGTGAAATATTCTTGCTAGTAATGCCTCCAATTGGTCCACATAATCTTCATCAGTGCTACTATCACTGGTTACATACTTTCCATTTCCATTCTTTTTCTTTGTTTGAACCTCCTCATTGTCTTTCATTGTCATCTTAGCTTTGAATGCAGATTCAAAATTTTTTGGCTTGTAATTGTCAAAGTTGGATAGCTCAAAGGTAATGAGTCTTCCAATTATTCCCTCAAATGTCACTGTGCTACCTGGTACACACGTTAGCTCTTTGATGGCTGATACTCTTAAAGCATAGATAGGAAGCAAAGTTCTCAAGTTTTTGCTGCATACTATTTCTTCTGTTAATTGTCCTCCTAGGCTTCTTATGGCACTAACTACCTCCTTCATTCTTGCACCGTATTGAGTAACATTCTCTCCTTCTTCCATTTTCATATCATCAAACTTTCCTCTTAGGCTTTCTCTTTTGGCTCTCTTGACATTATCTTCTCCTCCACAGATTCTTGATAATGTATTCCACATATGATGTGAAGTATCACATCCTTTAATGTCATCATACTTGGCATAGCTTAGTGCTGAAGCAATATCTAACATTGCTTGATTGTGCTCCTTCTTTTTGCTCATGTCAATTGCAGTGAGGGGTCCTATAGGGTCTACATGGTCAACTATGATTGAGGTCTGTGCATAGTCACCTATTGATCTGAGGTGTAGTTTCATCAGACTTTGCCATGCAACAAAGTTTTCTTTGTTTAGCTTGGGAACTTCTCTCTTGGACATCTTGATCTTCCTACTTCTAGTACCTTGAAACGAATCAGCAGTGTGCACTCTGATACCAATTGTTAGAATTCTTTAAAATAACGAGGAGGGGGGGGGGGTGAATCAATTATTCAAGGTCCAATGATGTCCAATAATTTTTTTTCTACAAATCCTTAATAGTACATAATTGAAATTTTCATGCATGTAATTGAACATTAAACAATCATGAAAAGTAAACATGCATCACACCATAACACTAAGGATTTGATAACCCAGAAACCCTCTAGGAATAAGAAGGTAAAACTGGAGTGGGGATGATACCCACAAAATAACTGTGCAATTGATTTCAACCACTTCTAATGTTCTACCTTGTTAAAGGCCTACCCTGTTAAAGGCTACAAAAAATTGTTAAATATGACCTTGTTAAAGGATTTAAGAACATTCAACTTGGAATGTCACCTTGTTAAAGGATTTACATAGAGCTGTTAGGCTCACCCAAGTTCATGGGATTTACAGTCACCTTCTCAAAAGAATATTTCATCCCTCACTAAGGATCTCCTATCCTCCCCCTAAGGATCTCTTATCCTTCTCCTGTAGATCTCTTTGTCCTTTTCCTAAGGCTTATCCACCTAGCTGTTAAGCTAACCTAGAAATGTAGGGTTTCAATATCTAATACAATGATAAGAAAGTATTAGAAGGGTTTTGACCTGATACAGATTGCAACTTCAACCTTGCAGATTTCAGATCACTTCTTCAGTTCTCTTCTTTTCTTGGCTTTCCTCCTTTGTAGTGCTGACAACTTGTTCACCATTCAAGATCTATCTCCTTGAGTTCTTCCACTCATTATGCCAATGCTCTCTCTAGTCACTTGATCAATTCAGAGTCTTGATGCTCTGTTCTTACTCATCTTGGCTTCTTCACATGATCACACTTATGACCAACTCTCTCTCATGCATGCGCACTTGATCTCTAACCTATAACTCCTTATAAAGAAGTTCTGTTCTTGATTTTCCACTCAAATCTCCCTCTCCAACTTTAGGGTTTCAATAGATTAGGTAGGATACTATGTATCTGTCCCATATCTTGTTTCTATCTAGAAACTTCATGATAAATCCATTAGCATTTGCCAAAAAAAATGTTTTACATAGTGTTCTGTGCCACCAGCTCATCATTCTTATCTTCTATCTAGTTCACAAAATTCTAGATAACTACCATGTCAGTTTAGATTTGGTGAATATTTGACTTTTCAAAATAATGCAGCAACTTGACATCATTGGTTTACTGATGCTCGACACCTTCTCTGTTACTTGAATTTTATTGTTATTTATTGGTGCTCAGCACCTAAAGAAATTCTGTGAAACTTGGCTCTTGAAATTCACTCGGCACTTCAATATCACTCGGCACTTATATCTTGCTCGATACTTGAAGACTTACTTGACACCTATTATCTTTTCTACTACTTGGCACCTGATCTTCACTTGGCACCTAAAGACTACTTGGCTCCTGAAGATCACCCGGCACACACTAAAGTTGAACTTGCTTAGCTTCAATTGAGAATCTGTTTGACACCTAACTAGAACTTAGTTAATCTTTACCTTTGATATGTCTTAGTGTGTCCATCCTCTGTGTCTTAAAGTATGTCATCAATACACTATTTCATCAATGACTTAGCTGATCCTTATACTTCATTACAACATCATAACTTCAACCTTTCTCTAAGTACTCCTGTTACATCTTATTGATTGCCACTTCCTTGTCAATCAAAGAATTGATAGTATTTGGATCACTAAAGCAATTATCATTCCTACAAATAGCAAGTTTGACATCAATGACAAAACAATGATTGAAACATTCTTTACTAGATCCATTTCTCTTCATTCATGATCTTTTCAATCATTTCCAACATTCAACTTTAGTGTGTTCCGAGTGATCTTCAAGTGCTGAGAAGTCTTCAGGTGCTGAGTAGCAAAAAAGATAATAGGTGCCAAGTAAGTCTTCAAGTGCTGAGCAAGATATAAGTGTTGAGTGATATTGAAGTGCTGAGTGAATTTCAAGAGCTGAGTTTCACACAATTTCTTCAGGTGCTGAGTGCCAGTAAATAACAATAAAAGCCGAGTAACACTGAAGGTTCCAAGCATCATTAAACCAATGATGTCGAGTTGCTACATTATTTTGAAAAGTCAAAGATTCACGATATCTAAGCCAACATGGTAGTTATCTAGAATTTTGTAAACTAGATAGAAGATAAGAATGATGAGCTAGTGGCACAAAACACTATGTAATTTTTTTTTTTTGGGGGAATGCTAATGGATTTATCATGAAGTTTCTAGATAGAAACAAGATATGGGACAGATATATAGTATCCTACCTAATCCATTGAAACCCTAAAGTTGGAGAGGGAGATTTGAGTAGGAAATCAAGAATAGAACTTCTTTATAATGAGTTACAAGTCAGAGATCAAGTGCGCATGCATGAGAGGGAGTTGGTCATAAGTGTGATCATGCGAAGAAGCCAAGAGGAGTAAGAACAGAGCATCAAGACTCTAAATTGATCGAGTGACTAGAGAGAGCATTGGCATAATGAGTGGAAGAAATCAAGGAGATAGATCTTGAAGGGTGAACAAGCTGTCAGCACTGCAAAGGAGGAAAGCCAAGCAAAGAAGAGAACTGAAGAAGTGATCTAAAATCTGCAAGGTTGAAGTTGCAATCTATATTAGGTCAAAACCCTTCTAATACTTTCTTATCATTGTATTAGATATTGAAACCCTATATTGCTAGGTTAGCTTAATAGCTAGGTGGATAAGCCTCAGGAAAAGGACAAAGAGATCCCTAGGACAAGGATAAGAGATCCTTAGGAGGAGGATAGGCGATCCTTAGTGAGGGATGAAAGATTCTTTTGAGAAGGTGACTGTAAATCCCATGAACTTGGGTGAGCCTAACATATCTATGTAAATCCTTTAACAGGGTGACATTCCAAGTTGAATGTTCTTAAATCCTTTAACAAGGTCACATTTAATAATGGGTTGTAGCCTTTAACAGGGTAGACCATCCGAAGTGGTCAAAATCAATTGTGCAGTTATTTTGTGGGTATTATCCCCACTCCAATTTTACCTTCTTATTCTTAGAGGGTTTCTGGGTTATCAAATCCTTAGTGCTATGGTGTGATGCATTTTTTCTTTTCATGATTGTTAAATGTTCAATTGCATGCATGATAATTTCAGTTATGTACTATTAAGGATTTGTAGAAAAAACTTTTATTGGACATCATTGGACCTTGAATAACTGATTCACCCCCCCCCACCCCCCTCTCAGTTATTCTAAAGAATTCTAACAATCCAAGCAAAATGAAGGACTAAAAAAAAATATGCAATCTACAAAGTGAGTTGTAATTTGTTATTAGATCAAGACTTATTGGTACTTTCTAATCATTATATTAGTCTAGGGTAAAACCTTTGGATTAAGGTTGACTTAATGGGTGACATTCCAAGTGAATGGTTGGAAGTCCTCTAACAAGGCTCACTCCTAAAAGTGTGATTAAAATCCTCTAACCAGGTCACATTTAATAGTGTGTATTGTAACCTTTAATAGGGTTGGCCTTTCACAGGGCATCACTTCAGAAGAGTGAGAATTAGTAGCATGTTACTGGTGATTTTTTCAAAAATGGATTTCTATGTAAAATCTATGCGTAAAATGTGTTATTGAATCTATTATGTTTCATGTTTACATTTTTGCAAAGTTTTTTTGACCTAGGGTAGTAACCTACAAAGTTTAAGGGTTGTATGATCTAATGGATGCATGCATAATAATGTTTTACGGATATGGGCTCATTAAGCTGTGAACAATTTTATTTGTACATTTGGACCTTGGATAAATGATTCACCCCCTCCAGTTATTCTAAAGAATTCCAACAAATGACACTATAACATCTTGTCCAACTTCAGGTTTACTTGATTTCAAAAAAATGGTGTCCATTGATAACCCCTTTTTGTACACCATCTTGGTGCACTTAACCTACCCATAATTATGTAAGATGGAATATTTATTTTTAGCCCCTTTCTTTTCTAAGGGCTCACCTAGGCTTCTCTCCTAGCCTATTAGGGTTCTTCTTAGTCACCCTAACCTCAAGAGGATTTCTAACTCATCCTCTTCACTTCCCTACCCATTTACATCAAGGTTTTTTCAACTTCCTTCCTTCCTAGAGACATCTTCCCTTGTCCTTCAAACTCAATTTTTTTTTATCAAACTAGGCCATTCATCTTTCAATAGGGGGTGAGGGATGTAAATTGATGATTTTTAGACTTCCCCTATCCTTTTGGTCTTAAATTGCATAGGTCTCCTTATTGGTTCCTTCAAACTTGACAAAACTGTCCTAATTAGAGCTAGTAGAATTACGCCTCCAAAGTTTATTTTTGGCTACAGATCCAAATTTCCCTTAACAAGGTGGTAAAATAACCTTAGATATGGATACCCTTTTGGGAAAAGTTCAATATTTTGTGGGTTTTAGGTCATCAACCTATCCATACACCCCCTTGCTATTTTAATGCCTAAAACTAAGGGTTTTAAGCATTTCCAATCAGCATCCACTAGCATCTAATAAAATGCATAAAAAAGCTGTCTTCCATGTATATTTATCTCATACATACCTCTTCCTTATAAAACTCTTAGATTGAACTATGATACATTCTATCCATCAAAATCCTCTTGCAAGCACTGTGATCCCCTAGCCATGCAATGAAAGCTTTCCTAGTGCATCACTTGAAAAATAGAGAACCAATTTTTCTAGACCTCTCCTTTGCAATATACATTATACAAGGACTCCAATTCCATGATCCTCAAATCCATGATGATTACATAGTGAGGATTAATGGGAGACCCATTCTTCACAAAAAATTCCAAAACAAAACAACAAACTTTCTAATAGCAAATGATTTTCAAACTATGAAAAAAAGAACTCCTACCAACTTGCAATATAGAAGAAAAATATTGTAAGAGCATGAACTATAAAGATGAAACAAAAATAGAAATATAGTACTCCATTAAAGTTTTTGTGCAATCAAAAACTGCTAGACTATTAACTCAGGAATAATATTATATTGGTTTTTAGTTTCAAAATACACTCCTTACAAACTCCAACCCTTGGAATGGGCCTCCTTCATGACTTTATAGGTTCCTCAAGAGGTTTTAGATAGTTTTCCTAACTATCAACCCCATTCACCTAAAAATGCAACATTTTTTCAAAATCTATGTACATAATTTTGACTAATTTCACCTAATTGACAACTTTGTAATAACTTACATCTTTTTGACATCTTTCCCATCTTTGTTCCAAATGACAATGTATGACCTCCAACCTATGAAAAAGGATTTAAAAACATCATAGAGGCCAAAATATACCTTTCCTAAAATTCTAGGGTATAGGACCATACCACTAATCTTCCTAATAGCCAAAACACAAGGTACGAAAAAGAAACTCAAAAACAACTAGAATAGATTGAGCCTAGTCAAATCCACCCAGGAGAAAACACAAATGACCTTCTCAAGACCAAACACAACCAAGTGACTTGGCTAATGTTAGTACAAGCCAAAAACAAAAAAATGTAAAACTAGGACTAGGAGTTAGCCTAGGTGCTCCTACACCATACCCTTGGATTGAGAAAGTTGGTGTCTATGCCCAACTTATTGAAGTATGATTCCTTGATCTAAGTAGCCTCTACATCTTCTTTTCCATGCCACTTGAGAAGACTTTCCCAATAAGTTGTAATCCCATTCTCTTGTAAACCTATGAGTCAAGTACCTTGTTAGCTACCTTGGGTGGTGGAGGAGTTAAGTTCAAGTCTTATAAATCTTGAATGACCTCCTTAAGTATCTGATCAAAATTTGGACTAGGTCCTTTATAGCTAATCAAATTAGCAACATTGAAAAGTGGTGACAACCCAATATTTTTAGGAAGTTTCATCTTGTAGGCATTTTTTCCATACTTAGATAGTATTTTTCAAGGTCCCAACCTTCTAATCTTAAGCTTATGAGGAAATCCCTTCTAAAATGATGCTTTGTTCAGATGAACCATCACAATATCTCCAACTTGGAATTGCACATCTCTTTTGCTGTCATCCACCTTATGCTTAAGTTTCTCAGCATTGTCAGTTAGGGTCTTCCTCACTATTTCATGGACTTCCCTCATGAAGTGGGACAAGTCCTTAGAATATCCACTACCTTTTCACCATCTTTTAGATCCCTAAGTTCAAACACCCCTCTAGGATGCAACCCATAGACAATCTCAAATGGGCTTTTACCAGTTGACCTATTAACCATATAATTTTATCCATATTCAACTTGTCTAATGAGTTGATACCAAACTTTCCCATATTCCTTTGTAAGGAATCTCAACAAGTTTTCAAGACTCCTATTTATGACCCTAGTTTGACCATCTTTCTAAGGATGGTAGGTAGATCCAAAAGGTAGATTTGTTCCTAGTTTATGCCACAAGGTCTTCCAAAAATGGCTTATGAACTTTGTGTCTCTGTTTGAAATAATTCTCGGAGGTAAGCCATGGATCCTTATCACCTGCTTGAAGAAAAAATGAGAAATTTGATAAGCATCATGGACTATCTTACAAAGGATAAAATTTTCCATTTTGTTGAATTTGTCCACTATAACATAAATACTATCAAACCCTTGCTTAGTCCTTGGTAACCCTACCACAAAGTCTATACTTAAGCACTCCCATGGCCTACTAGGAATTGGAAGGGGCTGATAAAGATTTGCATTAGAAGATGTGCCTTTTTCTTTTTGACATACCACACAAAAATCCACATATTTTCTGATATCCCAATTCATTTTAGGCCAAAAGTAGAATCTAGTAATTAACTCTTGTGTCTTATTGACTCCAAAGTGACCACTAAGTGCCCCATTGGGTTATTCTTAAATCAAATATTCCCTCATGGATCCCCTAGGAACACATGGTTGACTTCCCTTAAATAATAAGTCATTTTTCAAAGTGTAATAGGAGAATTCACCATGGAGATTATTCTTATATTCCTTACATACCTCATAAATATCTGCCAAATCTTCATCATCAACATATAGATCATTGAAGCTATCAATGCCAATGCTACATAACTGAACCCCTTGCACTATTAGGAGTCTCCTACTTAGGGTATCAACTAGCTTATTATGAACTCCTTTCTTGTGCTTGATGTTAAAGGTGTAGGCTTGTAGGTATTCCACCCATTTCATGTGCTTGTTGCTGAGTTTATCTCAAGAGTCACAGAAATTGAGGACTTGGTTATCTAAATATACCACAAACTCCTTTGGAAGCAAGTAATGCCTCTAATTTTGTCAAAGCTTGGACTAGAGCATATAAATCTAAGTCATATGAAGAGTAACTTCTCTTGGAATCATTGAGCTTCTCACTATGAAAAGTCACTAGTCTCCCTTATTGGCTTAGGACTACCCCAATTGTCACATTACTAGCATCACATTCCACTATGAAGAGTTTGTCAAAACTAGGTAGAACAAGAATGGGTTGAGTAGATATCCTCTTCTTGAGTGTTTCAAACCCATCATTATCTTAAGGAATCTAGTGAAACTTTTCCTTCATTCAACCTTTAATAGTGTCTAATAATGGAGCACAAATAGTACTAAAATGTTTGATGAACTTCCTATAATATTGGGCCAAACCATGAAAACTTCTTACCTCTATTGTAACTTTGGGAGTAGGCCAATTTAGGATGGCATCCACCTTCCTTTGATCCATCTTGAGATTCCCTTAAGACAAAACAAACCCAAGGTATAGTAGCTTTTTCTTTCTTCATGAAGTTACACTTCTCCAACTTTTCCTCATGCAATTTCTTGAAAATAAATTGTAAATGTTTAATATGCTCCTCTTTAGTTTTACTAAAAATCATATGTCATCTGGGTAGACAACATCAAACTTACCAATGTAATCCTTCAATACTTCATTCATAAGCCTCATAAAAGTAGGTTGAGAATTTGACAAGCCAAATGGCATTACAAGCCATTCATACAAACCCTATGTGGTCTTGAAGGCTATTTTCAATTCATCCCCTTCCCTTATCCTAATTTGGTGATAGTCACTTTTAAGATCTATCTTGGTAAAGTACCTTGCTTCTGCTAAACATTTGATTAGGTCTTCAATCCTAGGTATTGGGAACCTATACCTAATGATGATCATATTAATGGCTCTTTAATTAGTACAATTTATCCAAGTTCCCCCCTTTTTAGGTGCTAAAATAGTAGGCATAGCACAAGGGCTTATACTTTTCCTAATTAGGCTTTGGTTTAAGAGCTCTTGGATTTTCTTAGCAATTTTCTCATTTTGTTGAGGGGTCATTTTATAGGTAGCTTTCTTAGGAAGGGTGGCTCCTAGAATAAAGTAAATTTGATGGATAATAGGCTTCTTAAGCGATAGGGTAACAGGTTAGACATCACTAACAATGTCCTTGTACTCTTCAAGCATTTCTTGCACTTCCTTAGGTGACTCTATTTTCTTTCCTACCTTGTCAAGAACTTCTTGATTAGGTCTCAATACTAGTGCAAAACCTACTTATTCTCCTTCCTCTAAGGTTTTCAAGAACTCCTTTTCACCCATAATGAGGACATTAGGACTTGGAATTTTTTCCTCTCCTTATTCTATTAAAGATTGGATGTTTAATGTCACACCATTTTTTTGAAGGAGTATACATTTTTAGCTCCATCATGCATTGCTTGTCTATCAAACTGCCATGAGCTCCCTAGTAGAATGTGACATGCATCCATAGCTAGAATATCACATAAAACCTAGTCCTTATTATCTTCCTATTGAGAATTCAACCCATGCTTGTTCACTTACAAGAACATGTTGCCCCTTTTTGAGCCATGTAAACTTATAGTCATTTCTATGTGGAATTATTTTCATATTCAATTTTCTAGTTGCCTCCTTTGATATGATGTTATCTATAGAACCAGAGTCTTTGATGACCTTACACACTTTTCCCATCATCTTGCATTTCACCCTAAATAGTGCTCTTCTTTGGCTTGGTTTTTCCTCTATGGGTTCCTTAATCAATGTCCTTCTTATCATTAAGATATCCCCTTCTTCTGATTCTAAGGGCACTTCAAATGGTTTTATATTGTTTCTAGACACTTCTTGTACATAATTGACTCTTTTTGCACTCCCTTGGGAAGTAGAACCTTTCTTAGGGCATCTATATGTAGGATGTCCCATCTGGTTACAATTATAGCACTTTATGGTTACAAAGTATGATCCTTTGCCTTGATTGTTGCTTCTTCCATTTCCACCATTTTTGGAGGTTCTTCCCATACTTAAACTCCCTCTATTAGAATTCCCTTCTTGTTGTTCAATCAACTTTGTTTCCCCTTGGATTCTTGAGTCTGAACCTCTACCACCACAATCTCTTTGATTCCTACCATCTTTGCCTCTACCCCTACCTCTAGCATTGGCATAAGATTTCCTCTTCTTTTTTTATTTCACTTTCAATGCCAATTGGAAACATCTATGGACAATTGTAGGTGTCCATAGGTTGATTTCTTCTTGTATTTTCCACTTCAACCCCCCTAGATACCTCACCATCTTACTAGGTTCTTCTTCTTAAGTCCCTAATCTCAAAGAAAGCTTCTGAAATTCTTTAGTATATGTTGCCACATCCATATCTTTTTTCTTTAAGCTTTTTCTTTTCTTTTGTATTTGAATTTCATAGTCTTCAGGTAGGTATTATTCTTTTACTTTAGTCACCATGCCTTTCCAATTTGTAATTGGTTTCTTTCCCATCTTCTCCCTCTCTTTTTGGACATACTTCCACCAGGTCAGTGATGATCCTCTTAGCCTAGATTTGGCTACGTTGAACTTTTTTCTTTAGTGATCCCCTCACACTCAAAGTGGTTTTCCATCCCTTCAATTCATTCCATCACAAGTTCAAGGTCCATCTTCCCACTAAACAAAGAAACTAATTCTAGAGCCTTTCCACCCAATGGCTTAATGGATTTAAGGAATGGGTCCTCATTTAATGGAGGGTTTGGTTCAGGAATGATATCTTCCTCATCAACCTTTTCCATACCTTTATCACTAGTTTCTCCTTCTTGATCTATCTTGTTGATTTCCTCAACAACCTCTTCCAATTTTGTCTTCATATCCTCTAATTCTTCCTCTATGAGCCTATTCCTCTCCTTTTTCTCCTTCATCTCCTTGAAAAGCTATGTATTGGTCACCATTTTTGCCTACCCTATTGACTATTTAGTATACAAAGACATGCCACTAGCCCCAAATCTTTGGTGGCTTTGATACCAATTTGATGTAAGCTAGATTGCTTGCTTGCCCTTTTCTTCACTAAAGGCTCACCTTAGATTCTCTCCTAGCCTATTAGGGTTCTCCTTAGTCACCCTATGCTCAAGAAGATTGCCAACTTATCCTCTTGACTTCCCTACCTAGTTACACCAAAAAAATTTCAACTTCCTTCCTTCCTAGAGACATTTTCCCTTGTCCTTAAAACTCACAATTTCATCAAACTAGGTCATTCTACCTACAACATGGAGTGAGATGAAAATTGAGGGATTTTAGACTTTTCCTATTCTTATGGTCTCAAATTCCATACGATTCCTTCAAACTTGACAAAACTTTTGTAATTATACCTAGTAGAATTAGGCCTCCAAAGTTAGTTTTTGGGCTACAACTCCAAATTTCCCTTAACAAGGTGGTAAACTAACCTCATATATGGATACCCTTTTGGGAGAACTTCAATATTTAGGTCGTCAACCTATTTATACACCCCCTTTCTATTTTTATGCCTAAAACCAAGGGTTTTAAGCATTTCCACTTAGCATCCACTAGAGTCTAATGAAATGCATAATAAAAATTGTCTTGAGAACTTCCCCTTTAGTATATAGTTTCCTAATACATCCCTCTTCCTTCTACAACTATCAGATTGGACTATCTGATACATCCGATCCATCAGAATCCTCTTGCAAGCACTGTGATCGCCTAGCCTTGAGATGAAAGCTTGCCTAAGCCATCATTTGAAAAATAGAAAACCAATATTTCTAGGCCTCTCCTTTCCTATATAAACTTTACAAGGACTAAAATTTCATGTCACTCAAATCCATGATGATTCCATGGTGAGGATTCATGGGGAGGCCATTCTTCATAAAAATTTTCAAAACAGAATAACACACTATCTAATAACAAATGATTTTCGAACTATGAAAAAACAAACTCCTACCAAATTGTAATATACAAAAAAGTAACATAAGAGAATGAACTAAAAAGATCAAACAAAAATAGAAGTCCACTAATCCATTAAAGTGTTGATGTAATAAAAAACCCCTAGACTGTCAATTCATGAACAATGATATATTGGTTTTCAGTTTTAAAATTCACTCCTTACAAAATCCAACCCTTGGAATTGGTCTCCTTCATGATTTTATAGTTTCTTTGAGAGGTTTCAGATAGTTATCCTACTATTAACCTCATTCACCAAAAAATGCAACATTTTGTCAAAATCTTGTTAAGCAACTTTTACAACTCTTAGAAATTTTGACATCCAGCCCTTGGAAACTTCCAAATAGGTCTAGTATAGTCCCTTTATGATGTTTAGTCATGATTTATACTTTAGAGAATCAACTTACATGATTTTGACTAATTTGACCTAATTGACAACTTTGTAATAGTTTACATCTTTTTGACATATTTCCCATCTTTGTACCAAATGACAATGTATGATCTCCAACCTATGCAAAAGGATGTAAAAAAATTGTAGAGGCCGAAATAAGTTTAAAACCAGACCTCCTCAAGCTTCTAAGGTATAAGACCCATACCCCTAATCTTCCTAACAAGAAAAACACAAGGTAAGAAAAAGCAACTAAAAAGCAACTAGAATGGATTGAGCCTAGTCAAATCCACCTAGGCGAAAATACACATGACCTTCTTAGGTCCAAACACAACCAATTGACTTGGCTAAGGTTAGTATAAGACAAAAACCAAAAATGTGAAACTAGTACTAGGAGTTAGCCTAGGTTCTCCTACACATAAATGTTGTACTCTTCGGAAATACACTCTAATAGGAGCTTTTCCTAGTTAAGGGTTGCAAAAGCATAGCTAGATGCTATCCAATTAAGAGATTTATTGTTAGAGTAAAGAATTAATTTAATTTAATTTATAAAATTACCTTTACTCCTTTCTTAAAATTTCACTTTATGCACTTTTCATTCACATTTAATAATTAATTAGTAATTATTAAATATCATTTACCTCTTAGGGTTTCCCTTTTAGGTTTTTGATCTCCTTCTATAAGGATTGACCTTTTTAAATTATCTCTTATTCTTTTTAGTCTGATAATACAATTTGCATAGAGAAAAATATTTTTCAATATTTGGAGAAAAAGAAGAATGAGGGTTTGACAGAATAGATCTAGTGTTTTTTGAGCATTTTCTATGAAAATGGGGGGTCTTTGACTTTTAGAGAAATTTGAGGCCCAACAAACCTTACAGCTAGATTTAGGTGTCAAAACCCTTATTTCCATAAAAAAGTTTGTCGATTTTGGACAACGTTGATATGGGAGGCAATTTTTTTTGCATACCAGGGCCATACAACCTTTGGCATGCATTTCAATGCACTTAAAAAAAAATTAAAAAAAAAAACATTAAAGAAAGTGTGTGGTATAAAAAATGCATCGCTGTGTGAGCAGAGTAGCCAGTTGTGCTCCAACTGCAGCCTGCCTGTGTGCCACTTGTGTGTTGGGATTAAAGATAGAGTAACTGAGAGGGGGGTTGAATTAGTTACTAACAATAATTAATCCAAAAATCCCTTAGATGTCTTAAAGATCTCATTACTGCTGATACTAAAAAAACAAATGCTTAAACTATTACTTATCTTCAAGCATTCATGCATGTAACTAAAAACAAAAATGAACACAAGAGACACCAGATTTAACGTGAAAACCCAATATGGGAAAAACCACTAAGTAACTAGTCACCAATTTTTCACTCTTTTGAAGTGAGCCCTATTAGGAGCCAACCCTGTTAAAGGTTACAATACACACTGTTAGGTATGACCCTGTTAGAGGATTTAATCACCCTATTAGGAGTGGCCTTACTAGAGGTCTTTAGAACAATTCAACCGAACTGTAACCTTGTTAGAGGATTTACAAAATGGTTTTTAAACCAACTTTGTTAAGAGATTTGAAATCATTTCTACAATGGTTAGAAAGCAACAATGAATTGACTTGAACAAGATGAAACTTAATTTGCTGGCTACAGGTCTCTGTTCATCATCATTAGATCCTCCTTGATCAAATATAGCTTTGCTACTCCTCAATGATCTCTGATCATCCTTCAAATTTTGTTCCACAATAATCAATCCTCATATCACATTAATTCTACACACACTTCTACTCAAACTTAGAATTCACAACTTGACCTCTTAATTATACCATTCATATTATCAAGTTGGCCCATTTACATGTTATATTTACCAATAAATCATACATCAGTCAGCTACAAATATTACTCTAAAAAAATAAATGTTATTTCATAAAATAATGAAATCCTTTACTGGTTGACCCTGCTCGGTAAATACTACTTCCAAAAATTTTCTAAGTTAACCTTCTTGACTTGATTAACATTGCAATATCCTTAAAATCCTTTGGCTACCAAGTTTACTCGGTAAGAACTATTTCTACCACATTTCCTTTGATGATCGAGTGAGCTCGGTAAGAACTGTTTCTGCCACATTTCCTTTGATCACTAAGTGAGCTCAGTAAGAACTATTTACTTGGTAGATACTACAAGTTTTCTATACTAGCCTTCTGGGTTCAGTAGATTCTGTCCTTTTGCCTCACTGATCATCTGAGCTTAGTAGACTCTATCTTTTACCTTGCTGACCTTTTGAGCTCGGTAGACACTATCCTTTGCTTTGCTGACCTTTTGAGCTCGGTAGACTCCATCTGATGACTGATATGACATTTGTGTGACATCAAAGACAACACACAATTGAACAATTGTATCCAACAATCTCCCTCTTTGGCATTGATGGAAACACAACATGTCATAGAAGAATGAAATTTGAAAATAAGTCTTTTACTGATAGAATACTTCACTTTCTTCTTCAAATACAATAAACTCCCTCTTTCATAATAATTTCTCCCTCTTACACAAACTCTTATTATTTTTCAAATTTTAGAAAGATATGATATACTCTCCCTCTTTGACAACACATGCTAAAGATAACTCAAAACAACTAAATAGCATTGTACCTGATGTATTGATTCATATGTAATATCTTCAATGGTTTGCTGCATCAACTGATAGATCTTCAATTCTGTTCCTATTAATGCATCACTAGAACTATATTTTAGTGAGTTTCAGATAAGGGAATGGCCCCTAACTTACCTCTTAGACACAAGAATGCATCCTTAGGTACAGGCTTTGTGAATATGTTAGCAATTTGTTCCTTTGTATGGACATATTCCAATCTTATTTCTTTTTCTTACACCAATTCTCTAACAAAGTGATAGTTCATGGCAATATGCTTGGTTTTTGAATGCATCACTGGATTCTTGGAGATGTTAATTGCACTAGTCTTATCACAAAAAATAACAACAGGCTCTTTGATTTCTTTCTTCATACCTTCCAATAATTGTTTAAACCACACAATATTTGAGCAATTTACTGTTGTTGTAACATATTCAGCCTCTACTATGGATTGAGATGTACAATTCTACTTTTTTCTTGTCCAAGAAACCAACCTTTTTCCAAGAAAGAAAGCTCCTCCACTTGTGCTCTTTCTGTCATCAATATTTCTTGCCCAATCTGCATCAGTGAACACCTTAAATCTAGATTTCCTCCCAGTTTATACCATAATCCATAATCTTCAGTTCCTTTTAAGTATCTCATGATCCTTTTGATTGCCATTTTATGATTTTTTTTCGGTTTTGCTGAGAATCTTGCTACAATTCCTACTACAAGGGTAATGTCTGGTCTTGTCTATACTGCATATTGCAACTTTCCAATCATAGATCTATACAATGTCTAATCCACTTCCTTTGATTCATCATCCTTGGTAAGTTTTAATCTAGTACACATAGGAGTCCCAACTGGTTTGCAGTCTTCCATACCAAACTTTTTTAGTATCTCCTTGATGTATTTAGATTGAGTGATGTAGATGCCATTCTTACTCTGTTGAATTTGAAGACCAAAAAAGAATTTGATTTCACCAAACATTGACATTTCAAATTTCTTGTTGATTTGTTTGAAAATTCTTTGCAAAGATCATCATTTTCTATGAACAAAGTATCATCTTCAAATATTTCTTCCAAAACAATCTTATTATCTGGTCCTTCCTTTATGTACAAACTACTATTTTCATTAGTTCTTTGAAAACCAATCTAAATAAGATAGTTATGCAATCTTTCATACCATGCTCTAGGGGCTTGTTTCAGACCATATAACACTTTATGCAATTTATAGACCATGTCCTTGTTGTCTGGATCAACAGAACTTTCAGGCTGTTAAATGTAAACCTCTTCATCCAATATGCAATTGAGAAATGATGACTTGACATCCATCTCATAAACTTTAAATCTTTTGAATACTATATATGCAAGTAAGGTTCTGACACCTTCCATTCTTGCAACAGGAGAAAAAGTTTATCCATAGTCTACACCTTCTTCTTGAGAGTATCCTTTGCATACCAGTCTAGCTTTGTTCCTTGATACCTTACCATCTTCATTTAGTTTGTTTCTAAATACCCACTTTGTTCCAATCACATTTTTGTCTTTGGGTCTTGGTACAAGAGTCTATGTTTGGTTTTTCTCTATCTATTCTATCTCTTCATTCATAGCTTCAATCCAACTTTCATTGTCTAGTGCATCTTTGACATTTCTAGGTTCAAAATCAGCAAGTAAACAAGTGCCTTTCAACTTACTTCTTGTCATTATTCCTTCTAATTTATCTCCAATGATCTAATCTCGTGCATGATGCTTTCTGACATACGTGGCTAACATGAGCTCCTTGCCTTTTGAATGACTTGCATTAGTATCCTTTTGTGTCTCAACTTCTTGTTCTCATTTTTTTTACTCAAGCTCGGTGGATACTAACTTAGTATCTTCTGTTTGCAACTCGGGTTCTTGTAGCTTGGTAGGTACTAACTCGATTTGAACTTCTTGTGATTCGATTAATGACGACTCTGGAGTTGAGGATTCCTGATTAATAGGTATACCTTGCATTGTATCAAGTTCCATATAAACAAATCTTTTGTAGTCTTCAGTTTCCTTTTTTCTTTCTTCTTCTGTTCTTTTTGCAAACTCATCAACTTTCACATGTGCACTTTCTATGAGTTTGTGAGTAGATAAGTTCAAACATCGATATGCTTTGCTTTTGCAAGAGCATCTCAAAAATATTCTTTCATCACTTTTTACATCAAATTTACCTTTTCTAGGTTCTTTCAAAATGTAACATTTGCTTCCAAATACTTTTAGATAACTTACATTGGGTTTGTAACCATAACACAACTCATAGGGTGTTTTGAATGAGTCCTTTTTCAGCTATACTCAGTTCAAGGTATGAAATGCAGTGGTGATAACTTCCTTCTAGTATTTGATAGCAATGCCTTTCTCAATCATTAAGGTTCTTGCACAATCCATGATAGATCTGTTCCTTCTTTCTGCTATTCCATTTTGTTCAAGAGTTCTTGGTGCTGAAACCTGTCTTTTGATTCCCCTTTTAATGCAAAATTTATTAAACTCATGCAAAATGAATTCACCACCTCTGTCAGACCTTAAGCATTTCAATCTTTTGCCTGTTTCCTTTTCTACTTTGGCCAAATACCATTTGCACTTTTCAAATGCTTCTGATTTCTCTCTTAGGTACATGACAGTCATCATTCTTGAATAATCATCAACAAATAGAATGAATAATTTTTCACCAGTATAACTTTCAATGCCAATAGGTGCACACAAATCAGTATGCACAATTTCTAGAACTTCTTTAGTCTAATAGTTATTGCTTTTAAAACTAGTCTTTCCCATTTTACCAATTTGACAATTCTTGCATAGACCAACCTTAGGTTTCTTTATGTTTGGAATACCTCTTACTTTCTTGAATTTACTGATCTTTTTCAAGTTGTCAAAGTTTACATGACATAACTTCCTATGCCATAACTAACTTTTTTCAATTTGAGCAATGAAACATGAACATTCACCAAGTTCAAGATAAAATAAGTTACCTTTTGTTTGAGTGCCTGATCCAATTAGCTTTCCTTTGCCATCCAAAAATCTTGCTTTTCCATGCATAAATTTCACTTTGAATCAATTATTGAGTAGCTATGCCACACTCAAAAAATTATGCTTTAGTCCTTCTACCCAATATGCATTATCACATACAAGTTCCTTGGTTAGTGAGATTCTTCCTTTTCCTCTTATACAACAAGGTTCATTGTTACCAAATCTTACATTGCCACCATCATAGTCTTCAAAGTATTCAAACTTAGTTTTATCACCAGTCATGTGATGAGAGCAACCACTATCTATGATCCATGTATCATTTCTACTCATATGAGAAATGAGTGCCATTTCTTCATCATTATCAGACTCATCTTTCATAGCAATGTAGACAATTTCATCTACTTTTTTATCATCAGAATCATTAGAATCTTTAGCGATGAAACATGTTTTCTTACCTTTATCCTTGAATTATTTGAAGTCTTTCTTGCCATTGTACTTGTGACCTTTCTTCTCATCCTTGTTCTACTTATTTGGGCACCTAGCAACAATATGTCCAATTTCTTCACAAGAAAAGTAGATTAGAGGAACCTTACCTTTGTATTTCCCTTTGCCTCTTGAATATTTTCTTGCTAGTAGAGCTTCAACCACCTCAAGATCACTGTCTGAACTTTCTTTTGATTCTTTATCACTATCTAATTGTGGATCCTTCATCTTTTTCCCTTTCTCTTTGAGTGAAAGCTTGGCTTCAAATGCTGATTCAATGTTCTTGGCAGCTGGAACATAATTGTCATATTTGTCTAGCTCAAATGTAGTCAATCTTCCAACTATGGCCTCTAAATTTATTTTATGATTTGCCTCACATATTCTTTCTTGAATTGCAGAGACTCTGATTGCATAAATGGGAAGTAGAGTTCTAAGAACTTTACTTATAACTGTCTCATTATTGATATCTCCTCCATGTGCTTTGATTGCACTAACACATGTTTTAACTCTTTCAACATACTTTGCAATGTTTGCATCCTCTATCATCCTCATTTGATCAAATTGTCCTCTCAAACTTTTTGCTTTGGCTTTTCTCACATTATCATCTCCTCCATAGATCTCTTTCAGCTTGTTCCACATTTCAAAGGCATTTTTGCAATCCTTGATGTCATCAAATTATTCATAACTCAGAGCAGATGCTATATCTATCATCATGTTGTTGTGAGTATTCTTTTTAGCAATATCATTGATAGATAATGTACCAAAAGGTTCTTCATATTTTTCATCGAGGTACTTTAGCCTTGTATCACCAATAGAAGCCAAATGAAGCCTCATCAATCCTTGCCATGCTGAGAAGTTGCCCCTATTAAGTCTTGGAATTTCCCTTTTGTAAGACATCCTGATCTTTAGCTTAGATCTTTGAAATCTTTTCCTATAAGCACCAAAAGCTCTAATACCAATTGTTGGGATTAAAGATAGAGTAACTGAGAGGGGGGGTGAATCAGTTACTGACAATTATTAATTCACAGATCCATTAGATGTCTTAAAGATCTTGTTACTGCTAATACTCAATAAACAAATGCTTAAACTATTACTTATCTTCAAGCATTTGTGCATGTAACTGAAAACAAAAATGAACACAAGAGACACTAGATTTAACATGGAAACCCAATATGGGAAAAATCACCAAGTAACTAGTCACCAATTTTTCACTCTTCTGAAGTGAGTCTTGTTAGGAGCCAACCTTGTTAAAGGTTACAATACAAACTATTAGGTGTGACCTTGTTAGTGGATTTAATCACCCTATTAGGAGGGGCCTTGCTAGAGGTCTTTAGAATAATTCAACTAAACTGTCATCTTGTTAGAGGATTTACAAAAAGGCTGTTAAACCAACTCTGTTAAGAGATTTGAAATTACTGCTACAATGGTTAGAAAGCAATAATGAATTGACCTGAACAAGATGCAACTTAATTTGCTGGCTATAGGTCTCTGTTCAACATCATTAGATCCTCCTTGATCAAATATAGCTTTGCGGCTCCTTAATGATATCTGATCATCCTTCAAATTCGCTTCCACAATAATCAGTCCTCATATCACATTAATTCCACACACACTTCTACTCACACTTAGAATTTGCAACTTGACCTCTTAATTATACCATTCAGATTGTCAAGTCAACCCATTTACATGTTACATTTACCAATAAACCATACATCAATCGGCTACAAATATTACTCTAAACAAATAAATATTATTTCATAAAACAATTAAATCCTTTACTGGCTGACCCTATTCGGTAAATACTACTTCCAAAAATTTCCTAAGTTAACCTTCTTGACTTAGTTAACATTGTAATATCCTTAAAATCCTTTGGTTGCCAAGTTTACTCGGTAAGAACTATTTCTGCCACATTTCCTTTGATGACCAAGTGAACTCGGTAAGAACTATTTTTTCCACATTTCCTTTGATGACCGAGTGAGCTCGGTAAGAACTATTTCTGCCACATTTCCTTTGATGATCAAGTGAGCTCGATAATAACTATTTACTTGGTAGATACTACAAGTTTTCTTTAGTAACCTCCTAGGTTTGGTAGATTTTTTCCTTTTTCCTCGCTAACCATCTGAGCTCTGTAGACTCTATCATTTTCCTTGTTGACCTTCTGAGCTTGGTAGACACTATCCTTTGTCTTGCTCACCTTGTGAGCTTGGTAGACTCTATTTGATGACTGATATGACATTTGTGTGACATCAAAGACAACACACAATTGAACAATTGTATCCAACACCTTGTCCCACCTTAGTTGCAGCGCCATCAGTTCACTTCCCCACTCAGTTGTTGTCCATTCTAGACTGCCACTAGTGGCTCATTTGTTGGTCCTCTTAATGCTACCCTACCTACCCTCGGTCATGTGGGGGCCAAGGGAAAATTGGTCTATCCACCAAATTTTTCTATAAGGCTTTTCAATTTTTTAAAATCATACTAGGGGCCCTGTCAATTTTTTTGTGATATCTTGAGCATATAGGGGCTATTTTTCAATTCGAAAGAAGCAACATAAAGCTGATTCAGAGACATAGATAATTGTGTAAGTATGTTTTGGAATTTTTTCTAGTTTTCTACCTATTTTTGTGCTTGAAGTTTGTTGATGTCTTCTATCTTCTAGGGGTCATAACTTGTTTATTATAGCTCTATTTTTTGACCTAAAAAAAGCATTAGAAAGCTCTTCTTGAGAAATTTCAAGATTCTCTATCATTTCACTAGTATTTTATATCAAGTGTTTATGACACACATTTGAAGATTTTTTCCTCTATTCTTCTTTACACATTCCTTTTGCAAGTTGGGGTTCAATTTTTTGCATTGTGGGAGGTATTTTTATATTACTTTTTGTTATTATATTAACATATGAGAATTTTTCAAAAATTACTTCTTAAAACAATGGCTAAGACCTCTTCTTGTCTAGTACTTCTAAACCCACACAACTATCATACATGGAAATCTCATATGCAATGACTTCTATGTTGAAATGGTTTGTGGTCTTTTCTAGATACAGTGCAGCCAATTTTTTAGAGTCAATACTAGACTTTGTAGCATGGGAATAAGATGGATAAAGCTATGGGTCTAATTTCTTTGAGTGTTTTAGATAGCTTATAGTTTCATCTTGATGATTGTTCCACTCAAGAAATATGGGACAAGTCCAACAAATTTTTTGGCACCATCAACACATTTAGAGCACTTCAAATTGAGGAAAAGCTTACTTCTCTTCTACCCAATGCTTTCCTTTCTATTGAGGACTTTCTTATGAGGTTCAAATAGCAAAGGAATTTGTTATAGCAATGTGAGAAAGAGAAGACAAATAAGGAGTGCATCTACTTGATTCTCTCAAAGCTTTGAGAAAACTTTATGTTTTTCTCTTCTACCTTCCATTCCACTATGGATGCCTTGGGTCCTAGATTTGTTATGGCCACTTGTGAGGTCTTTTGCGATTGCTTGACTAGAGATTAGTCCAAGCTTACATAGTTGGATACTATCACTAGTGCAAAGACACTGATGTTCATTACTCAAACATCTACAAGGAAGTCAAAGCAAAAACTAAAGCACAAGGTAGATTCAACAGGCAGTGAGAGTTCCTCCAAGCCTACTCCTAAATTAGATGCTCAAAAACCCTCTTAGAAGGGTAAATCTTCTAAGTCTGGTGAGTCTTCCTCCAAGACTAAGAAGTACATTGATGATCCTTGTAGTTTTTGTGGCAAGGAAGGAGATCCAATTTCTAGGTGTTAGAAATGTCTTGAAACTTTAGAGAAGGCCATGCAACAACACAATATTTCTTCTCCTAAGCCACCACCTCCTCCTTTAGGGAAAGGAAATGCTCTTTTTGCATGAGATTTTTCTTCTATAGCTACTTGGATTCAAGATTCAGGGGCTTCACACCATATGACACATTGACTTGATTTGGTTACCTCACTTGTTGAGAGTGTTACTATATAGATTGTAGCTAGTGATTATATACAACTTTTAGTCATAGGTTTAGGAACTATCTCTTTAGAAGGTGGTTCACTACAAGATGTTCTCTTGGTTCTTGCTATTTATACAAACCTCCTATCTATCTTTCAAATTTGTCATTCTAGCTCTAGAAAGATAGTTGAGTTGTCACCACATGATGTGGTTATTGAAGACCTCCATGATCTTGAATTGGCTGTTGCTACTGGGACTATTGATATTCAATCTCACTTATATTGGTTTGATGGCTTTGAGAGCTCCAATTCTACATGTTTTTTTCTCATTTCTCATCCAGACATAGTGATAAAACTTTGGCATGAGTATTTTGACCATGTCAACTATAGATATCTACAACAAATGAGTGCATAGGAGTCAATACTTGTGCCACCTCAGATCTCTTATACTAACGGTGTGTGTCAATGTTTTGAAGTTGGAAAACATCACAAATATCCATTTTTGATAGGTAGATCCACACGTGCTAATGCACCATTAGAGATGATACACAATGTTCTTATATCATTTTCCACTCCATCTTTTTTAGGTGCTCGATATGTTTTGACCTTCATAGATGACTTCTCTCAACACACATGGGTGTAATTTTTGAAGTAAAAGTCTAATGTCTTTGATTCATTTCAAATCTTTAAGATATTTGTGGAGAAGTGGTCTAGTTTTTCTATGAAAATGGGGGGGAATATGTGAATCAATCTTTCAGATATTTTTATATTGAGCATGGTTTACATCATTAGTTCATAGTTCCCCATAACCCTCAACAGAATGGGGTTGTAGAGTGAGAGATGGCCAATTCTATGATACAATATTGAGCTATGCATTCTTAATTTTGGGCTAAGGCTATCAATTGTGCCAATTATATTCAGAATTAGATGCCTCACAAGGCATTGTGACACTTGACTCCTAAGGATGCTTAGACTCATGTCAAGCTTGATGTTTCTACTTTCCACATTTTTGGTAGTGAGGCTTGGGCATTTATTCTATATGCTTAGTAGAAATCCATGGAGAATAAGAGCCAACCACTCATCTTTGTTGGCTATTGTGTGGATGTAAAGGCATATAGGTTGTTTGATCCTAATTCTAGAGATGTCTTATTTTAGTGAGATGTTCAATTTGATGAGAGTTATCCTTAGATGGAGCCACCATCACCAGCTTCTTCCTTACTACTCAGTACTTCCTTTACTCCACTATAGGATTATGCATCCTCTAAGGAAGATCTTGATATCAACCCCCCTTCACCACCTCCACCAATTTTTTAGTGAGTGCCCAAGTGGGCTTGTGATATTGTTGATGTAGCCAGTCCTCTGGTAGGTGATCCAACTAATGTCCATCCCGCTCATGCTTAGACTAGAAGTATTGGCCTCTTGATTCATGTCATTTTTGATGATCCATAGAATTTTTTATAGGAAACATGACACTTAGAGTGGGATAGGGCTATGGATGATGAATATTCTTCTTTGATGAAGAATCAATCATGGGATCTTTGTCCTCTTCCAAAAGGAAGAAAGTTGGTTGTGTGCCAGTGGGTGTACCATACCAAATATGTTGCAAATGGTTCTATTTATTATGTACAATACTTATTGCAAAGGATTTTTCATAGGTTGAGGGTATTGATTACTCTAAGACCTTTACCCCTATTGCCAAGATGAATTCTATTCACCTTGTACTCTCTCTTGCAGCTTCATAGGGATGGACATTTTTTCAAATAGATATGAAGAGTTCCTTTTTGCATGGAGACCTTCACAAGGAGATCTATATAGAATAGCCTCACAGTTTTGTACATGACTCTTCATTGGTATGCATGCTCCAAAGGTCTTTATATTGTCTTAAACAAGCCTCTTGGGCTTGGTATGAGAAGATAGATTCCTTCTTGCTTGCTTCTCAGTTCACTTGACGTCATTCCAATCCTATAGTTTACATTCAACATCATGAGGCTGACTTATTAATACTTGTACTTTTATGTAGATGGTCTCATCATTACAGGAATCTCAGTCTCCATGATACAAAGTTTCTTACAAGCCTTGAGAGAGCAGTTTGAGATGACAAACCTTGGACTTCTACACTATTTTTTGGGCCTATAGGTTGTTTAGTCTTTGAATGGGGTAACCATACTCTAGTAGAAGTATTCTTTTGGTATGCTTCAATGATTCAGATTGCTTGATTGCAAGCCTACTCCCACACCTTTTCATTCGGGTGTTGTTTTATCTACCACATGCACCACTCCTACAGGGGATTCAACTTTATTAAAACAACTTGTGGGTAGTTTTTTGTACTTGAAAAACACACATCCTAATATTTCCTTTGCATTTGTTCTTATCTCTTGATTCTCCCATGATCCACATGAGTCATTGGAAAAATTCCAAATATATATTGAAGTAGATTCTGGATACTACATGTTATGACATTCACTATACATTAGGTGATCCTCACATTCTTGGATAGATAGACTCAGATTGGGCTAGTGATATTGATGATCACAAGTCTACTTTTGGATTTGCCTTCTATCTTGCTTCTAGTCCTATCACATGGTCTTGTAAGACACAAAATGCTTACACAGTGTCATCTATAGAGGTAGAGTACAAGGTAGCTGTGTTGGCTAGTAAGGAGGTTTTGTGGCTTCAAAAATTGATGATAATATTTGGATTTCCTCCTAACTGTCCCACTTTTCTATGGTGTGACAATTAGAGCATATACATTTCTTGCAACCTAGTTGAGCATCGGTGGATGAAGAAAATTGAGCTTCACATTCACTTCATTAGGCATCTAATTTGGGATGATGCTTTGAGATTAGAGTACATTCCTACTACTAAGTAGGTTATAGAAATCTTCACTAAACCTTTTGCATCCCTATGGTATCTTCAACTATGTTCTATGCTTGGGGTGAAGGAAGTTGTCCTTGGGGGGTTTTAGTGATGAGTCCTTCCTTCCTTGTTTTCTATATCTTTTTGGAGTAGAGGTTTTCCCACTAAGTTTTCTCCATTTCTCCATTTCATAGAGATTTGGTTATGATTGTGTACCTCATCAGGCCTTGTTAATAGTACCAAAGTTTGCTTTCAACATTACATTGTAGTTTCCTTTCTTTTCCTGCATTCTTTGTAGCAGCATTGTTTCTCATCTTAAGGGGGGGTTTAGAGTAAAGTGTTAATTTAATTTAATTTATTAAATTACCTTTACCCCCTTCTTAAGATTTCACTTTATGCACTTTTCATTTCTAGTTGATAATTAATTAGTAATTATTAAATGACATTTACCTCTTAGGGTTTCCCTTTTAGGTTTTTGATCTCCTTCTATAGGGATTGATCTTTTGTAATTATCTCTTATTCTTTTCAGTCTGATAATATAGTTTGCATATTTTTAGAGAAAAACCCTTGCCTCTTCTTTATTTTTTCTTCTCTATGACAGGTTCTTGCATGCAAGTATTCTTTGAGCTTTGTGGATTTTTATTTCTCAAATCCTTCATTTATCTAGAGACCTACTAAAATATTTACCTTATTAGGAGTAACCTAATTAGAGATGTAGACACTCTATTCTAAGAATGCCACCCTATTAAATTATTTATAATAGACCTATTAGGGTCACCCGATTAGGGATTTTACTATCATAATGGCTAAAAAGTAATAGTTAACAATGATCTATAGTTTGAAAAAACTCTTCTGTATAAGAACCATTTAATTTACTCAACATGATAACATACCATTTCAATCCTCTATCCAAAAATGTTTCCACTCCTATGATCACATTAATCATTTACCAATTAGTTCTTCTATTCTACCAATAGTCTATTCAAAATAAGATTCAACTTAATCTCCTTCATCTTCATTACCATAAAACTAGATCCAATTATCATAATCTCATCATTAAGGGTCCTTTTGAATTCATCACCTCCATAAGTAATTTTGACATAGAAAAAACTTTCCAAGCAATCCTCTTATTCTTTGTCCATCTCAAACTTTGTATCATCACAATATATTCCTTAAATTACACTTGAGTTGGCTTGCTTCCTCTTTACAATTTACCATATGATCTTTATTTTCTTTATACCTACTTATAAGCTTTCATTATTTCTAATAAGTCATCCTTGATTTTGATAAGATTTTTCTCTTAATTCACCAATAAGACACAAACTTTCTAGTAGTATTGCTTGATATAATTTATTTTTTGACAAACTAGTTTACCTTTCGTCTATAATTATATCATGATTAGTATTTCCTTGTATAATATCCATTAGCTAACCCCTTAGCATCTGCTTGATGAATAATTAAACCATTCAAATATCTACCACTGCCTATTCTGGATGTTACTCGATAAGATCCTTATCGATTTACCCATTTTATATTTCTTAATATTATCATATGCTAACAAATTTTGCATTCTAAAAGATATGGTAACAAGTCAAACACTATGCTTTGATATCAATGATAAATAATATATATGATTATCATGTTATCATCCACATTCTAACCTTTCTTCATCATCAACAACTTGACTTCTTCATTAACTTCATCAATCAAATTAGTTATGCCAATCAATCCAATAGTGGTTATATTTATCATGCAAGAATCCTATTAGTGAATACACATTATTCATGAATTACAACTTCTATATATAAGTCTATGACATTATCTAATTTTAGTATAAAGAAGTAATACTCATTTATTTAGTCATTTTTGGATGACTAATTATTTAGTCATTTATGGTTATTAATTTCATTATTTTGATTTGTATGACCAATTATTTAGTTGTGATTTTAATTGATGATTGAATTATTCATTTATACTTGTGAATTGTAAATGATTAGGTGAATTTGATTAGTCTTAGTCACATGACTAAATATTTTAGTCATGTGACCAATATGTTTAGTCATGTAGTAATTTATTTACTGACATTCTACTAGTCATAGTGAGCCTATTTATATTGGTAGTGAGCTTATTGGTATTGCAAGTTAATTATAATCATATTTAAGAGTAGCTATCCCAAATGTAAGTAAGATGATTAGTATTTCTTACCAATGTGTAATGACCAAACTAAAAAATATCCACTTAGAAAAATTACCTTAGTTGATGTTCATTTCATTAGATTTAGATTCTCCATTCTTTTTCCTAGTTTGGGTCTATACATAAATTTTGGGGTTCTTTGTGTTGGTTCTTTGTTTTGTTTTTTTGTTTATATTTGTTATGAATGTTTGATGTGGTAATTGATACATCAAAATTTGATATTTCCATCACTTATGAGTTTATCAACATAGTAAAAGTTTTAGAATGTGTTGTAGAATGAATGATCCCAAGTTCAACACTTGTATACCAATGTTCTATAACTAGATTCATAAATAAGTATGAACTCATAAGAAGTGTGCAATATCAATTATTTTTATTTGGATGTGTATGAGTATCTATAAAGTTTTTCTTGGATGTAGCATATCATATGGTTAATTGAGAATTTTATCAAATAATACATAGTATTGAGGGGATTACTATCTAATTTTCTCTAGTTAAATTAAAAATAAAAATAAAATATTATCACATAAAATAAATGTAAATTATTAATAGCTTTATTGCTACCATTTCTTTATGAAAATGTAGAGAACTGATGCAAAAACATTTAGTTCTTTAAGGATATTCTTGCATTGCCTAAAAAGAAATTATATTTTCCTTATTTATTTTGCAATTTTCCTTTTACTCTACAAATTTCCTTAGGTTTATTCAAGACCTTTATGATATTTATATGTATAAAATTCAAAAAAATTGGAAAGGCCAAACATGTCACTTGTAAATTTGAGCAAGTCACCCTATGTATGTACACATAAACAAGAAATCTCACCCTAAGGAGAAAAATTGACAAATAAAGTGAATGGTGAAAGAAATTTGTGTATCATTTAAGAGATATCAATTATTTATCTTAATAAATTTGTTCCATAAAGTTTGAAACCTAAATTTGAAGACCTTCAAGGGATAAAAAAACTAGAAAATGGATGTAATGATCTTTATGTAGTTCAAAATTGTGAATCTCTCCATGAAGTTTTAAATGACATAGTATAATATTTTATGAACCACTAAAGACAAAATTATTTCTCTTCAAATTTGTTCTAAAAGAACTAAAATTTCAAATAAAAATACTTCATGGGTGGAAAAATGAATAGTCACATTTCCAAGGACATTCTTGTTGGCTCTGGGCCAGTGTCCCTCATAGGGAAACACCATGGTTTAAAAGCCTCTAGTGTCTTCTATGAGTATACTAAGTGTGTTGGGCATCAAAAGGTTGATTTTTAGTACAATGATAATCCTAGCTTAGAAAAAGTGGCATCAAATCTTGGTCATAGGTTTGAATCCTCACAAGCCGTGGTGAGTGATGGTTGGAGGGGAATTTTTGTTAGTGGGAAAACATCCCTCGTAGGGTTTGTGACATGACTTTACCATCTCTTATGGTTCTATAATATATTTGGTTGTGCTAGCCATTGATAGTTCAATCTTTTGGTGCACTGACAACCCTGACCATTCTGAAAATTTTAAGGTAGTAAGTAGTGCTCAAAGAGGTGAACAAGTGTTGTAGAGCACAAGCTCATTAATGTAGATTTTAGCTCCAAATTATAGAGCTTTTTAAGAAATATTATTTTCTTTGTATTGAGTTAAGAACATGTAGCTATAGAATTATTTTTGGATTATGTAAAAATTAGGTTTTCAAGGGACTTGAGACCCAAAAGTATCAAAATTTAACAATTTAAATGATGAATTCCAAAATTTCAACCATGCTAGAAAAAGATAAACCATTGAAATTTCTAGCATCCTAAAACCAAAAACCAACACAAAACAAAAAAACAAGCACACAAACCACACCAACAAAACAAGAAAACTATTTTAAAAAAAAACAAATAATTAGAACTAAGCCAAATCCTCTAGGAGCTTGGCCCCTTAGATCTTATCTACCTCGGGGCCCTCCTTCAAATTCTTTGATGTCGTAGTGACTATCCCATTAAAATTCCCCTTGTTATTTTATTAGGGACTCTCACTACTTCTTTATGATGTCCTTTGTCATATTTAGTCAAGTCCACCCTGAACTCAATGCCCTATATATCCACTTTATCTTTACCATGATTAGCTTTTGGACCAGCCCTTGAATTTTGGAGGCACTATCCCCAATAACTTTCTTTAGCTCCTCTACTTTCCCTAGGATACCTTCTTCCAACCTTCTCTTGGGATCGAACTATTTCTACAAATCTTTATCCAATTTATCCACTACTTCTTTCATGATATAAATTTTACTAATAACCCAACTGTCAAAAGAAATCAATGCCTCCGTTTTATCCTTAACCCTGCCAATATTGTTTGGAGAACCTTGGTTAGGGCTAGGAGCAATGTCTTCCTTTACCTTCACCTTTTTCTCCATAAGTTTTTCTTCAAAATTCAACACTGATTACCCCAAAAGTTTCCTAATAAAGGAGTCTATCTTATCTATATTCTTATCTTTTCCAACATCCCCAGCCAAATTTTCCTTTTTCTCCTCTTTAGAGGTCTTCTTGTCTTTAGGGAAAAGTTGATGAGTTTTGAATTTTTTGACAGGAGGGTAATCATCACTTTCTTGCCCTATTTTCATCCCTTCACCTTCTTAACCCCACAAGTCTTTAGAGACCCTATCCTCTTGAGTGTCCATAGATTCCTCCTCATCATCTATTTCCATCCCAGAATCTTCACTATCTACATCTTGTTTCTTCTAGTTGGCAGAAGATTTTCATTTGCTGCTTGATGTTGAGATAATGGGTGTCGCAGACATTGCATAATATTGTTATATTGTGTTATTTTACTTTATTATGTAATGTTGCACCTAGATGGATGTGCAACATGTAAAGATTCACATGGGATATACTTGATGAGCTATATTGTAACATTGTGATAATATTTAATGTAATTATTTAATATTGGGGAAAAAGAATTAAATTTCCAATATTAAATTTGGGGTCAGTAGGTTAGGTAGCACATGGTTTTAGCATACATGGTTTATGTAATACCACTTGGTGATTTTGTGAGACTTGCTACTATATAAGCAGCCACAATGGTAGTTGTTGTATAAGTGTATAGAAGAAGAAGAAGGGAAAAATGGAAAGAGTCGAGTAGGACAAGGCTTGATAGGTTAGCCAAGGGAGCATTTGTGAAGGTCAAAAGCATGGCATGAGATGTGTGGATTCATGCTTGTTCACATAGAATGCTTGGTGGTGGCTATGGCTTTGAAGGCTTCCATGGTTGTATTGCAATGGTATTTTTTGCTAAATAATACATGATGATGGATGCTTTTGGAGGCTGGGTTTTTCCCTCAATGAGGGTTTCCCAGGGTTTATCTTGTGTCACATTTTTTGTAGGTATGTTGTCTATTCTCTTACATGTGGATTTTAATTTTGTGTTTAATTTAGATCTATTATGGGTTATGTGGAAATGGTTATATTCTTTGTTGCAAGTTTCCTTACAAGTGGTATCAAAGCTATGGTTTTATTGTTGTAACCCTAGATTGAATCCATGGAAATGCATGAGAGGATAAAAGAAAGGGCAAGATATATGACTTGTTTATTGCAGTTCTAAGGGTTTTGGGTTTGATGTTATGATGGGATGTTGGTAGATTTTAGGCATGTGAAATTGTTGGTCAAAGCAATTTTTTGGATGTTTCATTTAAATGAGGGTTTTAGGGGGTAGCTTCTAGAAATGACCTCCTAGGTAAAAATAGACCTCACCATTAGATCTGGGTTGATGTTTCTATAAACTTTGATAGACAATATGCCCTAGTTTGGCCATGTTCAGAGGAAATGAAAGAGTTTTTTAAGTTTCAGCCTATGATGGCCATTAAATTTAATCTCGTTGGAATTTTTGTCATAAAAAAAATCACAGTGAAAGTGGTAAAAGGACTATCTTAATAAAATGGCCATAACTTTCTCTCAAGATATCGAGTTCAGACTTCTTACAGGCACTGGAAAGATAATTCATAGAATTACAACTTGGTGTAGGTTTGGTTATGTGATTTTGACATTTTAAGTTTTAAGAGCTCAAAAGTCAGATGTTGCTTATTTTGAGCACATATTAGGGCATAACTTGGGCATATAGAGTCAGATTTTGGACTTTGTGTAGTCAACGAAAAGCTCTTGGAGAGCTTTACACATTGGTTCATATTTGGTGTACGTTTGGCCTACTTCATTTGGTGATATATTAATCTGAATAGTTTATGGTATATATTGACTATGGTAACATTGTGAGTTTATGACATTGTATGTTTGGAGATTTAAGATTTGATGTCATTTTTACTCTTTTCATATTTTAGATTGGTCTCATGATGATATGGTTATCAGTATTTTGTTTGGATATGTATGATGATTTGTTGGGTCTACAAGTTGTGTAGTGTCATAAGTGGTCTATACTTATAGGTTGCATTTATGGCTTGGAAATGGGTTGTCTTTGCCCATTGATATTTCATTATTGATTCATATTCAGATTGGTGGCTTGGATTTGGGTTGTCTATACCCTAAGTCACATGATTTGCTGACTTTTTACAATCATGGTGGAGGATTGTGGTTGACTATTTTATGTTGATAGGTTGGACACTTTGAGAGTTAGATGCTTGGTTCATGGATGTGATCATGGTGCCAAGGATTTTGGCATGACATAATTGGATATATAGGTACATCCTTGATGTTCGTTAGTTTGAATTCATGATTTGGTTATGGTGGTATATCTTCTTGGTTGAGGATCATGGTTATTTGGTTTCTTTTGAGGAGCTCATGATGTGCACTTTGACTTCTTTGATAGTTTGATGCCTTAGTTGATTCTCATGGTTAGAATATGATTTTTCATCATGGTATAATGGATAGCTTGGATACATGGTTTAGTGGGAGCTTGTGACAATAATGAGGTGATAGTGCAGGATTAGTTCCTAGTTTGGTTTGTATCTTCTCAATTTGGAGATCTTGATTTCACTTGGTATTGACACTTTAGTGTGAGTGTAGACCTGGAGGATCTTAATTTAGGAGATGGGTTTTACAATGCCATAGGTGAATTGGTACCACAATTGAGTGGGAGTTTTTGGCATTGATATATTTATTGAGTGTTTGCAGATGTTGGAGATTTTTCTAAGATCCTATTTTTGCAAAAGCATCTTTGGCATTTGCATGGTGCACTTGTTATCTTCATGGTGTGTGAAGATGGTTACATCTTGAGGAATCATGGGGTTCTTGGTTATCTTTATGGTGTCTGGAGATGGTTTTTATTCATAGTGTATGGTGATGGTTTCATCTTGAGGACTAATGGGGTTCTTGTTAAAGGTTTGATTATGCTTTGATTTGGCATGTTATCCTTGGTGTGAGGATAGTTTCATTTTTATGTCATGATATACTCTTGATACAAGTTTAGAGTTGTGACATGTGATGGTATGTTCATATGGAGCATGTTATCTCTTTTTTTGAGATGGTAAGATCATGTTGTCATGTTTATGTTCCTGAGGCCATGGTTGGAACTTTGAGATTGATATTGGTTTAGTTTCTTGGAGCACATTGATCATAAGATGGATATTTCATGATATTGCTATGTTGTAGTTGGAGTTGGCATGGATTAAATGGTTATAGGTGCTCATGGATACTTAGAAACGATGGTGATGTTGATTTCTCTTGGATTAGAGAAGTATTTGTTGGGACAATTGTTTAATTTCAGAAAGAATTCTAAGGGGCAGTCACCTGATATGGACTTGAGATGAGGTTGTTCTTAGTTGAGTCTTGGTTGCAGACTTGGATATCTTGATGAGCATTCTCATTCCCCACTCTTAGTCTACTCGGGGGTTTTCTATTTGAGAAGTATAGCCCATTATTTCTCTTGGGTGCATTGTGTTTATGCTTGTCTTTCATGGATATGGATCTTGAGATATAGTACATGAGTTAGTTTTGGAGAGTTCATTTGAGAGATGGTTTAACATTGGTTATCTCCATTTGCATATGTTGAATGTTGATTAAGTTTTGGAGATGGTTTTATATTGGGTATATTCCTTGGATTAGGAATGGTTTATGAATTTGATCTCCTTGTGAGAGGCTTACATCCATGAGTAGTTAAATATGGTATGGTTTGGGTGCTGTTGAGGCTTCTTGTTGGGGTTTTATGGAGGAGATCGTACTTGCATAGTTTACATCTAGAGGTGTGTGTAGAAGGACATGATATAGGTTATGATTTGCATGGTTTCTCTTTGGTCTTGGTTATCTTCTTGAATGTTCAATTTTGCCTACATTGGATTTGAGATTAGTTGGAGATAGTGATCATTGGTTTGTGCTCATGTATTCCATGTGAGACATGACATGGTTATTCCTTTATCTCTTTCCTCTATTGGTTGTGGAGAACTTGGGAGAGTGTTGGAGACTTTTTATGAGAGTTTCTCTTGAAAGTTATTAGTTTATGTATTGTAGATGTCCTTGATACTACATGGAATCACTTCTTTGAGATGTTTTGAGTGGATTGGTTATAGATTTGACACTATCTTTTGTAGTGGGAGCTTCTTGGTATATATGTGGAAGGTATTTCTCTTGAGGCATGTGATTGTAGGTTACAGATTGGATATGTCGGTGATGTGAGATTCACTTGGTATACATTTGGAGGTATGGATAGTTGGATGGGTTTGGCACTTGTTGTGGGTGCTATTTTAATTATGGATATGTTGACAACTACGGATACATGCAATTACCTTTGGATCAGGTTTTTTTTGTGCTTGGCATTATAGTTAGTACAAGAATTTATAATCTTCTAATGCGATAGGTTGGGTGGCTTTCTCTTTGGATGGCTTCTATGTATGTCTAGTGGTAGTGGCATAATAGGAGGTGAGATCATTCATGTTTGAGATGCTGGATACTTTGATTTTGTTGCAGGTATTAGGATGGAACACTTTGTGTACTTTGATCCATGATGGTGGATGTGTTAGGAGGGATTGTTCCCTTGTTCATTTATGTGGCTACAAATTGACCCTATGCAATGTATACAAGTGGGAGATTGTTGAGATAATGGGTATTGCATACATTGCATAATATTGTTATATTGTATTATTTTATTTTATTAAGTAATGTTGCACCTAGATGGATGTGCAACATGTAAAGATTCCCATGGGATATACTTGATGACTTGAATTGTAACATTGTGATAATATTTCATGTATTTATCTAATATTGGGGAAAAGAATTAAATTTCCAATATTAAATGTGGTGTCAGTGGGTTAGGTAGCACATGGTTTATGTAATGCCACTTGGTGGTTTTGTCAGACTTGCTGCTATATAAACAACCACAAGGGTAGTTGTTGTATAAGTGTAGAGGAGAAAAAGAATGGAAAAAGGGAAAGAGTTGAGTAGGACAAGACTTGACATGTTAGCTAAGGGAGCATTTGTGAAGGTTGGTAGCATGGCATGGGATGTGTAGATTCATGCTTGTTGACATAGATTTCTTGGTGTTGGCTATGGCTTTGAAGGCTTTTATGGTTGTATTGCAATGGTATTTTTTTCTGATTAATACATGGTGATGGATGCTTTTGGAGGCTGGGTTTTTCCCTTAATGAGGGTTTCCTAGGGTATATCTTGTGTCACATTTTTGTGGGTATGTTGTCTATTTTCTTGCATGTGGATTTTAATTCCATGTTTATTTCAAATCTATTATAGGTTATGTGGAAATGATTATATTCTTTGTTGCAAGTTTCCTTACACCTGACCCACTTTCAAGTTTCGTATTAGGACTCGTTGTAAGGATCTTAGCTTTACAATACTCGGTGAAAAGAAGGATGAGGCCTTCATAAAGGATAGGCTGAGGACCACACTCCTATTTAGGGATTGCATGATGAAATAGGGAAACAAAATTCTATCCCTATAACGTAAATGATTTAAGAACACAAATTTAAAACAATGCACCCGCTTCTTCCCACCATCTAGGGTAGTGGCTATAGAATTGTTATTCCTAAGTTTGTATATTTAATTGAAGAAATTAAATTTAAATTGTTTTCCTTCTTTCATTTAAATTATATAATTCATATTTTTGTGATGCGCTTGAGTGTTGGGTGGAATAACCTTTCATCAATAACTCAATCAATCTTCATGTAGAAGTATTCTAGTAAAGTTTTTAGTAATATCTTCTTTTCATAACATTATTAATCACTCTCAAATTCATCATTTCTCTTTAATGTAACTCTTCATGAATCCTTGAGTATTTGGTAAACTATATTTGATATATTAGCTAATTGTATATATGTACATGTGTAGTTTCCTATCAAATATTTTTATTACATTATCTCTTAGAATATTTCAAATTGATAAATAATAAATATATTCAAATTATTATTTTTAAAATAAACCATTTATATATATTAAATATAAAAATAGTGCACTGTAAATGATTCTACATGCATTCTTCTGTATACATACATTGTAGTATATGGGCATATTATAGATTGGAGGATATATGAATGAAGGAGAAAAAAAAAGTGATTTCAAAAGAAATTTACACATGTTTCATCATAGACTACTAATGTGGGAAAAATGTAAGGTCCTCAAAAGCTTCTCATGTTTCAATCTTCAACTTATGTTTTTTCATTTATTTACCATCCACTATACTACACATGCATTTATGACTCCTTTTCATCTTATATAAACTAATATCTACCATTGAAATCATTTGTAACCATCTTTAGATTATCTAAGCTACACTCTAAATAATCCCTTATAAAATTATATGTTGTATCTAATTAGACATGCATGGACACCTAGTCATTCTAGTGTCATAGACACTTTTATGCTAACTATTGTTCAACTCAAAATATTGAATTTCTAAAGTTACAAATACCTAAATAGTTAAAATAAGGTTTTTCTTAATACACATTTGAAACTATTTCATCTTAAATAAAAAATAAAGGCATCATCACTCTTATTTTGAAGGTTTCCACATTCTACTTAATTTCATATCCATTAAATTATTCTATTGAAATACAAGATATAATTTATATTTTTGGAGATTAGTTGTATAGATAATACTTCCTATATTTCACATCTCTATAATTAAAAACTTTTCTCCATATCTAAATTCATCTCTCACACTCCTCTCAATGTTTGTGTTGGCATTCTTATACCATTGATTCAAAACCATCAAATTATGACTTATTAAATACTCAATAAATATATATTCCTCTCCATTCCTTCATGTAGACTATACTTCTAAATATATTATTTTTTTGTGTCCTAATGATCCCAAAGAATTATATCATCTTACATCCCTTCATATCTTGATTTCACTTTCACAAAATACTTAGGATTTTCATTTTGTCCATAACCTATTGAGTATCCTAATAATTTATACACAATAAATTCACCCCACTTGGGATCACACCCTTAACAACTTTGTAGAGTGAAGATGAGGCTAAATAGGATATCTAATGGAGTACTTTTGAAAGCAATTGCTCATATATTCATATTATATTTTCCCCATCAATATATATATATATATATATATATATATATATATATATATATATATATAAAAGGAGCTTCTAGATATTATACTTGTAATGTAAGACTTGTGCAAAATATGGATTGATCCTTTGAGTTTTGAATTGTGGTGTTAAAGGCACTAGAGTCCATCACACTACTAGAGATTTACATACTATAGTTAAACACTTACCTATAGGCACTAAAAACCAACTTTTAGAAACTTTTATAGACATGACCCACCCATCATTGACTACCAAGTCCATGTGAATCACTCGGTTTGTTGTTGGACCAAAAGATCAATTTGTTAATGCTTGCTACAACTACTACAATTATAGAAGACAAAAGAGGTTGTTGATCCATGCCACAAATCCAACAAGGGATTTTAGCTCACTACCAAAAATCCCCCTCCCAACATTACTTGTTGTGACCTTCAAAGATTCAAACTTGTGACTAAGCTTTAATACCACTTGTTCATCACTAGGGTTTCTATTGCACCAAAAGGTCAACTTGTTAATGCTTGATACAACCACTAAACTTATAGAAGACATAAGAGAATTTTAAAGCATACCACAAATCTAGTGAGGGATGTTGGCCCACTACCAACAATTCATGTTTGTCAAAAACTTGATGGATATTTCCAAGAGGTTTTATCTATATGGCATATTTTTTGAAGAAAATCTCTATTATAGAATTTTCTTTTACAAGGAGATATATTCTCACCTTTATATCATCATATAAAGGTTGTTGTCCTAGTTTCAATAATAGTTTAAATTATTTTGAATACATCTAAGTTAAAATATTTTATTGTATTTAACTAGAATTGATAAATTAAAAAATGGAGAGTTTACTTATATAGTTTAATTTTAGTTAGATTTGTCATTTTTATTCTTTGAATTTTGGAATAATAAAATAAATAATAATATATTTATTAAGAAGTATAATAAAATATTTTTCTTGCCATACTGGCATTTAATTAAAATGAAAAAGTAGTATCTTTAATTATAATATAATACACGCATTATATTTAACATTAATAACATTGTAAGAAACAAAATGCTTATAATATATAATTACTTCTCACAAAATATTGATTAAATAAAGTAAATGTTTAATATTTAGTTGAATTTGATTTTCAATATAATTAAAAATAAAACATCATAATGTATTAAAATAAAATCATACATATTCTCTCAATATTCTTAAAATAGGTATAAAATAATATAAATATCTAATATTATTATGCTATAAAAACAATTCTATCATATAAATTTAAAACTAAAAATGGGAGATATTGCTTTCATATGGCAAGGTAAAAATGCATTAAAAACTTGAATAACTATACGATAGAAAGTTAAGTATTCCACATGGAACTATTACCATCCTCCAAAGCTACATGACATAAAACAAAAACAATAATCTCTAAAAGTTTGGCATATTTAGAGATATTTCTTTTATATCACAAGGTCAAAATGTATCAAAGACAAAATAGTAAAGGCTAGCTAGTTAAGTACTTCCAAATAGAATTATTACCATCCTCAAAGCTACATAGGATATAACAACAAAATATAGTCTTTAAAAGTTTGACATATTCAGAGATATTCCTTCTATATCACAAGATCAAAATGCATTAAAGACAAAATACTAAAGGCTGGCTAGCTAAATACTTCCCATTGAAACTATTACCAATAAAAATAGTAGTCATAAGAACAAGATGAAGATCAAAAGGGAATTTCTCCTCGGTTATGTGTAAACTACAGTTTTGTAATTCTTATTATAGTATATTATAAATTTAATGGTAAAATTTTCTATATCTCATATTTTAGATCAAATTTTATGGTCTAATTCTAGACAATGAAAGTATGATTTGAAAAAGGTTATGTTTTTTTAACAATAGATGATAGAAATTGATGGAAAATTTAGGTATAAAAATATATCTATCCAGTCAAATTAAGAAAAATAATAATAAGAAAATTGAATTGTGAAAATTTAATATCTTTTGATTCTAATTTAATTAATAAATCATTGAAAACTGTGAAAATGGGGTACGTATTCTTAGGAATTCACGGACCCAAAATTTGATGTTCTAAAATAAATAAAATTTTGAATAGGAATGCGTATTCGTATTCGTATTCCTATTCCACTTAGGTGGAATAGAAAATGTTCATTTTTGGGTTAAAATTGGAATACATATTCCAATTTTATTCATAATCCAATTCTGATTTGGTGCATCCAAACAAAAAATTCAAAATTTTAAGAATTTACATATGTCTATTCCACTTGTATTCCCGCTGCCAAAGAAACCCTTAATTTTCCATTCCTTTAAAAGCTGTTGCAGCTTCTACCCAATGAAAAGAAAAATATAGCAAAGATGGCCGTTTGGCACCGCCCAATTTCTCAAAATGTACCAGCAAAATAAGCCATAAAAAATAGAGTACTTTATTAGTTTATGTTAAATATGGCCGCATTCATAAGACAGTTTTAGTACAGGCACCAAAAATTTGGTAAATAGCTTCTTAACAAAAAGATAAAAGAGTCATATATTGATCTTTTCATCCATGAGCTTTTCATTACAGTCAACTGAATAATTTATACGAGTAACTATAGAGTGATCAATTGCAGTCATCACATGCATGTAAAATATCAACGAAAATATGGACAGATACATTTATAAACATATCAAGATATTTACATGATGCGTTAAAATTCAATTGTTCATACAAGATAGTTGCACATATCTGATTAACAACAAAAATTAAACTTGTTGGTGTTGAAATAATAGTAAACTTTCTAACGTAGACACTCAATATATCTGATTCAGATTCATATAATAATAGAATTTATTGGGGTTACAATAATAGTAAACTTTTTAACATAGATAGTCATATATATCTGATTTACAACAATAATAAAACTTGTTGGCTTTACAATAATAGTAGACTTTTTAACAGAGATAGTCCTATATATCTGATATACCTGAGAGAAACTTAACGCCTTGATTTCCATCATTTACTCACTCCAGTCTTATCTTCACCACCCATTTGCTCTTCCATCATATTCATTGTGACTAGACCTTATCTTCATTCAATGAATCCTCTCTTGTGGGCTTCATTTAAGGACCTGCAAAACAGCCAAGAAATGAGTCAGGAATATTAACTTTATCTTTTCTCTTTGTTTTTTTCCCAAAATCTGTACTTACCAACAGTTATTGTTGCGAGACATCAGAAACACTAAGGACGTACGGCATGAATGCTTGAAGCTGCAACATAAAGTAGTGGGAAGTGCTGGACCAATGCAATGGTGAACACTTGTAAAGTGTAATGTAGAGGACCATAATTTGATAGAGGAAACTTCCCATTCCACAAATATGGAGTACAATACATTGTTGACTTCTCAGGACATGAGAAAAATGGGTGTATATTTCATAGCTTTGTTTTTATATAATCAGATGAAATGGATCAAAGAAGGCATGCCAATTTCATTGTTTCAGAGAGAGGTGAAGTGTTGAATGCATTCCCATAACATAAATCACAGACAGCATGACGGTTTTATGATTGACATCTTCCTTTGTATTGAGTGCTCTATGGATTGATGCCAAATTCTTCTCAAAATTTGTTTGAATCAAAATGATTTTGCATTAGTGGAGAGATTACGGAAGTGGTTGATTACCATCTTGGAAAGTGGGGGTGTGCATAAGTCGTTTCTATATAATTGGACAAAATAGCTTAAATATGGTATCATGATGTTTTCATGAGCACATCTTTACACCAGCTCATTTTTCCAATGCCCTAGTTCTAGCAATTGGTAGTTGCCTTTTTTCTGTCTCTTTTTTTCATACAATTTGAGTTAATGCTTAGAAAACGTGTGAATTTTATAAAACTGTACCCACTTTTTGAATTTTATACTTTAATTAGTGATTAATTTTTTTGTTTTTTATAAATTAATCATTTAAAAAAAATTTCAAGATTTTTAATTCAATTTTTATAATTCGATTAGGTGAACTCATTTACTTCTTATATTGACCTAGATTGTAAAACTAGTACTTTTTAAAAGTGATTTTTCATTAATGTAGTGCATTGATCTAGTTTTTTTATATTTTAATATTGTGTTTTGTTATAATAGAATTTTTGTCATTCAAAAATACTAATAATATAATGTTATTTATATTATATAATTTAAAAAAAAAATTATTTTATGTTATTATTATGAAAATATTAATATTTTCATATTATAATTTATTTACAATATATCAATAATTATATTAACAATTTTTATATAAAAATACTATAATAAATTTATTAAATTAGAATTAGATTTATATAAAAACTAAAGGCAAGTACTAAGCCATTATGTGGCACTTGTTGATTATAATAAAACTAAGAAATTTTTATCATATAATAAAAGAGATATTCAATTCATGTCTTTAGGCTATTTTTTAACAAGTGTATGTTTTTTAAGAATCATTTTCCCCATATAAAGTAGTTCATATAAAAGAAGATACAAGATAAAATATTAGTTTTCCTATAATCCATACTCTCCAACTACATTTTCCAAAGTGGACAGAAGCTTGATTTTGCACCTAAGTGTTAGTGTAAAATTATTACTTTATGATATAACCTGATTCTCATTATAATAATTCACATGTATTTTATTTAATTAGGTATTTAATTTGTAATTATTGAATTAAGATATATTAACAAGCTACACAATTCATGTGACTATCTCCTCATGTATTTGAAAAATTCAATAAGAAATCTCCCTCTTATTGTATTCTTTTCCTTTAGATCCTCATTCTATTAAAATTTGGAAACCATAAGGATTTTTTTTCAACTCTTCCCTTGTTGTTGTGCAATTAGGGAAAAAAAGTAAATATTTATGTTTTAGATAACTAGGAGGGTGGGGGGTGAATTAGTTATCACCAATTATCCTACAAGCCTCAAAAACACTTTTCACCGATTCAAACACTTATATCTTTCAAATTAATAAATCAACAACTAGATACAATATCACTTTATAAACTTTTATCAAACTATAGTCTTCATATACCAAGTATCAAAGTAAACTTCCAATTTATACCAAGCTGCATCAATAAACATAAAACACGAAATAAATCTGCAACATAATAAGCATCCACACAATCTAACACAAGTATTTAATGTGGAAACCTTGTAAAGGGAAAAACCACCTGGGAACTGAAACCCAAAAATTTCACTCTTCTAGAATGAGCTCTATTAGGAGCTAAGCTTGTTAGAGGTTACATACACATCATTGCATGTGGCCTTATTAGAGGATTTTTGCCAAAAATCATCTAAATCTTATTCATTCTTTGACACTTCTAAAGAATGACCTCTTTTTTGGACTTATGAACATTACTATTGAATGTTACCATATAGGGTTTCAAAAGACTGTTAATTCCACTTGTTTAAGACTTTTTTTTGCTAAAATGATAGAGAGAAACATTGAAATGATTTGTTAGGTTTAACATTACCTTGCTTATTCAAATCTCTATTTCACTCTATCTCTTTTTGGTTGATTCACACTTCACACATCCACTTAGCACTTCCCTTGCTTGATCTTCATAATGCAACTCTACTTGTTTACCCACTCTCTTCTTCTCCTTGCTCAATTTTGGCCTTCTATTCAATCAATATCAACCAACAATACAAAAAATAAAAAAATTTGTTCATCCCTTAAATAGATAATTTTTTCCTCTAGAACTTTCTAAGTTTTACTGCTTAATTACAATCATAGATACTCATTCAACTCATATTCATTGAATTAGAGATACTCAGTTATCATGCCTTCACCTTGAGATTTGTGCTTCAATTCAAATCATTAAATAACCTTCATTAGTTATTCTTTCAATTTCTCCAGCCCTTGATCTCATAACTAAATTCATTCTTATCTTCAAAACTTCTCAAAAAATCTTTATTTTCATCAAATGTCAACTTGAGATTAAATCTTTTCTTCAACTATTTTTCTTTTCATACCCAATTAACATTACATCTCACTTGGTCAACACTAGACTCAGTCAATACTAAAATTGCTCGATTGACACTACGCTTCATTTATTTTTAAAGTGCTCAGTAAATATTGTAGTTCTTCATTCATTGACCAAAGTGTTTTTCTTATACATGATTCCAACAGTTAACCAAATCATGTAAAATAATCAAACCAAAATTATTCTATAAGAGTCTAACTCATTCAAGTGCCTATTGAATATCATACACTTATGAATGCTTACTTCATCATACTTTCTTCAAATTCTCTTCATCAATCAAATCCCCTTCATCAATCAAATGATATGACACTCTAATGAATCAACATAATTTCTAACCAACTAAGGCTTGACATCAATGACAACGTAACAGCTAACATGAATCTTTCACATACATTATCAACATTATCGGATGGGGCTAAAAATCTTCCCTTTTGGAATTGACAGCAAATACACAGACACACACAAGATATTACATGATATTACATTATGTTACATTATATTACATTATATTGAATTATATTGCATTATATTACATTATAATGCATTATAATGCATTATATTACATTATATTACATTATAATGCATTATAATGCATTATATTACATTATAATGCATTATAATGCATTATATTACATTATATTACATTATAATGCATTATAATGCATTATATTACATTATAATGCATTATAATGCATTATATTACATTATATTACATTATAATGCATTATATTACATTATATTGTATATGTGAAATTGGGGCCTCTGATCCTCACATACACTTCAACATGGTCATTACCTATGAGATCATCCCAAAATAAACATTGTGTTGTTGATTCAAAAAGTCTAATAGAGCCACCTGTTGCCTTCTAACTAGAAGAATTATCCCTTTGCTTTCAAAATGAGAAATAGGAAACCAAACCTCTAGAACAAAGGATTCATGCAGCTAAATGAAAGTGCAATTAATCTACACGAGAGATGCAATTGTTAATCTAAAAAATGAAGAAGCATAGTATGCTAAACGGATGCACACTTAAAATCTAAATGATATTACAATGAAAGAAATAAAGCTATGCAAATCTGAGCAAAGTGAGTAAGAATTTTAGCATAAGTTTCATGCAAATTCCAAAAATTCATCCTCCTCATGAGGAATAGAGAGCTTCTTTTATAGAATCTAGGAAATCATCGATGGTCGAGATTAACCAAAATGGACAATTAAGATTAAAGAGGAGAGCCAGTCATAAAGGTAACTTCCTCATGAAAAGGGAGTTAACTAGTTGCCTTTAAGTGATAAAAGGAGCTGACTAATTGCCTTTTGAGTGATAAAAGGAGTTGACTGACTGCCTTTTGAGTGATAAAAGGAGTTAACTAGTTCCTTTTTGAGTGATAAAAGGAGTTAATAGGTTTCTTTTTTTTTTGAGTGAATATATAATTTAATAAAATAGAATATGACCTCATAAATGGATAACTTTAACTAATTGAATAATTAAATTCAATAATTAAAAAGAGGAGATATCTTCTTAAATTAAATGTCTTTAATTCCTTTTTATATTAGCTAAAGAGGTAATTTTAATCTAATTAAAGTAGAACACTTATAATTAAATTAAATTAAATCAATAGGTTTATGTAGCTAATTTGAGTCGCTATTTAGGAATTCAATAAATAATATGATTAATGCAGATTAAGATTTTCTGCATTTGACACCTAGGTCAAGTAGCGATTATTAGAATTAGAATTGCCTAGTAAAATAGGACTTAGGAATAATTGAATAAACCAAAGTTGGTTAATATGGCAATGTGCCAATTTTGGGGTATTACATTTTCCCCTCTTTGAATGAATGTGTGAGCAAGACATTTGATTCAAAGAAATCAGAAGTATAGATCAAGAAATGAGATTGGTTCTGCAATTGATGATATAGAGACCAATCAATTAGCTTTTAAAGGTTATCTCTAGAGCAAAACTTAACCTTAAGGGATCCAACTAGAACACCTAGATACCAAAGTTGATTGCATAAAGATTATCAAATTTTATAGAATTGTTCTCAGAATGAGACTCAACTCTTAGGAGTTAGGGTTTAGACTATCCTGATACCGGTCCATTAAAAGATGACAAGATTAAAGATGATTCATAGAATTATCCCCAGAACAAGGCTTGATTTTCAATAAAAGTTAGGATTATCTCCAGATCAAAGTTTAATCCTTAGCAAGAATTTGGAATTATCTCCAGAATAAAGCTTAATCCCCCAGAGTCCAGATAGAATACCTGAATACTGGTCCATAAAAGATAGTAAGATCCAATCATGAGTCATAGAATCATCTTCAGAATGAGGCTTGATCCTCAAGACTCAGGGTTTAGATTTTCTCGATACCTGTCTATCGAACTCTAACAAAAAATGTTGTAAGATGTGATCAACTAATCAAAATATGAGATAGATAACATAGACGCTAGATAGAAGGGAGCAAGATGCCTTGAGTGATGAGGACATAAGATTTAGATTGAGTTGAAATTCAGATTCAATGATGTAATCATCTTGCCCTCTTGGGAGCAAAATTGAAAGATGACACACTGGAAATGTGATGTAGCACAATATGTTAAAAGATATTGAATAAATTCGAGGTTCAGAAGAACATAAAAGAGATCAGAACAATCAAAAGAAATATAGAAGAGATTGGAATGATTAAAAGAATTTAGAAGAGATCAGAATGATTTAAAGAAATATGAAGCCAATTTGAAGTGATTTTGAGGTCTAAAAGATCAATTTTGACCAAAGTTTGACTAGATTTGACTTTTTCCAAAAATTTTGGAAAATTTGAAGAAAGTGTGATTTGAAAAGATTTCAAGATGCACAAAGTATTAGAAAAAAATGGAATGCAAAAGTGTTCAATTGTGTTAGTCCCAAAATTTTAAAATGTGATTTTGAGTTTTTTATGTTGTTTTTGATGTGCTTAAGCATGCTCTAGACACTGGTAGTTTCATTTATTTAAAACATTCTTTGCCACTTGAACCAAGATTAATGGGTGTTCATTTGGTGGAACGAATAAAGATGGTGGGTTAGGCTATGATTGACTTGCAGAAGGAATCTAATGTTTCAAATTCTAGGGATTTGAATGTTGCTTCTGTGCAGCCGATTGAATAGAATTTTTGGGATTTAATTGATGAGGTTAACTCGGATTTGGATTGGATTCATGGCAATTTAGAGTTTGGTTTTGGCTGGGGCCCTATTCCTGGTGGGCTTGGGTCAATTGAAGGTGGTTTCATGTCTGATTGGGAAGATTTGTAAAATAAATGCTAAGTGCTAATTGCTAGGATAAGTTTGTCATGAAGATAGTGCTTGGAAAAATTCAAAGAAATCATTGCCTAGGTACTCTCAGGTTCACCGTTGGGTGGTAGTTGATATACCCCTTGTAATTATTTGCTTAAGCTATATAAATCTATGTATATATTAGTGATGATGCTGGGTTTTCTTCATTGATTTTTTCCCAGTTGACCTCGTCGAATCAGTCTTAATAAAATATTATAGTGGCTTGCCACTTTTGCCTAAAAAAAAAAAAGTGTGTTAGATTTTGAATTTGATCCTAAAAATGGATTTAGAGTAGTCAAAGTAGCCAAGAGGGTGATTAATCAATCATTTGTACAGTCATGAGGAAACATGATACTTTGAAGAAGCCAACAATCCCACATCACAAAGGATGCAAGTAAACCAATGATCAAACTTATGCAAGTAGAATATGCAATGCAACCCTATGCTAGATGCAACCTTAAACTAGATGCAACACTAGGCCTGGTTACCAAACTTCAAAAATATTCATCACTGAGCATATAGAGAAACCCCATATGTCATACAATTTCCACTGATATTGCAATCATGGAAATATGAATAGGACATATGTTCTAGTTTTGTCAGGAATAAATGTAAGCATTCGAGGCACAAGAAGCCAGAATGACCAAAAAAAAATTCCCTTTTAATATAGTAAGTGAACATAAGCATCAAAGCATAAATGCTAGGATGACCAAAATTTTTCTTGCATGTAGACACACTAGACACACAGGAGATCCCTCTTATGCTAAGTAATCAATAAATATTCTATTCGCAATGACCCTTGTGTCTATAACTTGAGACAGAAGTTTCCATATATACTCTTAGTGAACCGTACGTTCACTTAGCAGGATGAGTATCAATATTTACTCTAGCATAAAAAATTCACTCCAACAAGCAAGGAGAAGAACCAACCTCATTGATTTATCCATATAAAAGGAGTTGAGGTACACACGGGCATCCAATACAAGATGGAGGCTCTTATAGTGGACACCCCATTTATATGTATGCCTCAGATCATTGGAACTAAATGACAAATAGAAAGCAAAGAAAAGATCATTCCCCCAGAGCTTGCTCCTCTGATAAAAAATGACATCATCAAGTCACTTGAAGAGACATGATAAAACAAAAGCATAAAAAACAAAGAAAAGCTCAACATATCTCAAACAGGCTCAACATTTTGAGTTCATTTTCTATGTTGTAGGATTGATCTCAAGTGTCAATGTGCAGAACATGTATGAAAAAAATGTCTTCAATAGGGTGACAATAGTAGACAAACACATTCAGAACAACTGGTGATTGAAGTCAAAGAGGAGTCTTCAATAAGAAAACCTTGGTAGGAACTGAGTGACAGTAGACAAACATAGTTAGAAGAACTGGTGAGTAATGCAAGAGAGATCTTCCATGAGAGGAATCTCAAAAGTGACACAAGCGGTAGTAGGCAAACATAGTTAGAACAATTGGTGATTTTCATGAAAGAGATTCTATGAGGAGAATCTCAAAAAATAGTGACATTAGCAATAGTAGGCAGACACAATTAAAAAAACTGGTGACTATCGTGAAAGAGATTCTATGAGGAGAATCTTGAAAAAGAGTGACACTAGTGATAGTAGGCAGATACAGTTAGAACAACTGGTGACTATCATGGATGAGATTCTATGACACTAAAGGGTAATGTCCCTAAGTTCTGACAAGATTCAATCCATGGATACATGAGCGAAAGAAGCAAACTAAAGCAGGAAAGCAAATATATAGGGAGCTAGAAGATGTGTTGCGAGATATGGTAGTTGAACAAGAGGTGTCTGTTTACCAAGTTTTTACCTTCTTGGCAGAGATTCTATATTTTAGCTACCATGATGCCTGTTTCTAGGTTTTCACCAATGGCCCTTTTTCTCATTTTTCAATTTTTTTTGTATTTTTCTCTTTTTGATTTTTTTTTTTTGTATTTTTTAATTGTTCAAATGTTTTTGGTATAACCAAGGCAACTATTGCTAGGTTTTCACCAAGATAATCATTTTTTTCAAGACTTTTTGCAATTTTTAGATTTTTTTTTTGGGACATTTAAATATATACAGAGAGCTTCTGTGATTAGATTAGCTATAGAACCACTTCATGTGGAGAGTGTTGATGGGCTCTTTGAGCACCTCTCCCCCAACTGTAGAAAGTTGGTAAGCTCCAAATCCAAACACCATAGTGACTATGTACAGACCAAGCTAGTTAGGTTCAAAATTTCCCTTTTGTACTCTTTGTTGCTAATTCTTAGGGTTTTCTATCAGAACGAGATCACCTAGTTGGAAGTCACATGGCTTAACTCTCTTATTGTAGCTTCTGGACATTCACTACTTATAAGCTTGAAGATGATTGTATACTACTTGCTGACGTTCATCTAGTAACACTAACTCTTGAAGTTGAGAAATTCTATAATGTTTGTCTATGATGATGCCTTTCATAGAGATTCTCAGAGTAGGAATCTCAGCCTCAATGGGAAGCACAACATTCACTCCATATACTAAAGCAAATGGTGTTGTACCCATTGGAGTTTTGATACTTGTTTTGTAAGCCCATAAAGCTAGATTAATGTAAAGGTGCAAGTCCCTACCAAATTTACTAACTGTGTGATGTAAGATCTTGAGGATTGCCTTGTTGGATGCCTCTGCTTGGCCATTTCCTTGGGGATAATAGATAGAAGACCAATGTTGCATGATTTTGAATCTTTTGCATGGCTCCTTAAGATCCTTGTTTTTAATCTATCCTTCATTGTTAGTAATAATGGAGGAAGGTACACCATACCTACCTATGATGTAATTCATAATGAACAAAGTTACACTTTTTCCATTTTCTATGGAAAGAGGGACTGCCTCTACTCACTTAGTGAAGTAATCTGTAGTAATAATGATAAAATTATGTCCATTTGAAGAAGATGGGTGAATCTAACCCACAAGATCAAGGGCCCATTGTTGAAATGGCCATAGTGTAACAAATGGAATTAGATCTCTAGTTGGAGCATGAATTAGATTCCCATGGATCTGATATTGATTACAAGACTTAGCATATTTGATTGCCTCTTGCTCCATATTTGGCCAATAGTAACTAGCTCTAATAAGTTTATGAGCTAGTGTCAAGCCATTTGAGTGAGATCCACAAATGCCCTTGTGTACATCTACTAATGTGCATTTGGACTCATCGGGTTCTAGACACCTAAGGAGTGTTTAGTCGAGACCTCTCCTAAACAAGTCGTCAGTAATAATAACATATCATGAAGCATTACAGATAAGGTGATGTCTTTCATTTTGGGTTAGATTGTCCAGAATGGTTTGGTCATGTAAGTAAGAGTATATGTGGTGGTAGCGAGATGAGCTGTGTCCTACAATAGAATAGATCATCCTAGATTTGGAAGAGTCATAGGCAGGGTAGAGTAACATTTCCACCAGGAACTCATGTTGGAGATCATTTTCTGGCATCTGTAACAAGGAATCAAGAGTAGCCATGGCATCAACTACTTTGTTGTCTGCCTAAGGAATCTGTTGAAAAGTGATGTGAGAAAAGTATTTCTTCATATCATCAACCATGCATTTGTAAGGGATTAATTTATCATCCTTTTTTCTGATACACATCATGAACCTGGTTGGTTATGAACAGAGAGTCCCCAAAGATGTTCAACTGATCCACTCTCCATTCAATCACAATCTTCATGCCATTAATTAGAGCCTCATACTCTGTAATGTTGTTTGTACAAGGAAACATAATCTTATATGCCTTGGGGGAGTGAATACCTTTGTGGTGTTATGAAGAGTATCCCAACACTGAATCCCTATTGTGTGAAGGACCTGTTGAAGAACATTATCCACATTTGTTGTGTGAGCATTAAAATTGACTCATCTAGACAATCAATGTTTAGTGGGAGAAGACTCTACATTGGTGCATCTACTAGTTGATCAACAACTATTTTCCCCTTGATAGCCTTTCATTCGACATACTAAATGTTAAACTCACTGAGTATCATGACCCACTTAGCCAATCTTCTTGTTAGAACTACTTTGTTGAGAAAGTACTTTAGTGGATCAATTTTAGCCATTAGTCACATAGTGTGAGCAAGCATGGTGTGTCTCAGCTTTTGGGAAGCGAAGACAACTACCAAGCAAGCTTTCTTAATGATATTGTAATTCATCTCATAAGAGATCAACATGTAACTCAAATAGTAAATAGCTCTTTCCTTGTTATTGTTGTCCACTTGAGGTACTAAGATACCCAAAGATGTTTCCATTGCTGAGATGTACAAAATTAGAGGCTTCCCATAGATAGGAGGTATCAAGATTGGCAGATTAGCAAGATATTGTTTTATCTATGTCAAGCTTTTCTCACAATCTTGAATCTAGTTATTTTTTACACCCTTATGTAGAGTCCTTGTAAAAGGTTGTGATCTATCTTCCAAATGTGAGATGAACCTATGAATAGATTGGAGTCTTCCTTTTAAACCTCTCATCTGACTGATATTATAGGGTGGAGGCATATCCATGATTTCTTGGACTTTCTTTGGATCCACCTCGATTCCTTTTGTAGATACAATGTAGCCAACTAGTTTCCCAGATGTCACACCAAATGCACACTTCTTGTGGTTAAGTCTCAGACATAATTTTTCCATGTGATCTAGGATAGGTCCCAAATCTTGAAGATGAGTATTGCATTTTGTGATCTTAACTAAGGTATCATCGACATAATCCTCCATTTTTTTATGCATCATGTCATGAAAAATTGTAGCAACTACCCTCTAATATGTATCACCAAATTTTTTCAAGCCAAATGGCATTATGTTCCAACAGAAGGTTCCCCATGCACATGTAAAAGTTGTCTTTTCCTGATCCTTTGGTGCAATTTTGATCTAATTATAACTAGAACTTCCATCCATGAGTGAGTACATCTGATACCCTACTATCATGTCCACTATCATATCAATCTTAAGAAGTGGAAAATCATCCTTAGGACATGTTAATTTGAGATCACGAAAGTTAGTACAAACTCTAATAGATTTGTCATGCTTGGAGACTAGAACAATGTTGGATATTCATTTAGCATAATCAATAGCACAGATGAAACCAAATTTTAGAAGCTTCTCTAGTTTAGTTTTGATAGGCAATGCAACATGCAGATGCATTTTCCAAAGTTTTTGTTTAACTAGTTTAGTGCTTGGTTCGATGGATAAATGATGGATGATGAGATCAAGATCTTGTCTTGGCATGTCAAAATACATCCATGCAAAGTTTATCTTTTGCACTTGAAAGAAGGAAATGAATTCCTCTTTTTCTTTTGGAGGGAGTGACTGTGCCAGATGTATCATGTGAGGATGCTCTTTTGTGCCCAAGTTGATCGGCTTTGTTGGCTCTATCAGCATTAATGATCTCTCCTGAAAATGACTAGAAAGTGCATCAAATATCTGATCCACAAGCACCTCAGAGAGGTTTTCACCCTTGGATACATCTTTTATTTTTACTTTTTAAGGTTTTGACACTACCATAATGTGGTTTTCACCATCAGACCTCCTATTTTTTTCTTTTTGATTGTATGACTGAGATATTTGATATCAGCTTCAGTCATGTTGATGCTTTGTTCATTGGTGGAAGATGTTATTGGTTCAACAATGTTTAAGTTACAGGAAAGAGCATAGTCATTCTCGAATGTGGGGACTTTACTAGATGTGTTAGAATTCTAGTCTATAAGCTTGAGATATGTGAGTGAAAGAGTAGTGGTGGGTTCAATTGTGTTCATAGTATAATTATTAAATGCTTAGACTAGTAATTTGAGACCTAGAGCAGCTTCATCCATAAGTGTGTTTGAATGCCTTTGAGCACTAACATCATTAACTGATGACTCGAGGATACTAGTTGGATCAGACTTTTTTGACCTAACCCTAGAAACTTCACCTACTTCGAGTTGGTTTTCATAGACATGAACTTGGTCAATGTCTTTATCTATAGTTGCTTTTGAAAGGAAGTCAAATTTATATTCCTTAGAATTAGTACTACATGGCGATAGGCTGTAGAATTCCCCAATAGTGATAGGGACATACTCTCCTTCATCATCTAGATTTTTACATAGGTACTCAAGATGTAATGTTTGACGAGACTCACCTTGTTTTGACTGTGCATGATGTGGATCATTATTGTTCTTAGAAGGATCACTAGTACCATTCATAGTGCTAATATGTGGCACAAATTCATCTAGCTTAGTAAAGAATTGAGTGAGATCATGAGGAATAGGATAAGAATAAGGATCCTGATCGTTAGTATTATCTTCTTGAGTATCAGACTCAACTTGTGACTCTTTTCTAGATGAACTCTCAAGCTTTGGTATGAATTTGTTAACCCCTAAATGGAAAGGAATCTTCTTAAAGTCTAGACCAAATGTATCTTTATTTATTTGAGCTATTACTTTGACAAGATCAACTAGACCATTGTTATTGCATCCAATAGGACTAGTTCCCTTATAGCCAAAGTGCTTCATGAGTCTAAGACCAGGGCCATATTTCTCAAGAGTGATCTCATGAGCTTATTCTATAAGGTCAACTGAATTCTCCTCTTTGTAAAGCCATGCAAAAATGGCTTTGTTTTCACTTTCATCCTCTAAGGGGACTGTAGTCTTAACAAAAGTACCATTACACTTGGTTTGAGGTGTCAACACAAATGGCTTCTTTGCCTCAAATGGTCTTCCATAATGATGGGGAGGCTTAGGAAGAGATGTTAATGACAAAACTGGTTTGATGTGGTATTCACCCATGCTAGTTTCTTTTAGCTTGAATGACTACTCAATTTTCTTTAGCTTGTTATCATGATAATTAGTAGATTCCCTATTAGAGAGTACAAAATTCTCAATAGTTTTCAGCATATTGCATTTATAGCTAGTACTTGTAGGGATAGTGACTTTAGAGCCATGAAACAAGAATTTTATGCATTGATGATATGTGGATGGCACAACCTACATATCATTTATCCATGGCCTTCCTAGAAAAATATTGTAAGCCAAGAGAATGTCAAGGACCTAACAAGTAACATCACTTTCTTCAGGATTGACTCAGAGGGGCAACACCACAAGACCTAGAGACTTTTGCTCAACTTCGTCATATGCTTTGATAGTGATCTTGCAATGAGGATCAATAGAGTCCTCAAAATAATCTAATTGTCTAAGTAGAGTAGTGGAGACAATGTTGAACCCAACTCCATTATTGATGAGTACCTAATGAAATGGTGTCTACTGTATCATGACCTCAATGTGAAGAGGTTGATTGTGTGGGTGACTCAATGAATTATCATACTTATCAGAGAAGGAAATATAGTAAGACAAGGTCAAATGACCTACCATAGAGTGAAATTTCTCAAGATCAAGATCTTGAGGAACATTTTCCTCAGTGAGGAATTTGTTAAGAATTTACCTATGGGCAAGTGAGATTTTAAGTAGCTCAAAGATTGTGATTTGCGCATTAGTTCATTTTAATTGATTGAGAACACTGTAGCTAGTGGCTGTTGAATTTGTTGTGATTTTTGCACCTCTGCCAAATGGACCAGCAAGGGTTTTTTCTTTGTGCTATTCAAGATCAGGAGTAGAAGGCACATGGCCTTTGAGTACCAACTTGGCATGAGAATGTGTAACATCATTGGCATAGTATTGCGAAGATGTATTGTTAGTTGTGTGGGAAGGAGGGCTCTTCAAGACAAATGCTATCTTGGGTTTATTATTATCTTGCTTGCCCTTGATGGTAATAATGTCATAGTACTCAGAATCCATAGGTTCAACCATGTTGACCACATTGTTGTTGTTAGTGTATGTATAGTTGACCTTGTTGTTAGATTTTGGTTTTGAGCTTTCTCCTTTTTCATAAGACAGGAAGGGCTCCTTGAAAGAATTGTAATCCAAGTTCTTGTTATGTCCATCTACCACAATGTCACCATCATCGATCATGTCCTAGACTTTGTGATGCAAGTTTATGTAGTTGCTAGTTTTGTGTCCCTTATTTTGGTGGTACTTGCAGAATGTGGTTTTGTTCCACCATGGTGGGCGTGGTTGTGGGTCATAAGGGTGAGAGTCATCCAATGGTGAAATGAGCTTATTTTGTAGCAAGGTCTTGTAAAACACATCCAAAGGTTCACCCAAAGGTGTATATTCTTGTTTAGAGCGTTTAGCCCATGAGTTTCTCGGAGGTTTGTCAACATTCTTGGTTGTGTTGAGACTATCTATGAGATTAAAGGCTGCCTTAGCAAGTTTAGGAGTGACATTGTCAAAAACCCCATCATGTACAATTTCTCAGTTCTTGTTGACATGCTTGGGTTTGTCCTTATTAGAAGTGGATCCTTGTTTTGTGTCTCTCTGAAGGGTAAGTTTTCCTTTCTTGACCATAAATTCCTCTATTCAGATAGCTTGTGTGACCATGTCCTCTAAGGTGTGTGGACCTTGAAGTTGGACTCTATACACAAAATCAAGTAGGAGGTTATCCATAAAGATGTCAAGTTTCTCTATTTCTAGGATTTTGCATGAGTATTTGGTGCAAAGTTGTCTCCATCTCTGAAGGAATGTGAGGAAAGGCTCCCCAACTTTCTGTTTAAGGTTGCACAAGTCTCAAATATTAACCAAGTGTTGTATGTTGTGAGAGTAATGTTGGAAAAACAAGTTAGTAATTTCATCGAATGTTTTAATACCAATAGGAAAGTGTCAAAACCACTCCATAGCCTGACCACCTGGACTCCTTGGAAATAGACACATGAGATATGTCTGATTATGCATAAATTCCATAGACAAGGCTCCAAATTCCCACAAATGATCTTGGGGTCAGTGGTTCCAAAGTATTTATCATACTTAGTAAATTCAACTCCCCTTGGAGAAGGAGGCATGTTTATATTCTTGTCAAAGGGGAATGAACAAAGAGCATCTAAAGTGTACATTTTTGTAGGTTTATCTTTGTCACTCATCATTTGAGCTAATTGGTCTTGCATGATTTTAAGTTGTTTTTGCAATTTGGAAGTCTCAATTTCCTATTCAGGTGTAATGATAGTTTCAATGTTGAAATGATGAGGTAGCTTAGCTCCCTCTTGGGCAAGTTTGAGAAATTATTTTTCTTTCTCTTCGTTGAGCAAGATTTCCATGACCTTTTGAATTTTTTTGTCTTTACAACACTTTGTTATGTGTTTAGGAAGTATTTCCACCTCTTCCTCCTCCTCATCAGTGTAATGGTCTTTTTCTTTGTCATTCCTAGGTTGGTCTTGATTTCTACTGTGTTTACTATGTTTAGGTTCGTAATCAGCCATTGTAGGAAGGTGTTTAGCTTCTATATGTTTTGATTGGAAAGGTACCTTGAAAAAGAATTCAACTATATTGTTTGGAGATGTGGGACCTTTTCTAGTTTTAGGATCGTCTTGATACAATGGATTCCTAGTTTGTTGCAAGTTTATAGAGAACATTCTGTGGACCCAAGGTGATCTAATAGGTGAGGGGGATCGTGAAGATTTTTCACTAGATGAACTAGAGATAGACCATGTATGGACTAAACAGTGACCTCTACTACAATTAGCACCCCTAGCTCTATCTCCTCTAGGTCTTTGGAGATAAAACATGTTGCCATAGTCATAAAAAAGGAAAAAAAGTGAAAGCATAAACAAGGACCAGACTAGAACATAGTCTCAAAAACAAAGCAAGATAAGGATACTGTATACTAAGGTACGAGTTGTCTGAGTAATGGTTAGAACAACCAAAGATTATAACTATCATGACATAGAGTATGACAAGCACCAGAGACCAAAGACACAATGAACAAGAGACAAGACTAGTTTATGTGTAGGTCACAAGTCATTAGCTAAGAAAGAAGCCATTGTTTGACATTATTTGCAAACAAAAAAGAGGTCAAATGTTGTATATAACAGACCAGATTTAGAGCACAAGTGCCTCTAACAGACAAGATACTAAATTTTGAAGTGATTTTTGCAAGTTTTAGATTGTTCTGGATAGATTGTTGGTTGTTTTGATAAATTTCAGATAGGTAGTAAGACTATTTTCAAGTTTTGGACAATATTTTGATTATTTTGAACAAGACAATTAGTTTTCAAATAAACACAAGAAGCAAGCAGTAGTATCAAAAAACCCAACTCAGGACAAAGCAAATTGGAGGGGTGGGGGAGTCTTGATGTTTAGTTTGTTTGACAGGTTTGGACAATGTTTAAAAACTTAATAACAAACATGCTTTTATCCCTAAAATAGAAAATTGGTAGAGAAGGCAAAACCTTTGTCCCACAACTTATGTGCTTGCGTGCACCTCACACAGTCGTGTCACCCCCTAAAGGGCACCTGTGTTTTTGGTGTATTCAAAGGACTCAATAACATATATGTTGAATGAACACCCTTGTGGCAGGGGTCATGCACATATACCACCTTCCAACACCCAATTGCATGCCTATGGTGAGTTTTATAGGAGAGATTCTTCCCCCTCCTTGCACAAAGATTATGCCTCCTTTCAGAGGTGAACTGAGTAGCAACTAAGATGTTTTTACTTGGCTTCTATTCATACTAATCCTTGATGGCTTTTCAAGTCAAGTTGAGGCCAGTAGCCCACACCAACATCTATAAGTGCACACACTTGACTAGCAAGATCGGGGCTGGTGCCGACCAGTGTAGTTTATAGAGCCTCTTCTTGATATGCAATATCAAAATAAAGAAGAGGAAATTAATATGGCTTTGGAGTCTTTTTCTCAACATAGCTTCTTTATTAGAGTGAGGTGGAATCTTCAATGGAAGGAGTGTGCTCACTTGGGTCATCCCCGAAGGTTGGATCACTTAGGTCCTCTAAAGGATGACTCAAACTAGTGGTTCATATCTAAGGGTCAAAGTTTCTAATTTCCCTCAAGAGGAAAGAACATACTTCTCTACCCAATTTCCTCGCCCAAACATGCAAGACATGTTAATCACCAAGTTAGCTTAATCGATCCCACCTTGGCCTATTCCAAGACTTTGATCCCCTAAAAGGAAATCATCATCTCTTCTTTAAAGGCTTCATTTGGGAGAACCACTAACTTGCTTGCCTCCCTTGGATGCTATCTTTTAGAGGCTTCTAGTTTCTAATTTACCCTTGGTCATGACCTCCAAGTGGCAAAGAGCATACTCCCCTATTCCCCTATCTTGCACCCTACAAAGTTCACAAGCCTTATTTATACTATGTGTGAAAGAAAATAAAAGAAGACACAACGTTTATGTGGGTTTGAAACAAATATTCATCATGTGTATCTTTGAGAAGCATCCTCAATTCACATAGTCAACATCTGTTTGAAGTATTTGGATAAAAGGTGTCTTTGTCAAGCATCCTGCAAACCACTGTTAAGCTATTGAAAACTAGAAATCCAAGTGAAAAATGCTTAAGAAAACACTATTAGTCAAACATAAGCTTAACAATGGGAAAATAAAATTTAACTTTTTCTTTTTCTTTTTTATACCCATAAAACAACTTACAAAAAGTCAAAACTATGAAAACATCAAAAGTCAAAATTCATTTTATACTCTCTCTCTCTCTCTCTCTCTCTCTCTCTCTCTCTCTCTCTCTCTCTCTCTCTCTTTAAATTATAATTTTTTAAAAATGTCTTGCGAACCATTGTTAAGTTGCAAAAATAAAATAAAATCAAAAATTAAAATGGAAAAATAAAAACAGAAATCCGAAAGAAAATGCTTCAAAGAAAATTGTTAGTCAAACAAACATCATAATAAACTAGAATCTGAAAAACTATATTTCGCATTGCTATTGCAAAATTTTGCATGAAATCATGCACAAACCCACATGAAGAAATAATCTATACCATGTGAGAATCCATGTGATTATGCACTTTTTTGCTCGAGAAAGTGTAGAGGAAGATGCAAAATCTTCAGGTCTTCGCATGAAAATTAGATTTCTTGTGCAAAAATTTGGAAACCTATATAGATAGAACAATAAAAAATGTAGAAAATATAGAAAATGAGGGTAGAAAAATTGATTTTTTGAGCCCCATGGTGGGTGCCAGAAATATATATGCAAAATTGGGGCCTTTGATCCTCACATATACTTCAAAATGGTTATTACTTGTGAGATCATCTTGAAATAAACATTGTATTGTTTATTCAAAAAGTCTAATAGAGTGACCTATTGCCTTCTAACTAGAAATATTATGCCTTTGCTCTCAGAATGAGAAAGCGGCAACCAAACTTCTAGAATAAAGGATTTATGCAACTAAATGAAAGTGCAATTAATCTAGATGAGAGATGTAATTGTTAATCTAAAAAATGAAGAAGCATAGTATGCTAAATGGATGCATATTTAAAATCTAAAGGATATTACAATGAAAGAAATAAAGCTATGCAAATATGAGCAAAGTGAGTAAGAATTTTAGCATAAGTTCAATGCAAAATCCAAAAATTCATCCTCCTCATGAGGAATGGAGAGCTTCTTTTATAGAATCTAGGATATCATCGACAATCCAGATTAACTGAAATGGACAATCAAGATTGAAGAGGGGACCCAGTCATAAAGGTAACTTCGTCATTTGACACCTAGGTCAAGTAGCAATTATCATAATTAGAATTGCCTAGTAAAATAGGACTTAGGAATAATTGAATAAACCAAAGTTGGTTAATATGGCAATGTGCCAATTTGGGGTATTACATATATTACATCATATTACATTATGAAATAAAGAAAACATCAAATACCAATCACATCTTAAGATTTTTGACTTCATTCAAGTTCTATACAATAGGTTCAACAATAGGTTCTTTACATGTTCTCCCCATTTGGTTGTTCTCCTCAAGTTAAACAACACCTTGAATACATCATCTCAATACATATTTATGACTCTCCCCTTTTGACAATAATCATATGATATTCTCCTTTTCATGATCTTTTCCATCTTACATTACATACAATCTCCCCTTTTAAATGTATGTATACTCTCTCCCTTTATACTTTTAGACATTCTCTCCCTTTGACAACAATGCCAAAGGTAACTATAAGTTTCAATAATAAATCTATAAAACCTTATAGTAATATCTTGTACCTTTCATGTATTGATTCTTTTTGTTTCATTAATCACCTTCACACCTTCAAGAAATGATCCCTAAAGAGTGAACTCTTGCATCAACTCCAAAAAGATATTATGATAATACATGAATTAATGCAACATGCATATTATCCTAGTGAATCTTGGATAGGGAAAGGAACCATATCTTACCTTTGAGATACTCAAAAGAATTCTTAGGAAATGGTTTTGTGAGTATATCTGCAATTTGTTCTTTAGACCTCACATACTCCAATCTCATTTGTCTTGAACATTTTCTTTCAAGTAACAATACTTGATAGATATGCACTTGGTTTTTGCATGAATCACATGATTCTTTGATATGTTTATAGAACTTGTGTTTTCACAATAGATACTAATAGGCTTGGTGAATTCCTCTTGCATACCTTCCAATAATTGCTTAATCCATACAATATTTGAACAATTTAAAGAAAAAACAATATACTCAACTTCAACAGTAGATTGAGATATACAAATTTGTTTATTTTTTAACCATGTAATTAGTATTTATTCTAAAAAAAATCTCCCCCACTAGTACTTTATCTATCATCCGCATTTCCTACCTAGTCAACATCAGTATAAACTCTAAGCTCAAAACCACTTTCTTGTTCAAGTACCATATTCCATAATCCTGAACCCTTTTGAGTATATGAATATCCATTTGATTCTAATTATATTCTTGTTCTGGGATTTTGGTAAAAGTATCTATATTTTTTTCTTCTCAATTTTATATATTTCTTCATTCATAATATTGATCCAATCTTCATTATCAACTGTAGCTTTCATAGTTCTTGGCTCAAATTCAATAATTAAACATGCATTGTCCTTTACTTTACTTCTTGTCATGATTCCAACACTCTTGTGTCTAATTATTTAATCTTGTGAATGATTATTTCTCACATACTTTTCTAGTAAAGGTTAAACTCTATGATCTCTAGCACTATCTTCATTGGGTTGGGACTCAACATTTTGCTCGGGTTGTTCTATTTGTAGCTTAGGTAATGTAAGCCAATTCTAGGTAGCTTATTGTTGTTTCTTAGTGTGCTACTATAATGACTTTCTTTGATGCTTGAATATAGTAGTAGGTACATCATTATTGACATATACAAATTTGTTACATAATCCTTAATTTCCTTCTTTCTCTTCTCATCATTCTTATCTGTAAACTCATCAATTCTAACATTTTCACTTTCAATCATTATGTCAGTCACTTTATACAAATATTTGTAATCCTTTCTCCTACTGAAGTAACCTAGGAATATACCTTCATCACCTATTGAATCAAATTTCCCATTCCTTGCATCTTTATATATATAACACTCGCTTCCAAAGATTTTGAAATAACTTGCATTCAGTGTATAACCATAGTAGAATTCATAGGGTATTTTGTTTGTTCCTTTCTTCAACTAGACTTAGTTAAGGGTGTAAATAGCAATACTTACAACATCTCTCCAAAAAATTTGTGCAACTCCTTTTTCAATTAGTAGTGTTATGTATAATCAATAATGGATTTTTTCTTTTCTCTTCAATCTCATTCTGTCATGGATTCCTTGGTGTAGATCTCTGTCTCGTAATTCCATGCTCAAGAAAAAAGTTAGTGAATTTATCAAATATAAACTCACCACCTCTATCTATTCTTAAACATTTCAATTTTTTACTAGTTTCCTTTTCAACTTTATCTTTGTACCACTTAAATATTTGAAATGTATCAGATTTCACCTTTAAAAACATAACTATCATCATTCTAGAATAATCTTCAACAATCAATATGAACTATCTATCTCCATAGTAACTCTCAACCTTCATAGGACCATAGAATTAGTATGCACCAACTCCATAATATCATTAGATGAAAATGAATTACTAAAGAAACTAGACTCAGTCATCTTTCCAAGTTGACATTGTTTGCACATAGTTTTATTAGGTTTATGCAGGATTGGTTAACCTCTCTCTCTCTCTCTCTCTATCTCTCTCTCTCTCTCTCTCTCTCTCTCTCTCTCTCTCTCTCTCTCTCTCTCTCTCTCTCTCTCTCTCTTCTTTCTACACACTTTGATCATATTTTCAAAAAATAAACCACACCATCTCTTAGCCATAGCCACATATATTCAATTATAGAAAACATACATGTACTAATAGTAGGATCTAGGTAAAATGTTACCTCCTATTTTTTCTACAATACCAATCATAATTCCATCATCTAACAAGTAGAAGATATTTTTCATAGCAATTCAAATTTTGATAGTGCCATCAAGATTTAATTGTGTAGTTTTTGAGTCAAATTCATTGACCCATGTATCATGACTAGTGATTGACACATGAATCCATATCTAATTAGAATAAATAGAACACTTAGAACTCATTGGCTCTAGGTGATTCTCAAAGAGGTGAAGCACTGAGACTTTTTAGGAGGTCACTACTAGAGAAACTAGACTTAGTCATTTTTCCAAGTTGATATTTTTTGCACATAGTGTTATCAAGTTTATGAAGGATTGGTTAGCCTCTCTCTCTTCTTTCTACTCACTTTGATCATATTTTCAAAAAATACATGACACCATCTCTATACCTCTTCACTTCTAGAGAAAATACATGTACTAATAGTAGGATCTAGGTAAAATATATTACCTCTTGTTTTTTCTACAATACTAATCATAATTCCATCATCTAATAAGTAGGAGATATTTTTCATAGCAAGTCAAATTGTGATATTGCTATCAAGATGCAACTGTGTAGTTTTTGAGTCAAATTCATTGACCCATGTATCATGATTAGTGATTGACATGTGAATGCATCTCCCATTAGAATAAATGGAACACTTATCACTCATTGGATCTGGGTGATTCTCAAATAGGTGAAGCACTAAGACTTTTTGGGAGGTCACCCATCCCAGTACTACTCCAGCTTGAGTGTGCTTAACTACAAAATTTCCCTCATGATTAAACCCAATCTACTTGCAATTGTATATGAGCAATGTTAGTATGCTAATAGAAACCAAATTTAAATAAAGCTTCTACAAACTAAAAAAAATTCATAAACTTCAAGATAGACTAAGATGAGCTCTCAATTGAGAATATGAGCCATTAATGGGATCTCTCAATGAGAAGCTTTCTTGTTGAGTAGCTTTGTCTAAATAGATAGGATGTATGCTCAAGCTTTATGCTTCAAAAAGGGCTTCAAATGGAGTTGGAATTTGGGTGTGAGTGTATGGTTTTGATGTAAAATGGCTTCTTAAAATGGTATTATGACTTTACTTCATGGATTGTGTTGTTTTGCAAAGGGGAAGGATCCAATTTATAGGCAAGAGGCTTAAGGGGTTGAGGGCTAAGATGCAAGGATGGGAAAAAGCTCATGGAGGGCTCAGATTGCATGAGAGGAGAGAACATGGATTGTGCTTCCTTATAGCCAATCAGGGAGTGAAAGATGTCACAGGGTGAGAAGATGGAGGAAAGGGGAAGGATGAGTCAACAAAGGAGGCTCAAGGGATAAAATCTTCATAAAGACCCTCATAATGGCTTGTAAGAGCAATAAAAGGGCTTGGAAGAGTCATTTATGACCTTGTGGGCTTCATAAAGTTTTATGGTTGAGATATTTTAAGGGAGATGAGAGCAATGTTAGGTCCCACCGGGCATGCCAAAATGTATAAGAGCGAGCCTATAGTAGCCATAGCATTTGCTGCTTTGTTCTGTATTCGAGGCACTTGTGTAAACTGAAGCCTTGTAAAATGCTGGGTTAGCTGATCAACTAGCTCTTTGTAGGGTAGTAGATTTTCATCTTTGGTTTGATATTCATTTAGGGCTTGCTTGATGATGAGTTGAGAATCGCCAAAGATTTGTAGCTCAGAAATGTTTCATTCTGCAACTATCTTTAATCCTGCTATGAGGGCCTCATATTCAGCTATATTGTTGGTGCTAGGGAATTGTAGCTTGAAGGCTTTTGGAATGTAATCTCCTTGAGGTGTGACCAACAATATTCCTGCCCCTGATCCATGAGATGTGTTGAGCCATCAAAATAAAGTTTCCATGGGGGTTGTTCTTCAATTAGACAGATATGCTCATCTGGAAATTTTGTGATCAACGGATAATCATCTATTAGAGGTGTATCAACTAGGTGATCTTCTATAGCTTGCCCTTTGATTGCCTTTCTGTCCACATACTGGATGTCAAATTCGCTAAGGAGCATAACCCATTTGGCCAAATGGCCTGTAAGTGCTGTTTTGGAGAGCATATACTTGAGAGGGTCAATCTTGGAGACTAGTTGGATGGTATGACTTAGCATGTAATGGCAAAGCTTTTGAGTTGAGAAAACAACTGCCAAACAAGCTTTTTCCATAGGAGTGTAATTGAGTTCATAACCAACTAGGGTTCTACTGATGTAGTAGATGGATCTTTCTCTGCTGTAGTCATTGAGCTATGCTAGAAGTGCCCCTAGAGCAGTAGGTGTTGCTGATATTTACAAAATCAGGGGATGACCAGGAACTGGTGGAACCAAGATAGGGGGATTGATGAGATACTGCTTGAGATGGTCAAAGCTGCGCTGACATAAAGGATCCCACTTGAAGTTCTCATCCTTCTTCAGTAAATGTGAAAATGGTGTACACTTATCTGCAAGCTGGGAGATGAAGTGCCAAACAGATTGAAGCTTTCCCTGAAGAGAATGAAGCTGCCGCAGTGTCTGGGGAGGAGACATGTCTAAGATAGCCTTGACCTTCTTGGAGTCGATCTCTATACCTCGTTTAGAAACTATAAAGCCTAGAAGCTTACCAGATGTGATCCCAAAGACACATTTCTTGGGATTCAACATGAGATGATATTTGGCTAACCTATCAAAGAATTTCTCCAGGTCAGCAAGATGATCCATGAAGGTATGAGACTTGAACAAAATATCATCCACATAATCCTCCAAAATGCTATGGATGAGATCATGAAAAATGGCTTCCATAGCTCTTTGATAGGTAGCCCCAGCATTCTTTAGGCCAAAAGGCATCATGTTGTAGCAAAAGGTTCCCCAAGGGGTAGTGAATGATGTCTTATGTTGATCCTCTTCTGCAATCTTGGTTTGATTATACCCAAAAAATCCATCCATGAGGGACAAAATTTCATGTCCAGCTATAAGATCTATAATCATATCTATGTTGGGCAAGGGAAAATCATCTTTTTTTATGATCTCTAAAATCAGTGCAGATTTTGATGTCACCAGAAGGCTTAGTGACGGGGACCATGTTGGAGATCCACTCTAAATAGTCAATAGGCCGGATAACCTTAGCAGCTAACATTCTTTCTAACTCAGCTTTGACCAGTAATGCCACCTTGGGGTGCATTTTTCTAAGCTTTTGTCTGACGGGCTTGATCTGTGGATTGACTACAAGATGATGAACTACAAGCTTTGGATCAAGCCCTGGCATGTCTTGATATGACCATGCAAATCAGCCAATGTTCTCTCTTAAGACCTCAAAGAGGAGATCAGCTTGGTCTTATGATAGGGATGTAGCAATGTGAACAAGCCTAGGGATCTCTGAAGAACTGATGTTGACTTCCCTAGTATCCTCAATTACAATAGAAGATATCTCTGGTCGATTATCTTGAGGAGGTAATGCTAAATCCTCATGTTCTGCTTGTGGCTCTAGATGTTCTTGCTGAGGGGTTCTCTTCGCTGCCTTAGCTAGTCTCAGATTCACCTTAGTTCCAATTTTGGGTGTATCGAAACTAGGTTGGGGATTTTCTCCAAAATACCCCTTGGGATCTAGCTTGTAGATATAGGCAGAATCTGACTTTGTTTTCTTGTGAGGTGTTTCAGCTCCCATGAATCTCAAAAGTGCTTCCTTTGATGTGAACTCATCAATGTGTATGATGCTTGGTTGGTCCCAATCTATGAGTTGTGGATGGGTGAGTGGTAGGTTAATGAGGTGGATGGATAGTTCTTGGAGAACAGAGTCTCCGAGGGAGATTTGGTCTAGGATATCGTTGTAGGCTCTCTTTTCAACTTCCTCAGGAATGTCTTCGATTTTGACAAGGTCACGGTGAATGTTCAAAAAAGCGTGACCGTCTGTATTGGTGCCCTCAGTTGTGGGTATTCCAAAGCCAAGACCTAACTTTTATTCCCACTTGTGTGCATTGATGGGGCACTGCATGCCTCTTTCTTTTGGTCCTAGATCACCACCTTGATAGTTCCATTTGTCAGTGATGAGCTTATGTTCTTGGGGATACTTCTGGCTGAAGTGATCAAGGCGTGCCTGATTCCTTTGAGGTGCATCCTTATGTAACCAATTGTTGATATCTGGAGTGAGCTCCTCATGAAGAGGGATTTTTGAGGATACAAAGGTTGTTGGGCCAAACTATTTGTATCGAGGAGGTGGAATCTCCTTAACTTTTTGATATGTCAGTTGTCCATGGGCATGTGGATCAAGTGGGAGTGCCCCGACAGCAAATGCATCTGACAGACTATACTCTCCATAGCCCTTGTTATTGATCTTCATGGTAGACAGGGTAGAGGTGGGGATGGTTTCTGGGTCATTACAAGTGTGGGATGAGCTGGCGATGGATGTGCCAATTTCAATTCCAAGGCAATGGTTTGTATATGAAGCTTCAACCGCATTGCAGTAAGCAAAGGGTTCTGGATCGGCATGGATGGTTACCTCAGTGCCTTGATGCAAAAATTTGATGCACTAATGGTAAGTGGATGGAACGGTTTTCATGGGATGAATCCATGGGTGACCAAGGAGGATGTTGAATGGTAGGTTTAGATCAATAACATGGAAGAGTGTTTCTTGGATGACTGGCCCAACCTTGATTGGCAGCAAAATAGTTCGTTCTATGGTTCTTTCCAAGTTGTCATAAGCTTTGATGGTGATAACCTCACTGATGATATCTGCCTCAGTATACCCAGCTTGTTTTATGAATTTTAGGGTGCAAATATTCAAGGCTAATCCATTATCTATCATTACTCTTTTCACGAAAAAATTGGATACCATGATGGCTATGCAAAGTGGAAGGGTGTGATTTGGCTCGACCACGGGTATGTCGGTGGGTTTGAACGATAGGGCACATGAGGATGAAAGGTGTCCAACAAGATTACGAAAATCAATAGCATTGATATCAGAAGGGACACAAGATTCTATGAGAGCATTGTCAAGGATGTTCTTATACAAAGGACTAGTGTGAAGAAGGTCTAAAATGGAGATTTGGGCTGGCATGTTCCCAAGGTGTTCCAAGATATTGTACTGGCTTTTTGATGGAGTTGATGGTGCTGGTGACACAGGTGGGCCTGCGATGTTAAATTAGGCTCTTCGAGTGGTGACTGCACACTCATTGTTTGGTCCTTGGATATTGATAACATTGACAGAAGGCTCTTTCTCGGATATACAACCTATAAGGCTACCATAGTCTATATAGGATGAAGTGTGGTCATTGTTCTTCCCATGCTGTTGGTTTGGTTGACGCTTGTTGGTTTGGTTGACGCTTGTTGGTTTGGATAGGTGCTTTTCTAGGATTTTGATTGTTGTGAGGAGGAAAAGCATTTTGATAGATCTGTAAGCCTGCATTGGGAGAGGTTTGGGCACCAACAGATATTTCCTTCCGATCAATGAGGTCCTGCACATAGTCTTTCAGTTTCATGCATCTAAGGGAAGTGTGACCTTTTACCCTATGAAATTTGCAGTACTCATTGTCTTTGTACCATGCAGCTTTGGATTGGCTTGGGTCAATTTGCTGGGTAGGAGGAAATTTGATGAGGTTTTCCTTGACTAATTTCTCAAAAATGACATCCAATGGCTCACCAAGGGGTGTATAGTTTCTAGGTGTAGGTTAGAATCTGGGCTTTTGTCCTCCAGCTACATTGATGGCATTAGTTTGATTGCTAGACCCTTGAAAGTTTGGTCTTGGATTGTGGTTTTGATAGCTGTGGTTATTCTGTTGTTGGTAGTTGATAGCTTGTTGATTGTTTGGTTGATAGGGTGGGTTGGACTAGTTGTGAGAAGGACCAACAATATTCACATCTCTGGTGTCAGTGACACCATCTGTTGCAACATGCTTGTTTTTGTTCCAATATGTAGACTTGTCATTGGAATGTGATTGATTTTGGTTGGCTTCCTTGTAAATCTTGACGACACCATCTTTAATGAGTCCTTGCTCAAGGATCATTCCTTTCTCTTTGATATCTTTGTAGGTCTGCAAACAGTTCATGGTCATGTGGTGAGCCAAGCTAGGATGGGCATTATCAATAAACATTTTCACCAAATGGCGCTCTGGCAAGGTGCAAGATATGCGGGTGGTAAGGGTTTGCCATCTATGCTGATATTCAGGAAGGCTTTCTCGACCTTTTTTCTTGGTGTGGACAAGATCAACTACTGATAGCTCTATTTCAACAAGATGGGCATATTGGGCTACAAATGCCTCAGATAATTCAGAAAAAATTTTAATTGTGCCATAGGGGATTCTATAAAACCATTCAAGAGCTGGTCCGGCCAAGCTTTTGGGAAAGAGACACAAGAGGAAGATGTCATCGTATGCCACTTCTTGGTAGTGTATGTAAAATTCTTTGATATGTGTGACAGGGTCTCCTTTTCCTCTAAATTTGTCAAATTTGGGTGTCTCAAAATGCTTAGGGAATGGTGTCATGGTAATGGCTCTGTCAAATGGGTAAGGGCACACATTCTCAAAATTGAAAGTTTTTGGATCATTTCCCTCTTGGATGTTCTTCAAAGTTGTTTTCATGGCTTCCCATTCTGAATTAATGGGTGATGGCTGGGGTGCCCCCAATGTAGGAGTGCCTTGAGGTAGGTATGCATTAGATGGGGCCACTGAATATGGATGGCAGTAAGGGATTTGCTAATAGGGATTGTACATTGTTTGGGTAGCTACATGGTGGATGACGATTTGCTGAGCGGGAGGTGGCGCATAGTGTTGCATGTGCTGTGAGGCTTGCTGTTGATATGGGATTTGAGGTTGGGATTGAGGAACATAAGCTGGTTGTGGGATAAATGAATTGCTTTGTGGAGGTAAGGTATAAGATGGTTGTGAAGCTTGGGGAAAGGATTGGGGGGCTTGTGGGGTTTGACCAAGGTATGTGGGCTGTGCCCCCATTTGGGATGGTACCTGCAAATAATTGGTGGTTGGCTGGATTGGTGGGTTACCTCCTAGAAGTGGCATTGAAAAGTAGTTGGTAATAGGAGGTAATGGATTAGTTGGTGGTGGAGGTGGTGGGAATTGAAAGCTAGGAAATGGAATTGATGGGGTTTGATAGCTTGGTGGCTGGATTTGGAAGCTTGGTAGAGTGGTGGCGGGAGCTTGGGTCACTTGAGAGCGAGGCAGAACATTGGTAGTAGCTTGTGGGGTTTGATAGCTTTGTTGAGTGAGGGTAGTAGCTTGTGGATTTGTGGCTGATGGCACTGAACTCCAAAGACCTAATGTATATGAGCAATGTTAGTATGCTAATAGAAACCAAATTTAAATAAAGCTTCTACAAACTAAAAAAAATTCATAAACTTCAAGATAGACTAAGATGAGCTCTCAATTGAGAATATGATCCATTAATGGGCTCTCTCAATGAGAAGCTCTCTTGTTGAGTAGCTTTGTCTAAATAGATAGGATGTATGCTCAAGCTTTATGCTTCGAAAAGGGCTTCAAATGGAGTTGGAATTTGGGTGTGAGTGTATGGTTTTGATGTAAAATGGCTTCTTAAAATGCATTATGACTTTACTTCATGGATTGTATTGTTTTGAAAAGGGGAGGATCCAATTTATAGGCAAGAGGCTTGAGGGATTGAGGGCTAAGATGCAAGGATGGGAAAAAGCTCATGGAGGGCTTAGATTGCATGAGAGGAGAGCACATGGATTGTGCTTCCTTACAGCCAATCAGGGAGTGACAGATGTCACAGGGTGAGAGGATGGAGGAAAGGGGAAGGATGAGTCAACAAAGGAGGCTCAAGGGATAAAATCTTCATAAAGACCCTCATAATGGCTTGTAAGAGCAATAAAAGGGCTTGGAAGAGTCATTTATGACCTTGTGGGCTTCATAAAGTTTTATGGTTGAGATATTTTGAGGGAGATGAGAGAAATTTCGACTTGGGCTTGATTAGGAGGGTTTTAAGCTTGGTTAGGATTGTTTAAATGATTAGAGGATGGATTAGGATGGTTTAGGATTAGCTTAGGGATAGGCAAGTGGATGGCATTTAATGGGGGTGGGTGAAGGAGGAGATATTTGTTAACTTTGGCTTGGTTTAGTAAGTCTTAACCCATATTTAGAGAATTTGACAAGGTTAGGAGGGGATTAGGATTAGGTTTAAAGACATCTTCTAGAAGAGTCTAGACTTTGGATGAGGATAAAGACTTTCTAGAATAGTCTAGAATTTCCTAGGATGAGGATGAAGACTTTCTAGAAGAGTCTAGAACTTCTTAGGATGAGGATAAATTATATTTTTAGGAAATAAACAAAGTTTTATTTATTTCAAGGGTTTGGGTTGAGGAGATATTTATTAAAACTTTTTTAATAAACATGAGGGTTAATATTTAATCTTAATTAAATATTTTGAGTTGGGATTAGGGGTAGGAAATGATGGGATTAGCCTTTAATCAAAATTAAAGAAGGATTATAAGATTTTGGAAGAGGTTAGTGATCTTAAGGAAATTGGCCAAGTTTTGGGAAAAAAATAAATTTTTTATTTATTTTGAGTTTTTTGGTCAATTTATTAATTAAATAATTAATAAATAAGGAAATAATGTTTAAATAAGATTTAAACATTTTTGGGAGGGATTCTTTAATTAAATATTTTTAATTAAGATAAAGGGATTTAATGGCATAAAAATAAATAAATTAATTAAATAATTAATTAATTAATAAATGATGATGTCATCAGGAATTTTTCAGAAAATAAAAATACTTTATTTTCTAAAGGTTTTTAGGTGTCTACAGCAATAACATTTAAAAACTCTTAGCCACACATTGTTCCTTATGAACCATTCATTATAGATCCCCTTAAAATTAATAAGTATGAGATTTTTTCCACAACAAGTCAAATTGTGATATTGCTATCACAATTTAACTATGTAGTTTTTGAGTCAAATTCATTGACCCATGTATGATGAGTAGTGATTCACACATGAATCGATCTCTCATGATAATAAATGGAACACTTCACCTCCTACAATTAATGAACATCCACATCCTTTCAAGGAGTAGCCATTACTTCTCATGGATTGTACATGATTAGAATCTTAATGTAGACCCATTGTAGATCCTTACCCTAAGTGCATAGAATCTAATGTTCTCTATGCTTGGATTTTTGTTCCTTGTTATTTGCTTACTTTTCATTATGTGTTTTATGCAACACTTTGTAAAGTTTCTTTTAGTGTGGTTTCCTATGATGATATGTAATCTTGTGTGGTTGAGGGACATCTCTTGGATCTATTTTGGTCATTTTATTATTCTTTATTTTCTCCTCTACAAAAGGACCCATATTCTAATTAAATTCATGATAGGCCAATTGTTGTCTTTCTCACTATATAAGGACTTGAATTAGCTCTAGGAAAATAGCAAGGAGAAGGTTCTATAGTTCATATATGGAAGGTAGGAGAAGGTCTCAAGATTGTGAGCTTTGAGCTCTAACATTTTAATTCATTATTCTAACTGTAACTCATTAGGCCTTGAAACTAGGCATGTTGGTTATATACTTATCATAAGAGTTGTGTAATCAATTAGAAAGTTCCCATGGTCTTTTCTACTAGTTAAGTATTTGCTTCTCTGTGTACTCTTGAAGAGGTTCTAGGAGATTGGACTTGGATCCTTCCTCCTACCATCCTTGCATCAGGTGGTATTAGAGAAATGCTTTATTTCCTTGTGAGTTTTGGATAATAGATAATCTTAATTGGATTGGTTATAGGGAGGAAGATTCGAGTTTTGACCTATAACGTGTAGAATTTTAATATCTTGTAAGAACTATTGTCAAGATGGTTGAGGTAGAGTAAATGAAAATAATGCCATTATGCATATGTTGATGCAAATTAAAGAAAAACTTGAAGGTGTTGAGACATCCCAAAGAAGAGGTTTACATCTTGAGAATGTTAGTGATGATGAAGAAGTGGAATCTAACCCTAATATTGAATGTGAAGTAGAACAAGATGAGGAGAGGCTTCTAAGAGTTTTTTTTGGGAAAACTCTAGACCTTCTATTGAAGTTTCTTGTTATGATGGAAGATTTGAGACTAGAAGTGTTATATTGGATCTATGAAATGGAAAAGTTATTTGGGTATAAAAGTACCCTTGATAAAAAAATAATTAAATATAGTAGCCACCTAGCTAAAGGGTCGTGCTTCACTTCAGAGAGATCATTTACAAATTGACAGACATAGAAGATGAAAAGAGAAGATCAAGACATGGGAAAAGATGATTGGAAAGATGAATAAGAAGTTCCTTCCCACAGATTATCAAGATAATATGTTGAGGAAAATGCAAAACTAAAGACAAAAGGATATGATAGTAAAGGAGTATACTGAGGAATTATACAAATTAGATATCAGATCTAGACATGTAGATGATGAGGTTGTGAAAATGACTAGATATATAAATGGTTTGAGGACATCAATTTAGGAGGAGATTAGCTTTGACGAATTGGATAGTGTGGAAGAAGCATATTAGTATGCCCTAAAGGTTGTGGAGAAGTTGACAAAGAAAAATGAGCAAAGGCAAAGAGGAAGAGGTGGTAGATTTCAAAGATGTAGATGGAAAACTTATGGTAAAAGTAGCAAATATAATAATACAATGCAAGATAAGGGAAAATAGGATGGAAAGAGGAACATGGTGGAAAAAGAGGTAATTACACTAGAGGTAGCTATACTAGTTACTCTAGGAATGGTAGTAATGATAAGAGAGATGAGAGATCTTGGTTCAAGTGACCTTACTTTAAATGTGGAGAAGAGGGACATAAAGCCTTTGAATGTACCAATTCTAGAAAAAAACATTGGTGGTAGTATAAGAAATACTTTGGCCTATGAAGAAGTTGTTGAATATCACCTAATGAACCTGAGCATGGTGAGAACCTAATGTTAAGAAGAATTCTTTGGAATGAGGAAACCAATGGAGAACCTAAGTTGAGTATAATTTTATTCAAGAATAGATGTAAGGTTGCTAGAAAATGTTATGAAGTGATAATTGAAAATGATGATTTAGATGATTTAGCATTAGAGGAATCGGTTAATTGCACAAATTGATACATCCTAAGCCTTATCACGTTGCTTGGATCTAGAGGGAGCATAAGTTATTTGTAAGTGCAAAATGCCTTGAATAAATCAAGATTAGAAATTACTATGATGAATTTTGGTGTGATATTATGCCAATGGATCATTGTCATATTTTTTTGGATAAACCTTGGTAGTATGATAGACAAGATTTGCATGATGGTAGATTGAATCAATATACTATTTGGGTTTATGGGAAGAAATATGTATTGTTTTCTTTTGTAGAGAAACCTAATGACAATCATTGTACCACAATAAGGGATTTCTTGGTTGAAGGAAATTAGTTTTTTAAGGATGTGAAGGAGCATAATGTTTAATTTTCCTTGATTCCTAGGAAGGTTGGAAAGCAAAACAAACTTGAGCATACACTTGAGATTGAATCTTTATTGAATAAATTTCAAGATCTTATTTTTGATAATGTACCTTATGGTTTTTCTCCTATAAGAAGTATAATTCATTGTATGGATTTGATACCTCGAGCTAGTTTTCCTAATAAATCACCACATAGGATAACACCTAAAAATAAAGAATTGAATAGGAAAGTGCAAGAATTACTTGGTAAGAGTTTGATTAGAGAATTCTTGAGTCCTTGTGTTGTACCTATTGTATTGGAACCTTAAAATAATGGAGAATGTGCACTAGTTCTAGAGATATAAACAAAATAATAGTGAAGTATAGGTTTCCCTTTCCTAGGATGGATGACACAATGTATTGTTTGATTGTAGAAAGATATTTCACCAAGATTGATTTTAAAGTGGTATCATCAGATTATAATTAATCAAGGAGATCAATTGAAAACTATTGTAAAGACAAATAAAGGTTTGTATGAATGGTTGGCTATGCCTTTTGGATTAACTAATGCACCTAGTACTTTTATGAGGCCAATGAATGAGATTTTGAAGAAATATTTGGGTAAGTTTGTGATTTTATACCTTGATGACATTTTGATATTCAGTAAGACTAAGGAAGAATACCTTGAACATATTAGATAAGTGTGACAAAGATTTAAGGAAGAAAAGTTGTTGATTAATCTAAAGAAATGTTCATTCATGAAGGAAGAGAGTGTGTACCTTTCTTTTTCTAATTATTTCTAATGGTTTGAAGATGGATCCTGAAAAGATACAAGTTATCCTTGATTGGCCTACACCTAAGAATGTTGGAGAAGTTACATCACTACATGGAGTTGCAAGTTTCTATAGGAATTTCATTAGAAATTTTAGTTCAGTATGTAATGCAATGAAATATAAATTAGAGGGGATAAAAAGGATTTAAAATGAACACATGGAGCACATAAGAGATTTGAAACATTAACACAAAAGGTGGCAGAATTACCTACACTTGTTTTTCCTAATATCACTAAGGTTTTTCAAGTTGATTATGATTCTAGTGAAAGTACCACTGGAGCTTTTTTGAGTTAAGAAGGAAGACCTATAGCTTTCTATAGTGTGAAGTTGATTGATGCTAAGAAAATATATTGGGTTTATGACTAGGAATTCTATGCTATCATTCAATCTTTGAAGAAATAGAGGTAGTATTTTATGTCTAAGAATTTTGTATTGTATAGTGACCATAAATATTTACAATATTTGAGAAGTCAAAAAAGTTAAATTAGAGACACATGAAGTGGGTAGAGTATTCGTAATTTTTTTTTTTTTTTTTTAGAAATAAAAATGTGGGTAGTCTAACAAAGTTGTTGTTGCTTTGAGAAGAAGAAGGAATTTTATAACAGTAATGAGAGTTGAGGTACTTGGTTTTGATGCTTTGAAGCATTTGTAAGAAATTAATCCTGATTTTGCAAAACCTTGGAAGGCTTGTAAGAATCACATGATTATTGAAAAATATAAATGGACTGCTTATTTCATTCAAGAAGACCTATTTTCTAAAGGAATTCAATTGTGCATACGTAGAGGATCTATGACATATAACATCATGAAACAGAAACATAGTTGAGACTTGAAAGATATTTTAGAATTGAAAAAATAGTAGAGATGGTCTCTAATAGATATTAATGGTATTAGATATAAAAATGTTCATAAGTTGGTTATGATTTGAAGAATTTATCAAAAAAGAAAGGGAATTATTTAGAATTTTGGTTTATATTCACCATTTCCCATTCCAAATAAACCTTGGGAATATACTAGTATGGACTTTGTGTTTGGATTACCTTGAACTCTGAGAGGTAATGATTTATTCTAGTAGTATTTGTTGGCTAACTTGATGAGATGTTTGGTTGGAGATAAGCCCGCTAATGGAACTTGCTTTTAGCACAAGAAGAGTTTGTATATATTAATTATGTGACAAAAGTACTAATAAAACACCTTTTTGAGATAGTACATGGAGTGCATCCTAAAGGAAATTCTAAGTTGTGGGATTTGAGTAATAAAATGAAGAGGAGTGTTGAAGCAAAGGAATTTGTGGATTTCATGAGTACTTTGCATGAGGAAGTGAAGAATAATTTGAGAAAGAGTAATCAAGAGTATATGTTGGAAATAAAAACATGAAAGTAAAATCTGGGGCGGTGGGGGGATTAATCAACACTTCAAAAATTTAACCATAAAATATTCAACACACATCCCTCTCATAATTTAGCATAAAAACTAAAATAGTTAGCTACACACTTACATCCATAACATGAAACAATAAATTTGTTACCCAAAAACCCTCCAATAAGAAGGTAAAAATGTAGTGGGGATCACACTCACAAATCTTCACTGTTGCAGTTGTAAAATGTAGTCAATTATGGTTACAATGAGTTTAACCATAAAATACAATCTATCCTATGAGGGTTCTACCTTGTTAAAGGCTTACAAAGACTATTAGGTCTCACCTTATTAAACAATTTCAACACCTTGTTAAAAGTGTGCTTTGTTAGTGGATTTAAACTTACAATAAAGAAAACACTTAGTTAAGAGATTTACAAAAGCCTATTAAGACTACTTTGTTAGGATATTTTCTCGATATCACCTGTTAGAATGATCCAACACCATGATCCTTTGGTTAGCACTCTTTTGATAGATGTTAGATCTTATCTTTACTAATAAATCCTTGACCCTTCTAATCAGATATGTCTCCTCTATTCTATCTCTTCTTTCCTCTATTCTCTCTAACTAATTCTGCAATTTAAATTATTGTCACAACCTTCATAACCACCATGAATGCTCTCTATAAACTTAGAATTTGTCTCCTTCTGGGCATACATAATCTTTAGGGTTTTGCTTATTAAATAAATATAGGTGGGATGAGTTAGGTAAGAATCAATGACTGAGGTTGATCCATATTGCCACTTAATTCATCCCTTAATTTGATTGGTTGCATATACTGCATAGGGAATCATAATATAACTCCATACTTATCTTCTAAAATCATAAAACAATCATTATGTTAGCACAAAAATGGTTTACATAGAAGTTTGTGCGATAACAAACAACTATGTCCAAAACTGTTCACTCAGCATCTGAAGACTTTGATGCTTGACCATCACTACATTTTAGCACCATGTATTTCTTTTACATCGCTTAGCTCAAATACTATTAGAATACTCAAAGAAAGTTGGTAGTAGTAAAATGAAAAGTATAATAATCAGCTCCATCCTATACCCCTTCTATACAAAAAAAACTAGGGTTTTCCACTGAGGGGATTAGGAAGGAGACTCCATTTCAGTTAAAACCCTAATCATAGATTAGGGTAACCAACATGCACAAAATAAAGAAAATCTACTTCAAGCTAATACTATTCACCAAAAAATAATTAGTACATTCACCAAGGAGCAATAATATAACTTTACACAATTAAAACATGTACCTATTGTAACTTTGCAAGGAAATATCAAAATAGTACTTGTTGGCTACACTTATTTTCTCACCAAAAATTGCTTTATTGATTTAAATTGTGTACATCATAACACGAAAAAAATTCATAGGTTGAATAACATTCAATTTATAGGCCAAGCCTCTTGACCTTACATAGTCACCTCTACTTGTTCAATCAAAACAAAAGTGTGACTGTTGACCTTCCAAATTTGCAAGAAAAGTTGCATGACAACTTGTTGACAATTTTTGCAACTTTTAATATTTCCAAAAAAATGGCTTTAAATGCCTACCAAAACTTGATAAATCATGCAAGAACTCTAAAAAACATAAAATTGAAGATTTTTGGTCAACTCATAGCATTGACCAATGTTGACTAACCTACAACTTGCCCATAGGCCTTATTATAACATGCAAGAATTTGCCTAAAATGCATTCTAGGATGCTTGAGATTGACTCATTCCCATGTGTCAAGTTGGAAATTTATTAATCACCTAATATATCCAAAATTTTATATTTGGCCATCTTGCTTAGGAGCTTGTCCAACTCTTCTACTCCTACATCTTGCATTTCTACAAATTTTTTTTTTTTTTTTTTCTCTTATTGGATTTTGGGAGGTGATACTTGTAATGAAATCTTTGGCTTCTTCTATCATTTGGACTTGGGACCTTCAAGTTTTTGCCTATTGTCATTCTCTTTCTTTTGGTGCTTATTTAGTTCAACAAATCAGAATGGAAATTCAAAACTAGAAGTTTACCTTCATCCTTGCTTCCTTGCTAATTTCCTTAACAGTAAATCTTTAAATACAAATAATCAAAAAGTTTAGATTGTATAGTAGTAATTGAGGAGCTAAGAGATAAAATACTTTGATTATAAATTTGGGCTAACATGTTCTCCTCAAGTGAGCTCAAGTACTCCATGTGGGCATAATGATTCGTAGAAGACTACTACGCTATAATGAGATCTCTTGTGTACCATGTTGATTGTAAACTTAATTTAGATGAACAATTAAATACCAAGGAGATGAGCTTGGTGATTAAATATTGTATAATGAGCATTGTAAGTGGGAAATTTTTCATTGATTATAATATGGGTGAATTTGAGCGAGGTAAAAAAAAATTTCTTTCAAAACCATATGTGTAGATATAAACATTAAGTACAATATGTCCAATACTTTTGTAGATATACACATTAATTAGACCAAATTTCTCTTTCAAAACCATATGTGCAGATATTCGTGCATTAAGTAAAACATGTCCAATAGTTTTGTAGATATACACTTTAAGTACGCCATGTAATTTTCTTTCAAAACCATATGTGTAGATATAAACATTAAGTACAACATGTCCAATATTTTTGTAGATATACACATTAATTAGACCAAATGTTTCTTTCAAAACCATATGTGTAGATATAAACATTAAGTAAAACATGTACAATATTTTTGTAGATATACACATTAATTAAACCATATTTTCCTTTCAAAACCATATGTGTAGATATAAACATTAAGTACAACATGTCCAATAATTTTGTAGATATATTTTCCTATGAAGAAAGATCACGCTTGATAATATGAACCCAAAACAAAATAACGAGACAATTGCTAGATTGTGGTCTCTGTTTTGAAGAAAAGTTGATAAATGTAATTATCCTTGCAAAAAGTGTAAAGGCTTACAGAATCAAAGAATTTTAATCACAATAACCTAGAGTCATTATAGGCAACATGGTCATGTTGAAGAGGGCCATGATTTTTTTGATTGGTGAATGTGGATTTCCAACTAAAGGAACATAGAGGTGTGAATATCCAAGTTGAGGATAATACTCCCATGGAAGAAGATAATAATGTGTCAGAGGACACGATTGAAGAAGATGGTATTGGTGCAACTGATAAAGATGTTCACCATGAAGGTACTAGAACATTTGATAATGAGGAAGAAGATGGTCTTGATATACCTATACTTGAGAAGATATGCGAGCCCCTATACCAAGGTTCCTAAACAACTCTTCTCTTTGCTATAGTGTTGATGGCGAACTTGAAAGTTATGAATGGTTTATCCAATTTATCAATCTCACATATAGTAAGGTAAGCCATTTTTTTCATCTTCAATATTAGCATACTGTTACTATTCATTATATTAACAATTCATATTTTTTGTTGTAGGTTGATAGGTGAGTTTTTGTTACCACCATGAAACATTCTACCTTGTTTGCATCGAGAATTATCTACCATTATGAATCAAATTAGAATGAAGTATCAAACAATACATGCATATCCCAATGATCACATTCTATATCATAAACAACATGAATTTGTAATAGAATGCCTTGATTGTTATATTAGTAGATATCAGTAAGATCAAATAACAAAAAAAGTGCCTTACAAGGTTCTTCAGTACATTCTCATTATTTCATGTCTTGAATGATTATTTAGGTGCACTAGCTTGGCATAACTTATGGATTAGCATACATGCAATAGAAGTCAAGATGACATTATGTGAATGCCTATGGATGTTTCTACATTTAAAGAGATAGAAAAAACATGGAAACACTTTAATGAAGAACATCATAATCTCAAGCTTTCATTAGCAATGGATAGTGTCAATCCATTTGGAGATATGAGATTTTTTTTTTCAGTGTGGTCTATTTTTGTTATTAACAATAACATTCCTCCTTGGATTTCCATAAAAAGGGAGCACATAATGTTTTCAATGATTATACTAGGTATTTTTTCTTTTAATAGTTATCTAAATTAATCTATAAACAGTGCATCAAAATGGTTATAATAATTATGCAATGTTTTTGTTCATTCAATTATGAGGTAAGTACCAAGTTAAAGATATGAATGTGTATATTGAGCCTCTTATTGATGATTTGTCCAAGTTATGGAATTGAGTCACTATGTATGCCATCTCTAGACCAATAAGACAAAGAAAATTTCAATTCCATGAAATGCTTGTATGGACAATACACGATGCCCCTATGCCAACTCATTTTTGTGGTATGTTATATTGTTAAGGTCACATATTTTTGGTTTGTAATGGTGCTTACACATTAGTGTTTTATGTTTAAGTTGTGCATGATAATTTTAATGATCTTTTAGGTCTTCAAATAAATGGAAAATTTGCAAGTCTAGTTTGTGGTTTGAAGATGAAATCTCATCATTCAAGAAGTTTAAGAAAGTAGGTGTTTGATGAGTTTAGAAACTTTCTAAAGAGACAACATCAAGGTCATGGAGAATGACACCTCATCTATGGAAGTTGGAGTACTATCAACTAAATCACTGAGGTAATGTCCAGTTTGTGGTTTGAAGTTTGAAATTTATATTTTGATATTATCTTTTATTTAGTAATGATTTAATCAATGCTCATAAAGGTCATCAAGGCATCAATGACCACCTTTTTAGAGGAATAAAAAGGTATCTTACTCAATTTAGTAGGTTACCATACTACAATAATCTCCCAATCATGCATTTGTTTGATGCCATGCATATTGCAAAAGAATGTAACTTAGACACTACGAAAAATATTAGATGGAAGGCATGATAGAGAAAAAATTTCCCAAATTTGTAATGATATTCATGAATCCAATCATGCACTAAAAAATTTCATTGAATCAAATAGCAATGGAGACTACATAAATACTAGCGCCCTTCCTTGGTTATTAATGAAGCAACAAAGTGATGCATTAAAAGAAGTGATAAAAAAAAAAATTCCCACATGATTTGGTGCAAATATAAGCAGTCTTGTATCAAAGAAAGATGATTTTGGGTTAGGGTTGAAAACACATGATTGACATACCTTCATTAAGGTAATTCATGTTCTCTATTTGTAATATATTCATAAAATTGCTTGTAAGTTACCTATTATCATAATATATTGAAAAGATTTTTTTTAATGATTGTAGTATGTCCTACCTCTATCCCTCCCACACCAGTTTGACAATAGTATTATACAAGTTATATATGATCTTGGAAAATGCATGAGGTTAGAAGTGTTATTTCTTACATTTGTTGTATATATATATATATATATATATATATATATATATATATATATATGACATGCTTTAATTTTTATGTAAGTTATTGTGTATTTTTATCTGAAATATCATTTATATATAAACAATGATTAATACAAGATCATTTGAGCTAGTTAGAGATTAGCCCTATATTCTTCCAAGACAATGTGAGCAAGTTTTTTACTTTGGCATTCTACATAAATTAGGTTGGTCATTTGTTGTTAGACATTATCTAAGAGGAAGGTTGGTAAAGTATAATGTGATGGAAGAAGAAGATAGTAAAGAATTAGAAGACAAAGTAAATGATGATCATGAGCAACTATTACACAACAATGAAGAAGAAGAAGAAGAAAATTCTGGTGATGTTGATGATGATGATGGTGATGATCAAGGTGGTGATGGTCATGATGATGATGGTCATGATAATCGTGATGAAGATGATGATGATGGCAATGAGGATGGTGGTGGTAACAATTATGATCAAATTGACAAGTATGATGATGGTGATGATGACATGGATGAATATGATAATCAAGGACATGATCAATGAAATGTTTGCTGATGTATGATCAATTTCAAGTATGATGGGGCCATGATTTATTAATAGAAATTTGTTTGAATTGTATGTTTTTATAATTAAGTTATTATGTGTTAAACTCTACTATCATGGAGTATATACAATGATATTGCATAGATACCACACATAAAGTAGAGGTAAGGCATTAAAAAATATACAATGTTTTCGATGAATGCATCATGTAATTTTTTTCTTCTACATAATTTTTGGCTAACTTAAGATAAATTATCCACATATGTATATAGACCCTATAGATACAATTTTTTATTTCATATCTTCTCTTTCCCATCAACATCAACTTTATTCCTAGTATGTCTCTCATTTAATGGATTTTAGGTATAACCAACTAGATATTCTTCTGACCAGTCTTACTCAAGTGAGGAAAATGTAGGAATAGAAGACAAAAGTGAGACATCTAGTAGGTATAAAATAGGGAGATCAACTAGAGGTAAAAATATTAAAAGAAAATTCAATAAATAAATGCAATTTTTTTCTTGTTGAGGGAGGCTCATGTTCTTATGATAATGAGAGTGAAGGTGATAGGAAGGTTCCCTTAAGGCACACACATCTTCAAAAAGAATGGGTACCCAAGGAACTACCTCTAGTTAACACTAATTTTTCTGTTAACAAAAGGATATATCTCACAACTCCATCTTCATTACATGGTTTGGGCCTATTTTCCATGGATGGCATAAAGGTCAATTACAAAAAAGTTGTTGAATTAATGGAGTATGTAAGACCTTGTTACAATTACAACAATTGGATGCAGATTGTGAAATATAAAAAAAGCATGCATATGTATGCAATTATATACAATGCAAAGAAAATGATTAAAGTAAAAGGCTCGCTATGTATATTGATGGAAGGCCAAAAGAAACAAGGAATATTGAAGGATTTATAAATAGTTCTTAACCTGTGTCAACTAATAAGTGACCAAATTGTATATTTGAGGAATACAAGGGATATTATGTTTTTGTATGTGTTATAAAATCAATAAGTGTAGGGGAAGAGGTTCTAATAGATTACAATTTGAATTGCGTAGATACAAAAAAATTCTCCTATCATGGGACTGGTAAGTATAACATTTAAGACAATCACCTCCAATTAATATTGACTCCAATATATAATCTACTATTTTTAAATTTTTTTTGGTAAGTCTATTACTTTTATTTCACTATTGATTACGAAGAATTATTAATCTTTTTCATAGGGTGACATGTATACACCACAAGGCATAGGCGAGGATGTACCATCTCACACACCTTCAATGAAAGTAAACCTTAATTAGTGTAATTGTACAAATTATATAGAAACAAATGTCATATTATTATGTTCTTTTCTTCATGGATTTGGAGTTATTCTGATAGAATTTTATTGATATTGATCTGACAATTTGATACTAATTGATACGGAAAAGTAAAAATGATAGTAGATCAAATGCCATCTAAAACATAGGTTTCATTTTTAGATGACATCGCCTATAGCGTTGACCCGATATTAATGGCCCATAAACTCATAGAAAAATATAGTGATGAAATTCTTAACCTTGTCCTCGAGAGAAACATGACTAAGGAGATAGAGGAACTGAAAAAAGAATTGATACTTAGAGTCAATTCTTTGAAGGTAAGCAGCAATTAGTTTTTAAGAAATAATTAAATTTCAATAGATGTTTATATTTTACAGAATCTTATGGATCATGATCTAAAATATTATGTGTTCTTCTTACAAGACTTTGTGACACCTATGATATGGCATGGTCAATATGGCAAGGGTTGTAGTGCACAACCTTCATGTAAGTAACACTTTCTCTTTACAACATTGTAACACTTAAATTTGATCTTTATCCATTGCAAATGAAAAAAAAAAATGATGCAAATATATTTGCTAACACTATGGTTTTCTCCTTTCAACATCCTTGAAAATCATAGTTTGATTTATGCTCCAAAGTCCATAAAATAACTCCTATGAGAAGAAAGAATATAGCAGTTGTACACCACATTCTTGCATCAAATTTTTGCACTACTACAGTTATAAAAAAGATAAACCTAGTATGCATATGCAAATTAACTCTAGTGCACCAAAAAATTCAATGTGAGAATTATATCTTTTCATACATAGAAACCAATCACAGTTGCAACTGCCATCATTCCATACATATCATCTGTATATGCAACCATAATAAGAAGCTATCCATTTCTCCCATAGAAACCAATCATTCCATACTGATATGATGAGAGAGTTGGATCTATTGGTCCAAATTAAAGAATTGGCACATGAAGTTCACTGGCTACATGTGAAATAATATGAACAATAATAGAAGATTGTGGCCCTACTAGTGCAACATTTTTTTTTGTCTTCATCAACATTATAACACTTAACTTTTATTTTCAAATGCTTCTAGCTAGCATCCCATTTGATCTTTATGCATTACAAATTTCTTTTCTAAAAATATATTCTTTAGCTCATAATGAAGTGCGAACGCCTCCTTTTGTCATCGCTCTAATTTTTGACTGCATTGTTAGCAACAAGGAGCTTGAAAACATCTTCAAATATGGCAAGTATAATTGATAAAACCTTTTTTTGCTATATTTTGTAATGCATAAATCATGCATTTTTTTGAATGGATTTTATACTCATGGACCTATTTTTTGTACTACTAGATAGACCTTTAGTTGATAGAACAATAGAGACGACTACTACTGAAGCTAGACCATTTTTAGGAGTAGCTCATGTGACTAGTACTTGTTGGTCTCAGAATGGTTTTGACAATTGAGTATCAATACAATTAAGAAAATTCTAAGGTTGAAGCCAAGTATAATATAGATGTCGAGCTACAGTATGTGTCGAGTCAAAAATTCAATAGATGCCAAGTTATTCAAGTGTTGAGCAAGTTTCAATTCCCAAGTGACAATTAATGCCAAGTGATAATAGATGTCAAGCTAGCATATGTGCTAAGTAAAGTATAGATGCCAAGCGAGATAGAGTTACTATAGGAGCTGAGCAAGACAAAAATCCTCTATGTGTCAAGCATCAGCAATCAATAAGTGTGGAGTAACACTGAATTAGCATAAGATTTTGTGCCTTCACAAACTCAAATCTAAACCATTTTTGAGCCTACTCAAGATGAATCTTGAAGGATCCAAAAGATAAGATTGAATCTATTACATTTCCTATGTAATCAACATGCAACCAATCATAAAAATGGAGAAAGCATGCAACCAATTAGAAAATATGGAGAGAATTAAGTAGGAAAGATGGATGAATCTCAATCATAGATTCATAACTAACCCTAAGTCTTGAAACCTTTAAAAGGAGGTCAAAACCCCATAATTCAAGAGAGTAAGAGATAAGGGAATGCATGAGAGAAAGCAAGAAAAGTTTTGAAGGAAGTGAAAGGGGTGTAAAGACTTAGAGGAAGAATAGCACTGTAGAATCAAGTTGATCAGAACAAAGCATTAGCACTACAAATAGAGTTATATAAGATCAAGAAGGACCAGATCAGATTGGATAGAACATGGATCTAGAATCAACAATTGAAGATTGTAAGTCATTAGGTCAATACATTTTACTATACTTTTTGGCCATTGTATTAGGAGAATGAAAATCTTATGATGATAGGTTGGTTTAGCAACCATATTGTAAATTCTTAATAGGATTGTAAATCCTTTAATAGGGTGACATTCCAAGTGAGTGTTTATAAATCCTTTAAAAAAGTCACTTTTAATAGGGTGTAAAGCTTTTAATAGAGTAGGCCTTTCATAGGGCAAACCATTGATGGTGGTCAAACTTTGTAAATTTAATAGTTACATATTGATGTAGGGATAATTTGTGGGTGTCATCCCCACCCCAATTTTACCTTCTCATTTTGGAGGGTTTTTCAGTGACCAATTCTTGTGTTTTCTATTTTCATGCATGTGTTTACTTTCATGTTAATTAGATGTGTTAGATGCACGTGATTGATTTCAATTAAATAAGTTTTGGAGGATAAAGTTTGGTACTTTTAATTCACCCACCCCCCCTCTTAGAAGTAATCTTCTCACTTGTAAATTCCAACAATTGGTATCAGAGCTAAGTTCTTACAAGGAGAAGCCTTTCAACTTGGAGAAAAAGATCTAGAAATGGAAGTCTACAAACTTGGGAAGATCATAGAGAACCAAAAAATTGAGATACATCTCATTCTACATTCTCTAGAAGAAGTTAGGGAAGAACTGAGAAAATCCTTAAGGAGAAGGAGAGAGATTTCCATAGCAGAGAACGATACATAGTACAAGGAGATTAACACCTCAAAAGTGTTTACAAATGGAGATTCCAAGGAGTTTGATGCAACAATAGTAGATCTAATGGAGAAGAATAGAGATCAAGTAGAAGAGATTAGAACTATCAAGCTTGAACTAGAATCACAAGCCATGATGCTTTGTGAAGTGACTAAATCGAAGAAAAGAGCTCTTGAAGATAAGGATATGATAGAAGAAGACAAGAGAAATCTTGCCAACAGATTGGAGTAAAAGTCAATTGAGCTTGCAAGAATTTCCAACATGCAGATAGACACCCTAAGCCAGAGGATGTATGAACATCATGAGTTGAATGTCAAGGACATTGAGATATCCACATTGAAGATGAAAAATGAACTGCAAAATGACTTGAAAAGAGAAAGGGAAATTGTAGAGAACTTCAACAAACCCAATGAAGCCATCAAGTATTTTGAACAACTTTTGAAATCATCAAGATCAAGTAATGACACTTTAGGACTAGGATATTCCAGCAGTAAAAAATGAGAATCATCCAAGACTATAGAAGAAAGAAGTGACTAGGTTAAGAATACTAAACCCACTTGTCATTTTTGTGGTAAAAAGGGACATACCTCTAATGTGTGCAAGAGAAAGAATGCTAATCAACATGACAAACCTAAGAATATGGGTCACTGTCACAAGTGCAACAAGCAAGGACATCAAGCACATGACTACATGACTACAACCATCAGAACACCAAGATTTGAAGGTCACTGCTACAATTGCAAGAAGTATGGACATAAAGCCTTTGAGTGAAAATCAAAGCCTATGTGGACACTTGATCAACTAGCAAGGTCAAACAATCATGGATATCACTCCAATTGGGACTATAACACTAGACACAACTGTCACTACTATCAAGAGTATGTACACATCCCTGAAAATTCCATAAGAACACATTTTAGTGGAAACTACAGCAAATGGTTGAGCCAAACTACATGCTTTAGTTGTTTGAAGATTGGTCATATCAGCGAAAATTGTCCAACAAGGTCAAACGCATCCAACTTAGAATTCAAAAAAGGAAAAGGGAAGGTAGATGTAGAACATGGAAGAAGAAAGATGGAAGAAACACATCCAATGAAGGGATCACTTCACCTAAAAGGTCAAGTGGTCACACTTCATCCAACTAAGCAAAAGAAGGTATGTGGAAATGATATACAATGCTTTATCATACATTAGTTCCTAGACAAGTAAGTACTGAAAATGAGAGATCCGCATAAATAAAGATTCAAAGTTAAAATTTAAAGTTTTCACAAGTGTTTCCAAGTAAGGAAAGTTTCCCTCAGATGTAGACTAAAATGATAGTACATGCCGAGTTGTCTACCAAAGTCAGTAGAAGCCAAGTGATTAGTTGCAACCGAGCTAGTAGAGGATGTTGAGCCAAGGGAAATTCTAGTTGAAGCTGAGTAAGGGAAACTCCAATATATGTTGAGTGTTTGGGAAGACAATGGAAGCTAAGTAAAGGAAAATTACTGAAGGAGCCGAGAGGATAGCTATAAATACACTAAGCATTAAATGCTATAAAATAAGGGTATATGATCACATTTTGAATCATTTTTCACCATCACAAACAAAGAGAAAAAGATGAGAAGAGAAATTTTTTTTTTCCAAGTATTGTTCCAAGCTTTTGAGTAGATTTCAACAAAGACTCAGCATAGTTTTGACAATTCAAAGTATTTATACTAGTTCCAAGCTACATAGTTTCAAAATTTCTCTGTGTTTAAACCATAGATTCCACAAATGGCATCTAGTTCTAGAAAATCTTAGCATAAAGAGCTGTTTGAATTTTAGTTAGTGTCAAATGAAGTTAAATAGCATGATTTTTGACCTATCCCTAAAGTTGCATACAAAAATGACCCTACCAAAGCCTTATCTGTAATTCCTCCTAAGGTAGTAATGGTTCAAGATGTTAGGAGATGCTATAACTACAAAATAGGTGCCATTGGAGACATGGAAATTAGGGAAGCATATGATAGATTGTGTGAGAATGGAGTCTTGAAGGAAGAATTCCAAATCATTGAGAAGAAGGGCTTAACTCATGTCCTAGAGTTCCCTATCATCTTTAAGACTGAATGGATTAGAATAGTACTTAGTAGGATACATGATGGTAGTTTGTGGTTAGAAGATGGGTTAGTTAAGATATCAAAAAGGATTATTCATAGGGTAACAGGGTATCCAAACCTAGATCAGCCTAAAACACTGAGAAGTGACTCCAAAGAAGCTATTGAAAAGAATACTAGAGCCAGCTGGAACAAGAGAGGCATGACCATAGATACCATTAAGGATCCTCTTGTTGATTTTTCTATTAGAGTCATTCCCCAAAAATTCTACCAATCTAGTAGACTCAATAGTGTTCCATGTATTGTAGTGAATGTTGGTTATGAACTTGTTAAAAAGGATCATACTTATGATCTAGCAAAACTGCAATTACAATAGATCAATGCAAATTTGGGAGCTATAAGAAGAACAAAGGGAGGCAAATGCAAATTTAGAGCAATTTTTATATGTATATTCTTTTATGTATAGAACGAATTTCCTTCTTTTGGAAAGGTTAGCTGGAAGAAAAATAGGTCCATAGTAGCCCAGGTAAATGAATACATTGAACAAATGGGAGAAAATTTGCATGCAGATATAGAGCATTTAGTATTTTACAAAATAAAATTGAAGATGTTGTGAAGAAGTCCACTCTCATGTGGAAAGTAATTAATGGCCTCCAAATAGTTAAGGAAGGACAAGAAGATCCCTTTGAGGGAAGGAATGATGAAGATAATGAAGAAGAAAATGACAAGGAAGAAGAAGGAGAAAAAGAAAAGGAAGAAGTTACACTAGAGAAGGAAACACAAAAGGGTGATATGGCAACAAATAAGGAGCAACAATAGGAACAGAGTGTGTAAGACACACAACTACCACCACCTAGCCCTCCACATGCAACACCCACATCTACAGAAACAACAATTGTGAAGGATATTCCTGACACGTCTGGTCAAAACATTAACCCATTGACTGTAGAGGATCTCAAAAAGATTCTTCACTAGATAACACTACAAGCAAAATTGTGTACCAATCTAATCTCGATGAGTGTAGAGGAACTACAGAAGGCTATAACTGAGATAACAAAGGAAAAGATGAATCCATAAGAACCACCTTTGCATACTCTAAAAGCTACAAGTGGACAACCACAAGAGCAACTAGCACAAGATGCATTTGCTAGGGTTGATTCCACAGTCACGGTGACTTCAACTATTGAGGAGAAAGAAAAGGAGAAAATAGGATAGAAGGATACCTCAATTCCTACAACACAAAGTTAAGGTGTGCCTCCTTAGATAACTATAATTGATCAAGGCAGAACTAAAGAGGAAAAAGAAGAGGAGAAGACCCCTAAGGATAAAGATCAAGAGGCAATACAAACATTGGTTAATTTGACTACTATAGGGACTCCCACTAGAACAACATAGAAACTGAGCATTGATGTAGTACCACTACAAATATTAGCACTAGGCTCAAGCTCTACCAAGGTAGCAAGGGTACTTCACTATGGAGACCCTGCACTTGATGAAGAGATAGTCATTCCAAAATATGACTATGAAAATATGAACATAGATTAGATAAATGAAGTGCAAGAGGTACTTGAGAGAAAGAAGAAACAAGAGATACTTAGGAATGAGTATAACCAAAGACAAGCATTGATAGAAATCAATTAAATCTTTATAGATGCTTTTAGCTTGCAAGTACCTAATGAGACAAAGCCCATCATGGAGCAACTATCCAACATAGTGGACTAGGTATAGAATGAAGACCTAGACACCAATGCTAAATTGCTTGAATAGTCTGAAAAGAAATTCCAAATGAAGGTAAATGAGAAAATATCTAGTAAAATAGCATTTTCTAAGGTGGAGCTAGATAAAAAGGTTGAAAAGGTGAAAGTAGTACCTGAGAATATATTCTCACTATACTCCAAATTGTGTGATACTTCAAACAAGAAACTAGCTAGAGGATATTGAGCTTGGAAAGGAACCTTAAAGTATTTAGCATGTAGCTACCTAAGGATCTAGCTCAAAGTGAGAAGAATTTTGCTACAATGCTTCACACACAAAAGGAATTAGTTGTACTCACAGTAGATGAGGCAAACACCAAGGCCAAATTAATACAAATCTAGTCTACCATAACCCCTCACATGAAAGTTTTTCATAAATAAATGGGCTATGCAAAAAATGTCTTGAAGAAAGATCCCAATATTTCTACATTGGAAGGCCTAGTACACCTTGTAGCAGAGACAGTCATCCAACATAAAGCACTAGAAATTGCATTATACAATTGGGATGTTTCTTTGAAGATCATTATGGAGGTAAACAAATCTTTTTTGGCTAAGTATTCAATTAATTCATAAGAACCCTTTGACATAAGTGTCAAAAAGGGGGAGATTTAATGAAGTATGGGAGATAATACATTATGGAGATAATAAAAAAGATCTAAAGGGGGAGATAATAAAATTTTGATTTTTGAGGAGAGATAAGGAGATAGATCCAAAAGGATACAAAAACTGTAAGGGAAGATGTGTGAAAGGGGGAGTAAAAATAGAGTAGATAGAAATAGAGCAAACAGAAATAGAGTAGACAATGAAAGGAATGACAAGGCAAAGATAAAGAGTATCCGAATAAGCAACATGAGACAAATTCAGCATAAGGAGTTTTGGATATAGAAATGGTACATCAGCTCAAGGTAAGTTATAGGTTTTGAGGTATATAGTCTTCTACAAAATTTTGAACAATTTTTTGAAGTTTTGTACATATGTCAAACAAGATGTATATTGTACTCATAGAGATCAGATTCATAATGCTCAGTTAAGTATTTTTGACACTAATGTCAAAGGGAGAGATTGTTGGTCTCACATTGGTTTTGATAATTGAGTGTCAACATAATTAAGAAAATTCTAAGGCTAAAGCTGAGTATAATATAGATGCTAAGCTATAATATGTACTGAGTCAAAAATTCAACATGTGCCAAGTTATTCAAGTGCCAAGAAAGTTTTAAGTGCTGAGTGACAATTGATGCTGAGTGATAATAGATTTCCAACCAATATATGTGCCAAGTATAGTATAGGTGCTAAGTGAGATAGAGTTACTATAGGCGTTGAGCAAGATAGAAATCCTATATGTTCCAAGCATCAATAATTAGTAAGTGTCGACTAACACAGAATTAGCATAAGATTTTGTGCCTTCACAAAATTAGATGTAAACTATTTTTGAGCTGACTCAGGATGAATCTTGAAGGATCTAAAAGATAAGATCAAATCTATTACATTTCCTATGTAATCAACATGCAACCAATCAGAAAAATGGAGAAAGCATGAAGCCAATAAGGGAATATGGAAAGAATTGAGTAGGAAAGATGAATGAATCTTGATCAAAGATTCATACCTAACCCTAAGTTTCAAAACCTTTAAAAGGAGGTTAAAACCCCATAATGAGAGAGAGAGAGAGAGAGAGAGAGAGAGAGAGAGAGAGAGAGAGAGTCATAAGGGAATGCATGAGAGAATGCAAGAAAAGTTTTGAAGGAAGTGAAAGGGGTGTAAAGACTTAGAGGAAGAAAAACATTGTAGAATCAAGTTGATCAGAATAGAGCATCAACACTACAAACAGAGTTATATCTGATCAGGAAGGATCAGATCATATTTGACGAAACAAGGATCTAGAATCAGTAATTGAAGATTGTAAGTAATCAGGTCAATATTTTCTACTATACTTTCTAAACATTGTATTAGGAGAATGAAAATCCTATAATGATAGGTTGGTTTAGCAGCCATATTATAAATCCTTAACAGGATTGTAAATCCTTTAACATGGTGACATTCCAAGTGAGAGTTTGTAAATACTTTAAACATGTCTCTTTTAAAAAGGTGTAAAGCTTTTAATAGGGCAGGCCTTTCATAGGGAAGACCATTGATGGTGGTCAAACTTTGTGACCTTAACTAGTTACATATTGCTACAGTGATAATTTGTGGGTGTCATGCCCACCCCAATTTTACCTTCTTATTTTGGAGGGTTTCTGGGTGACCAAATCTTGTGTTGTCTATTTTCATGCATGTCTTTACTTTCATGTTAATTATATATGTTAGATGCATGTGATTGATTTTAGTTAAATAAGTTTTGGAGGATAAAGTTTGGTAATTTTGATTCACATCCCCCCCCCTCCCCCCAATTAGAAGTAATCTTCCCACTTGTAAATTCCAATAATACTAGTTCATTTGTAGGGACATTGTTGTTGAACAAGAAAACTATGTTTATGTTAAAATTACAAAAGCTTACAGGTGCTTTAAAATTGTTATTACTTACAATGTAATTGTAGGTTACTTATACATAACTCATTTTGGACTGGTAATCCAGTGATGTTTTTGTAGGAAATGATGTTTTCTTTTATCATATTTTTGAAATGAAATTGAAGCTATTTGGACTCGCCATATGTAAAAGGTACGTAGTTTCATATCATTGCTACAATATTTTTCTCTTCTTTCATTTATTGTACTATATTAAAGTTATTGATCTAACAATATTTTTTTATTTTTAAAAGGTGGAATAAATAGTGTCTTGAATTAAAAATTCAGCTCATTACATCTTTTGAGGACCATTTTAGAAAAAAAAAAAATATGACATTGCCCTACTTCTCAAAAGAGCATCCAAACATATAAAGACTATGAGAGACCAATATAGAAGGGGTCTAAAGGATAACCCAAAGTATGACCATTCTCCTATTATTCCATCGATGGAGTGGAATGAAATAATAGAAGATTCAAAAGAGAAAAGGCTACGTGGGAAAGGGAATGAACCAAAAATGGGAAAAAGAAGGTATGTCATGATAGTATTAAGTAGAATGTAATCATGCACCACTTAGCGATCTTTGTAAATATATAATCTAACACATTTCAAAATTTTCATAGATTGCAGGACACATCAAAGGTTACAAAAGTAATACTACTAATACTGGTGGCTATATGAATCTTCACTCTTGACCCATAAGTAGCAGCAATGGAATTTCATATATATATATATATATATATATATATATATATATATATATATATATATATATATATAATGTTGCAAAAAAATTTGTTTAATTAAAACATACATGCAAAACTGATCATATTTGATGCAAGAGCATCTAGTGGTGTAAAGGCAATCCTATATCACCCAAAAATATGCTTGGTGTTAGTTTTTGTTTAATGTGTTTTCATTTCTAGATACCCATTTGGATCAAATAGAGATTCTAACTCTCACACTTCCACTATTGGTTTTCTGGGTTAGAGTTTTTGAGCACCTTGGGATATGTATCAATGTAGAAAATAGGTTATTTTGTAAGTGAGCCATACTTATGATGAGTTAGAGGGATGATTATAATTTTAATTTAAAGCACTCCAAAAAAAAAAAAAAAGGTTAAAAGGCTTTACCGTTTGAAAGTTATTATAGTTTAAAGTTTCCTTGAAACCCCCTAAGAGCACTTCAAAGTCAGATTTGATGCACTAAATAGCCTTATATAGACCCAAAAAATGGAGGACAAGACAAGATGGTCCATGGGCTATAGAGCACTTGGAGATCTTTTTGAAAATGTAAATGGTTCGTCAATTGGAGTCCCAGATCAAAAGTTTTGCCTCCGAGAAGTTGGACTACCATTTTTGGATTCTTCTAATTTTACACGAACTTTTGACATGTTTTCTAGAACCTTTTGTTTTGGTGATGGATGCCAAATGGAATATTCTAAAATGTATTCCTAATCCTAAACCTAATTTGGGTTAATTAGGGAAATTTCTTGCATTGTAAATGCAATTTTTGGTGGAGTTGAGAGAAGGAAGGGTGAGGAGGGTTTTCTCTAGAATCAAAAATCATTGTAGGACCGAGGGCACGTCATTAGGTCTATTTTCATTGTATTAAATGTAATATAATATCACTTCTAATAATAATATTCCCCTTATTATGTTGTGTTCATTTTTGGTCTTGGGTTGTGTCCTCATTAAGTGGTATTAGAGTGTACCCTTATTATTGGTATCAAAGCAAGTTTTCTTAAGTGTGTAGATAGAGTGCCAACTATGAGGTAGTTTACACTAGGACTGTGTGGTTGTGGGTTTTGATATAGTGAGAAGATGCCTCCATGAGGAGAGCATGGTGGAAGGGCCAGAGTTGTTCCTCCTAAGGTTAGAGCCCTCCAGAGACAAGTTTAAGCATTGCAAGAGGAGATCCGTAGAGAGATGAATATTACCTAGGTGATGGAAGTGAGGAGGAAAATGGAGAAGAAGGAAATATTGGGAAAGAAGGGGAAGGAGACAGAGAATTCCTAAACTAGGTGGAGAAGAATCTTTTTAGGGCCATTGCAAAGCTTGGAAAAAGACCTAAAATTGACATCAACATGTTTTTAGGAAATCTAAACTTGGATGAGTTGATTGATTGGGTCAATGAGCTCGAGGAATATTTTGAATATGAGGATATCGAGGACCCTGATAGGGTTAAGTCTATGAAGGCCAAAATGAAAGGCCATGCCAAAATCTGGTGGCAAGAGATTCAATTAGAAAGAAATAGAAGAGGAAAGGAGAAAATCACAAGATGGGATCACACAGTGGACAAAGTAAAGAAGCAATTCATTCCTATTGATTAAAAGCTTGATTTGTTCAAGAAGATGAAAGGGTTAAAGCAAGAGGGAAAATCTATCTATGAATACACAGAGGAATTCTACCGAGTCCTTATTAGGGTGGGGCATGTGGAAGCAAACAAGGAGAAGGTTCTTGTTACCTTAATGGGTTAAGACCTAGCATTCAAGAGGAGTTAAGTCTGGTTAGAATGACTATCATTGAAGAGGCATACCAATTTGCCTTGTGAGTCAAGGAGAAGCTAAAAAAAAAGTTTGATGGAAGGAAAAGAAGGCATATTGAAGGAGGAAGGGGCAGCGGCAAGTCATTTGGAGACCAAAATGAGAACCAGAAGAAAAATAAAGATGTGGGTACTAGCCAAAATCAGAGGAATGAGGGTTTCAACCACTCTTGTGATCAAAACTTTGGAGATCAAAGAGGAAGAGGTAGAGCATGTAGACAAGGTTCAAGAAGAGGAGGCTTTTGTGGTGCCTATTTTCATTGTAATGAAGAAGGTCATCGTGCCTATGAATGCCCTTAATGCCAAGGAAGGACAGATAGGAGAGCTGATGGTAAAGAAAGGGTTGCTTATGTGGATGATGATACTTAGTCATCACATTTAGAGGATGTAGAGAGAGGAGACATTTTAGTTAATGAAAGGGTCTTACTAAGCAATGAGACTAAACCTAGACAAAGGAGGAGTTTGTTTCATACCAGGTGCAAGTGTGAGGGTAAATGTTGTGATTTGATTATTGATGGTGGAAGCATTGAGAAATTGGTCTCAGAAGAGATGGTCTCAAAGCTAACACTCAAGAGGGAGAAATACCCCCAACCCTATTAGATTTCTTGGGTGTAGGATGATCATAAGGTTCTAGTTAGTGAGCAATGTTTGGTAAAGTTCAAGATTGGGAGTTACCATGATGAGGCTCTCTGTGAAATCATCCCAATGGATGTCTACCATTTACTATTAGGAAGGCCATGGCAGTTTGATAGGCATGCTATACATGATGGTCATGTAAATACATACTCTCTAACAAAGCATGGAGTTTTCCATAAATTGAAGCCCTTGATAAAGGAGGGTGAAAAGGTATGCGGTAGTGCTATGGTATGTCTTGTTGATGGAAGAAAATTTATGGATGGCATGAAGCATCACCATATGTGTTATGCTTTAATTCCTAGAAAGGATAAGGAAGGTAGTAGTGAAGTTCCACTTGAAGTTTTAGGTCTATTAAGTGAGTATGGAGATGTCATCTCTGATAATGTTCCAAAAGGGTTGCTACCAATAAGGAAAAATCAGTCATCAAATAGAATTAATCCTTGGGGCTAGTTTTCCTAACAAGGCTCCTCATAGGATGACTTCTACTAATACTAAGGAGCTAACAAAAAAAGTTTAGGAGCTATTGAGGAAACGTTCAATTTGAGAGAGCTCGAGTCCATGTGTAGTACCTACAGTACTAGCATTAGAGAAGGATGGAGAGTGGAGAATGTGTATAGACTCTTAAGATATAAATAAAATAACCATCAAGTACCAATTTCATTTGTCAACAATGGATGATCTTATGGATTTCTTGAGTGGAGCTCAATACTTCACAAAGATAGATCTCAAGAGTGGCTATCACCAGATTTGGATATGAGAGGGAGATGAGTGGAAGATTGCATTCAACACCAAGGATGATCTATAGGAGTGGTTAGTCATGCCCTTTGAACTAACCAATGCACCAAGCACTTTCATGCGGCTTATGAATGAGGTACTAAAGAAATTTTTGGGAAAACTTGTTATTGTCTATTAGGAGGATATTTTGGTTTTTAGTAAGTATTTGGGTGAACATTTATTGCACATTAATAGTTTCCTTGAAAGGTTGAGGGAAGATAAATTGTTGATTAGTTTGAAGAAGCGTAGCTTTGTCACAAGGGAGTTAGTCTATTTGGAGTTTGTTGTATCTATTGAAGGTCTCAAAATGGACCTAGAGAAGGTGAAGGTCATCTTGGAATGGCCTACTCCAAGGTCTACCACTGAGCTGAGGACATTCCATGGTCTAACTAGTTTTTATAGGAAGTTCATTAGGAATTTTAGTAGTATATGTGCACCCCTAACCAAAACAATGAGGAGGGATAGAAAAGAGTTCAAGTGAACTATAGGAGCTGCAAGGAGTCTTGAATTTTTGAAGAAGAAGGTGACAAAGAAACCTATGTTGGCACTTCTTGGTTTAAACAAAGTGGTCCTAGTGGATTGCAATGCTAGTGGCATTATTGGGGTTGTGTTGATCCAAGAAGGTAAGCCTATTACCTATTTAGTGAAAAATTCAATGATGCAAAGAAGAGGTATTCTATTTATAATTAGGAACTCTATGCAATAGTTAGAGACTTAAAAAAATGGAGGCATTATTTTTTACCAAAAGAATTTTTTTTGTATACTAATCACCAGGCATTCCAGTACCTAAATAGCCAAGGTAAATTGAATTAGAGACATTTGAAATGGGTAATGTTAATGAAAAGCTATACATTTGTGTTGAAGCATAGAAGCAAAAGGTCTAATAGGGTTGTAGATGCATTAAGTAGGAGACAATTGTTCTTGACAGTAATGCATGTTGAAGTGGTAGGGTTTGATGAACTCAAGAATCTGTACCTTGAGGATCCTGACTTTGCAAAGGCTTGGAAGGCTTGTAAAGAACCTTTTACCCTAAATAGGACTAGGTGGCAAGATTACATGATTAAGCATGGTATGTTTTTCAAGGGAAGTAGATTGTGTATTCCAAGGAGTTCCATGAGGGAGAACTTGATCAAGGAGAAGCATAGTAGAGGAATGGAAGGACGCTTTGGTCAAGATTAGACCATTTCCATCATTAGAGAGCATTATTTTTGGCCTCAATTATCACAAGATGTGAAGAATTTTGTGTAGTGTTGTTAAGTATGTCTAACAACCAAAGGCTTTAGTCACAATACTAGACTCTATCAGCCATTTCTTGTTCCATCAAAGCCTTGGGGGGACATAAGTATGGATTTTGTTTGTAGATTTCCAAGGACACAAATGGGTAATGTCTTAGTATTTTTTGTGGTTGATAGGTTCTCTAAGATGGCACATTTCATTCCATGCCAGAAGACTCGTGATGCAATACATATTGCTGATTTTTTTTTGGAGAGGTGGTGAGGTTACATGGTCTCCCAAAAAGTATTGTTTATGATAGAGATGCTAAATTTTTTGGGTATTTCTAGAGGACTTTTTCGAATAAGTTGAAGATAGAATTGAAGTTTAGTTCTGCACATCATGCATAGATTGATGGATAAACAAAAGTAGTAAATAGAAGTCTAGGCAATTTGCTAAGGTGTTTAGTAGGAGATAAGACCAAGGTATGGGATTTGACTCTACCACAAGCAAAATTTTCTTACAATAATTATGTGAATAGGAGTATTGGTAGATCACCATATCAAATTGTGTATGGGAGTAACCCAAGGACTGCACTAGAGCTAAGAAAGATAAAGCAAGGGTAGAGGACAAGTGTTGAGGCAAGAAACTTTGTTGAACATGTCAAGAACCTACATGAGAAGGTACATGCACATATTACCAAGATGAACCTATGGTATAAGGCTAGGGTAGATAAAAAGAGGATACATAAGGAGTTCCAAGTTGGGGATCTGGTTATGGTATACTTGAGGAAGGAATGATTTCCAGTGGGCACTTGCAACAAGATGATGAATAAATTTGGCCCCTACAACATTTTGAAGAAACATGACTTAAGAAATGCATATGAGGTGGAGTTGTCAGATGGGATTCGGATTTCTCCTATTTTCATTATTACAGACTTAATATAACATGATGATGATGGTGTAGATAAGAAGCTGATGCTAGAGCCATGTCCAATTCCTACTTCTAAGAAAGAAGAGATTGAAGAAATTTTGGATATTCGTGTGGGTCAAAGTAACAGAAAAAAATAGTATGAAGAATACCTAGAGAACTGGAAAGGATGGCTAGTAGAAGATTCAACTTGGATATTCATAGCAGAGGTTTCCCATTTGGGTTTTCCTCTACCAGCTATAAAGTGATAGGGTCATTTTTCAATCTACACTGGGTGTATAATATAGGAGCATCTAGTGGTGTAAGGGAAAACCTATATCTCCCAAAAATATGCTTAATGTTAGTTTCTATTTAACATTTTTTCATTTTTGGATACCCAATTGGGTCAAATAGAAATTCTAACTCTCATAGTTTCACTATTGATTTTCTGGGTTAGAGTTTTGAAACAACTTGGGATATGTGCCAATACAAAAAAAAAAGGTAATTTTTTAATTGATCCATAGTTATCATGAGTTAGAGGGTGTAAGTCAGAGGGATGTTTATAATTGTAATTTAAAGCACTCTAGAAAAAGAATTAGGTCAAAAGGCTTTATGGTTTGAAAGTTATTATAGTTTTAAATTGCCTAGAGACCCCTTAACAACACTTCAAAGTCAGATTTAAGGCACTAAATGGCCTTGTATAGGCCCAAAAAATGGGGGACAAGAAAATTTGGTCCGTAAGGCTATAGAGAGCTTGGAGATATTTTTAGAAATGTAAACAGTTCATAAATTTGAGTCTCAGATCAAAAGTTATGCCTCTTGGAAGTTGGACTACCATTTTAGGATTCTTCTAATTTTACAATGACTTCTGACATATTTTCTAGAACTTTTTGTTTTGGTGGTGGATGCCAAATGGCATATTCTAAAATTTATTCCTAACCCTAAACCTAATTTGGGTTACTTGAGGACATTTCTGGCATTACAAATGCATTTTTTGGTGGAGTTGGGAGAAGGTATGGTGAGGAGAGTTTTCTCCAAAAGCAAACAACATTATAGGCTTGAGGGCACGTCATTGGGTCTGTTTTCATTGTAATGAATGTAATAACATATCACTTTTGATAATAATATTCTTTTTTTTCTATTGTGTCCATTTTTGGTCTTGGGTTGTGCCCTCATCAATATTAAGAAAAAAATATAGGGCACATAATTTAATGTAGAGCCCATGAATGAAGATAAAAAAATTTCCTTGAAGGAAGGCTATAAATTCATGGTTGAATGCCTATGCCAAGAATCTAAAAGCCATACCCAAGAATGTGGTGCACCAAATGAGACACAAGTAAATTGGTCAAATAGAAAGTAAATCAAATTGAATAGTTGAGAAATTTCTTTTTTGGTGTTAGTTTCTAACATAAATTAACTGCATAATATTTTACTATAGCCTTGAAATCCTATCATAGAACCTACGTGTGATGAAGGCCATGATGCACATCACAATGGTGGAGGTATTAATTTTGTATTGGAAATTAATTACACAATTACAAATACAATTTAACATCTTCATTTGTAATTTCACGTGTAACCTTTTTTTGAATATTTTAGAGCATGTTGGACATCATGGTGAAGGAGTGGAGCATGTTGAGGTGGTGGCAGATTAAAATGTTATTGTATGTGATGTGGCATTATTAGGTAAAAAAAATGCATGTTACTTTTGGAAATATAAGAGTAATTGAGAGGGGAAGGGTGAATTAGTTACCACTAAAATGAATCCCAGATCCCTTAGATGTCAACATTGAACATAAACACTATTGAAAGTACTATTGCTCAGAAAATACACGGGAACTTGATTAATACTGATATTATGTTGTAATTTGGTAACCATTGAAATAATAACTATAACTCGAAAAATTATTAACATGAAAATATTAAGATATTATCTATGATTAACCTTAATTAACTTAGTTGCATGCACATGAAATAAATAGCATGAACACAAGTGACACTGAGATTTAACATGAAAATCCAATTTGGGAAAAACCACCGATTTCAACTAGTTATTGATTTTCACTCTTTTGATGTGAGTCCTATTATGAGCCAACCCTATTAAAGGTTACAAAACACACTATTAGGTATAAACCTGCTAGAAGATTTAATCACCCTATTAGGAGTGGCCTTGTTAGAGGTATTTAGACACTCATATTTAGAAATACCACCTTGTTAGAGGATTTACAAATAGTTGTTAAGCAAATCTGTTAAGCGATTTAAATCACTTCTACAATGGTTAGAAAGTAATAATGAGATGACCTGATTTATGATGCAACTAAATTGTTAATTACATATCTTAATTCTGGCTTGAACACTTGATCCTTCCTAATTGTATGCATCTTTGTAGCTCCTCAAGAATATTCTTCTTATCCTTCTAATTCACTTCCTCTTAGCATCTTCTATTCTTCCATACACTTGCACGCATTCAATCCTCAACTTGACCTTAAACTTATATCATATCCATTGTCAAGTCATCTTGAATTCATATTAGAATAATTAATATTCATCTCCTTAGTCAGTTAGAACCAACATACAAGTTCATTGAGCTCAATATACTAAAACAAGAAAATCCTTCATTAGCTGACCCTGCTCAGTAGACACTAACTTACAATTGATTTTCCTGTATTAATCAAGTGAACTTGGTTAACACTACATCTTCACAAAGTTCCTTTGGTAACTAAGTGAGATCAGTTAATACTAGTTTCATCCAGCTTTCCTTAGTTATGCGAGTGAGCTTAGTTAACACTCAACTTCTATGAACTTCTCTTTGATGCTTGAGTGAGTTCAATAGTCATTGCCTTATGAACTTGGAAAACACTGGAATGCTCAAAAGACACAGAAAACTATCTTCATTGCTTGAGTGAGCTTGACATACACTTTTTGGTAAAGATATGACATTTTGTGTAACATCAAAGACAATACATAATCAACCAATTATTTTCAACAGTCTCCCTCTTTAGCATTGATGGAAATAGAACTTGTCATAATATAATGGAATTTTATAGAAAAATAAAATAAGGAAGATATCCTTACTTTCATTTTGATTTTGATCCTTGAGAACTCCCTCAATCAGTGTGAAATCCCTTTACCTTCAGTTTCTCCCTCTATCAAAAAACTCTATGTTCAACATCTTCTTTGATATCAAACCAAGTTCTTCATCTTTGACATTTCTACAAATTATCCCTCATCACAGAACTCTCCCTCTGTATAAAATTTCTCTATGAATTTGACAAAAAACTCTCCCTCTTTGACATCTTATGCCAAAGAAAATATTCAGTGAATATCAATGTACCTCATGTATTGATTCATATAAAATATATTCTACCATTATTGCATCAACACTCATCTTCAACATGCTCTGGTTGATGCATCACTAAATTTCATTTAGTGTGCTTCAAGTAGGGGAATAACCCATAACTTATCTCTTAGATACAAAAATGCATCTTTAGGTAATGGCTTAGTGAATATGTGTGCAATTTGTTCTTTAGTATTTACATATTCCAATCTTACCTCTTTATCTTGCACCAATTCTCTCAAAAAATGATATTTTATTTTAATGTGCTTGGTCTTGGTATGCATCATAGGATTCTTTGTTATATTAATTGCATTAGCGTTATCATATATGATAACCACTAGATCCTTGATCTATACCTTCATACTACCATCAGTATCTTGAACCAAACAACATTGGAACAATTAACTACTGCTACAACATACTCTTCTTCTATTGTAGACTGGGAAATAAAATTATGCTTCTTACCTGTCCAAGACACTAGTCTTTTACCAAGAAATAATGCTCCACCACTAGTGCTCTTCTTGTCATCAACACTTCCTTCCCAATCACCATCTGTAAAGTCTTTCAGATCTTAAGTGCCTCCTTCCTTGTACCACAATCCATAGTCTTTAGTACCCTTTAGATATCTCATGATTCTTTTGATTTCCATCATAAGATTTTCTTTAGGATTTGTTGAGAATCTTACCACCATACCAATTGCTAATGCAATATTAGGCCTTTTATGCACTACATATTCTAGTTTTCCAATCATTGATCTATATGTGATTTGATCTACCTCTTTGGAATAATCATTCTTGGAAAGCTTATGTCCAATCGACATAGGTCTTCCAACTAGTCTTGAGTCCTCCATCACAAACTTCTTTAGTGTCTCCTTAATATACTTGGATTGAGTAATATAGATACTATCTTTTTTTTTTTGAATCTATAATCAAACACAAAATTTAATCTCTCCAAACATGGACATCTCAAATTCTTTACTCATCTCTTCTAAAGAAGATTTGCACAAGTCATCATTTCTAGTGAACAATGTGTCATCCACAAAGATTTCTACCAACATGATCTTCTTTTCTAGTCCTTCTTTGATGCATAGGCTATTGTTATCATTTGTTCTTTGAAAACCAATCTTTATCAAATAGTTATGAAGTGTTTCATACCAAGATCTAGGATATTTCTTGGGTCCATACAATGTTTTGTGTAGTTTACAAACCATATCCATTTTTCTCGTATCTACAAAACCTTTTGGTTGTTCTATGTAAACTTCTTCTTCAAGAATTCCATTCAAGAATGCAGATTTCACATCCACTTGATAAACTTTAAATCCTTTATGTGTAGCATAAGAAAGTAAAGTCCTAACACCTTCTAATCTTGCAATAGGAGAAAAAGTTTCACCATGTTAAATACCTTCTTCTTGAGAATAACCTTTGCATACTAACCTTACTTTCTTTTTGGAAACTTCTCCATCTTCATTCAGCTTATTTCTAAAAGACCACTTAGTGCTAATTAAATTCTTATCCTTGGGTCTAGGAACAAGAGTCCAAGTCTTATTCCTTTCTATCTAATCTATCTCTTCATTCATTGCTTCAATCTAGCTTTCATTATCCAAAGCATCTTTAACTGATCTAGGTTCAAATTTAGTAAGAAAACATGTACCTTCCAATTTGTTTCTTGTCATTGTTCCATCTGACTTATCTCCAATGATCTAATCAAGTTCATGGTGCCTTCTAACATATCTTGCTAACACATGTACTTTGGATTTGGAACTTGTTCTACCAGCCTTGCCATGATCTTCTATATCAAGCTTGGGCCCCACTATCTATGACTTAGGTCCTTCAGACTTGGCTTTCTTTAGCAACATCTCAGTAGCCTCTAACTCTCAATCAAGTTTCACTAGATGAAATTTGGTAGCTTTTGGAGATTTTGGAGACTTGGAACGTAAATTTTTTTGACTTCCAATTGGATTTGGCAATGTATCAGGTTCATAGTAGATAAACTTTCTGTAATCTTTGAGTTCTTTACTACATTCATCTTCACTCTTTTTTGTAAACTCATCAATTCTTACATGTGAACTTTCTATGATCTTATGAGTGGATAAATTCAAATATTTATATGATTTACTAATACAAGAATATCCTAGGAATATACCTTTTTTACCTTGACATCAAATTTACCTTTCCTATATTCCTTCAAGATATAACATTTTCTACCAAACACTTTCGATTAACTTATATTAGGTTTGTAGCCATACCATAGTTCATAAGGAGTTTCATTTAAGTCTTTCTTTAGTTGTACTCTGTTCAAGGTATGCACTGTAGTACTAATTGCTCCCTTTTAGTATTCGATTGCAACATTCTTTTCTATTATTAAAGTTCTTGTACAATCCATGATGGATCTATTCCTTCTTTCAACTATACCATTCTATTGTGGTGTACCAGGGGTTGATACTTGTCTTTTAATTCCTCTTTTAGTGTAGAATTCATTGGAAATGAATTCACCACCTCTATCTAATCTCAAACACTTGAACTTCTTTCTATTTTCCTTCTCTACTCTTTCCAAATAACACTTAAACTTCTGATGTGCTTTAGACTTATCTTTTAGATACATTATAGTCATCATTCTAGAATAATCATCAAAAAAATGAATAAAATACTTATCTCCACTATAGCTCTCGGTTCCAATTGGTCCACATAAGTTTGTATCAACCAACTCCAAGACTTCTTCATAATGATAGTTCTTTTGAAACTTGTCTTGTCCATCTTACCAATTTGACAATTTTTTCATAGGCCCATATCAGGTTTCCTCAAACTAGAAATACCTCTCACTCTTTTTTTTTTCTTATCTTGATTAGATTATCAAAGTTCACATGAAAACAAATTTTATGCCATAACTATCTTTCTTCTACTTGAGCAATGAAACATGAACTTTCACTAAGATCTAGGTAGAATAAGTTACCTTTTTTTTGGTTACCAGACCCAACTAGATTACCTTTTCCATCTAGCAGCTTGGCCTTCCCATTCATGAATTATACATTGAATCTAGTATTATTCAATTATGCCATACTTAGTAGATTATGCTTTAGTCCTTCAACCCAATAAGCATTATGACATCTAAGTTCATTGGTTAGTGAGATACAACATTTTCCCTTTATGCAACATGGTTTATTGTTTCCAAATCTCACACTTCCACCATTATAGTGTTCCATATGTTCATACTTTATTTTTTCACTAGTCATATGATGTGAACCTATCAATAATCCATGTATCATTTTTTCTAACATGAGAGATAAGTATCATTTTATCTTCTTTATCATCAAATTCATCTTTTATAGCAATATAGACCATCTCATCATCATCACTACTATCTGAATCTTTATCCTTGTAGTCCCTGAAGTTCTTGAAATCCTTCTTTTCTTTGAACTTGTTGTGCTTTTTTTCATCTTTGTCTTCTTTTTTTGGACACCTTGTAGCAATGTGACCAACTTCTTCACAAGAAAATCAAATTAAAGGAATTTTACCTTTATACTTTCCTTTTCCTTTAGGACACTTTCTTGCAAGTAATGCTTCAATAGTTTCAAGATCACTATTATAACTATAATCTTCTTCACTTTTGGATTTTTTTCCTTTTGTCCTTTTTTCTTTCTTCTTGAGTGACAACTTGGCTTCGAATAAAGACTCAAGATTTCTAGAACTAGGAACATAATTATCATAGTTATCGAGCTCAAATGTTGTCAATCTACCAACTATTTAATCCAATGTTATATCATTATTTCAATTGCATCTCATTTATTGAATTTTTGATATTCTAATTACATATAAAGGAATATGTATTTTTAGAAACTTACTTACCACTATCTCATCTTTAGTTTTTCCTCCTAAAGCTTTGATTGCATAGACACTGGCTTTGATTTTGTCACTATACTTTGCAATGTTCTCATCTTTTCACATATTTATTTGATCAAATTGTCCTCTAAGACTTTTAGCTTTAGCAGTTCTTACATTATCATCTTCTCCATAGATGACTTTCAATTTGATCCAAATCTCATAAGTAGTTCCATAGTCTTTGACTTCATCAAATTCTGCATAGTTGAGAAATAAAGCAATATCCATTATCATAATGCTATGACTTTTTTTCTCTGCAATTTCTTCAATAGTCATAGTTTCAGTGGGTGTCATATAATTGGTGTCTAGGTACTTTAGACCTAAATCTCTAATAGTTTTCAAATGCAATATCATGAGTTCTTTCCATGCCTTGAAGTTATCTTTGTTCAGCTTGGGAATCTCCCTTTTGTAAGACATCTTGATCTTTAGCTTAGGTCCTTGAAACCTTCTCTGCAAGCATCAAAACCTCTGATGCCAATTGTTGGAAATATAAGAGGAGTAACTAAGAGGGGAGGGGTGAGTTAGTTACCACTAAAATAAATTTCCTATCCCTTAGATGTTAGCACAGAACATAAACACTATTGAAAATAATGTTGTTCACCAAACACATAGGCACTCGATTAATATTGATATTATGTTGTAACTTGGTAACCACTATAACTTAGAAAATTATTAACATATAAATCTTAAGATATTATCTATGATTAACCTTAATTAACTTAGTTGCATACACATGAAAAAAATAACATGAACACAAGTCACACCAAGATTTAACGTGGAAACCCAATTTGGGAAAAACCACCAACTACAACTAGTTACTAATTTTCACTCTTCTGAAGTGAGCAATGCTAGGATCCAACCTTGTTAAAGTTTATAGCCTATTAGGCTTGTTAAAGGTCTTTAGAAAATTTCAATCTAGAAATGCCACCTTGTTAGAGGATTTACAAATAGCTATTAAGCCAACTATGTTAAGAGATTTAGATCACTTCTACAATGGTTACAAAGTAACAATGAGATGACCTGATTTATGATACAACTAAATTGCTGATTACAGATCACAATTTTGTCTTGAATACTTGATCCTTCTTGATCAAGTTTATCTTTGCAACTCCTCAATTATATTCTACTTATTCTTCTAATTTTCTTCTTCTTAGCATCTTCTATTCTTCCATACACTTGCACACATTCAATTGTAAATTTGAACTTATACTTAAATCATATCCATTGTCAAGTTGGCTTGAACATATCTTAGAATATTTAATATTCATCTCTTCAGTCATTTAGAACCAACAAACCAATTAATTGAACTCAATATGCCAAAACATGAAAATCCTTCATTAGCCGACCCCACTTGGTGGACACTAACTCGGAATTGATTTTCCTATGTTAACCAAGTGAACTTAGTTAATAATAAATCTTCACAAAGTTCCTTTGGTAATCGAGTGAGCTTGGTTAACACTCAACTTCTGCAAACTTCTCTTTAACACCTAAGTGAGCTTAGTGGTCACTACCTTTTGAACTTGGCAAACACCATAATGCTCAATAGATATAGGAAACTATCTTTATTTCTCGGGTGAGCTCAACATACACTATCTAGTAAAGATATGACATTTTTTGTAACATCAAATAAAATACACAATTAACTAATTAATTTCAACAATAATGTTCTACTAGTTAATGAAATACTTGTAACAGTTACAAAAAGAAAGAGTATGCCAATTTAACTCATTTACTTGTTATTGCAACAGAGCCCCCTTTAGGGCAGCAACCTTGTGCTCCTCAAAATAGGAGACATCATAATTTGACATTAAATGTGCCAAAAGAGGAGGAGAATGAGGAATATATTGATGCTCCTATCAGCCTTTACCTTAAGAAAGCTAAGAAAAAGAAAAAGAAGAAATGACTTTAAAAAAAATGCTCTTCGATAAACCTTGTTTGATAAACTTTGTCAAATAATGAAAGAGTATTGTTTTAAGTAATTGTCTATGAATGTCCGTTGTAGTTCTGGGAATGTTAAATTTTTCTTCTCAATTCATAAGGGTGATTATACTAACAATCTCATGGAAGCTCAGGCTATTGTATATGTTGTGGAACAATGTTGCTTGTGGGGATGGAGTAAGATTATTTGTGAGTCTGATTCGCAGGTGGTGGTGAACATGCTTTCTTCGCAAGAGCTTGAGGATGTTAGTTGGCAGCTGGCCACTGTTGTTAAGTAGATTCTTTTCTTCTCTTCCTCTTTTCAGTTCATTAGGTTCAAGTATATTTCACGAGAATGGAATAGACCTGCTGATTGTTTAGCCAAATGGGCTTCTAGTCAGGATCCGGGTTGGAATATTAGGGATAGGGGGAAACTATCCTTTGAGATGGTGCAAGAATTTGATGATCTTGTTGCTCAGGATCGAGCTCCTTGTTGAGCTCTCCTTGTTGTATTCCTTTCTCTCTTAATAAATTTTTACCCCTCTTTTTGCAATTGTCTATGAATGATGCATATTAATATTGATTTTTATGTCATGTTAATGAATATTGTTATTTGTTAATGAAGTCTTGATTATTATTGCATATTAATGAATTTTACATCATATTAATGAATGTTATGTGATTGTATTGATTGAATGTTATAGTTCATAAATGGATGAATGAATGAATGAAGTATGTAATTAAATGATAATGGGGAATTTAGTTTGATGTTAGGGGGAGGGAATGTGAGGCTATATGATCTTCCACCTTCACATGGTTGGCCTTGTTAAGTAGAGACTATTAAAGTATTCTCAAAACCAAATGAAGCTCAAACTAACATACCTTCATTAATTAATCAATTTCATTCATTGTAGGTCTACAATGATGGGATGATACTCTATGGTATAGATATGAATATCTAGAGGAAGATTAAGAGGAATCATGATCCATGTAGGGATCTTTTGAAGTTCAACATTTTTGACCCTCTGCATCAGAATACTATTACTATTCCTGTTAATGGTTGGGTTGCCATTAGATTTATTGTAGACAATTCAGGGATGAATATGATCATTTTAAATATTTTTTCCTTTAGTTATGGTGAGAGAGGTAATTATATAATGGTACTATAATTAGACATGATTATAACTAAATTCAAATGATTTTCTATAGGTTTTAATTTTTTGCAAGTCTAAGTTCTTGGTTAGTTTTGGTGATATTGTCAAACTGATATTTATCCATTTATTAATCTTATTGTCTTAATATAGGGAAATATAAATTATGGCTTTGGTAGTGACAGTAATAGTCTAAATTTTTTATTAGTTAGGTTAAGATGGACTTATGGTTTCTTTTTTATAGTTGGTGATAGTATATAGATGATTAGATACATCTCTCCCATTGCGGGTGGCTTAAACATCACACTTCATGAGATAAAAGTGTTAAATAGTCAAAGTGGACTTATTTTTGCAAGTTTAATTTCTTCCTTAGTGTGTGATGTTTAGGGGTGGTCTTCCAATTTCTTTATTTAAATAATATTTTGCTACTAATTAGCTTTTGAATTGTAATGACTTATTGTTGTGCTTCGGTGTTGAGATAATGTTGTAATGTGTCTTTATACATGGATTCACACCCTCTCCTTGCCAACTTAATAAAGAAAAAATATTATATATTATTCAATAATTATACAATTATATTACTATTACAACAATACAATTTTTAGTATAGCTTCCAGATTGATTGCAGGTTACTATCATAACAATTAAATCTAGAAGCCAAGATTATCTTATGGGTTGTACAAATCTAATGACTCTCATAACAATATTACTTATTACATTCACACAATGACATTACAATTAGTAGTATCATATATCAAGATTCATAACTATACAATGACACTATAGTTCTCACCATTATAAAAATAAAAAGTATTAAATTATATTTTTTCCTTTGTCCAAGAGCATAACTATAGGATGGCATGAGAGTTTTTAATATCATAAAAATAAAAATAAAATAAGGATGTTATTTTCTTCCTTATTTAAACCTTAAAAAAATTCCTAGATCAATATATATGAACAATGAATTCTATATTTTTTAAAAATAAAAATCTATCCCTATGTTCTACATCAATTTTATTAATGTTATAAACATTTCATAACATTTGGAACTTTGAATATTTTTGTTTTGGATGGGCAAGAGCTTGGTTGATGCATTTCCACCTCGATGTCCATATAACTTGGGGATTGGAAATGGTTTTTCTTATAGAGAATGGGCCAAGTAAATTGACAAGCATAGAACCTCATCCTCTAGATTTTCCTAGATGTTGATATGATTATAAAATAATCTTCACTTTGAGTCATATATATTCTTCTTTTTTTTCCTTTTTTTGCATTTTTTTTCTCTTTATTGTTGTGGATGACCTGCTTTGGTTGGCGTAGTATAGTTAAGGAGGAAGATTCTTCTCATCAGCATTGTTCCAAACCAACATTTCAAAACCAACATTTTTTCTTAAGCCTTAAGGTTCATGACAACTTGCTTAACATGTTTTTATATACTAGGAACATGGAAATGAAATTTCATATTTATAAATATATGCAAGAATACAATAATAATTGTGGAAGTTAGAGTTTAGAACATACATAGTTTGCAATAACACTAGCTCTAATCAAAGTTTAGACTTGCGAAAAAGATATTAAACTAAGATAAAGTGTACTAGAAAAGTTTTATAATATAAATAATACTTAACTAGGACTCTCAACTTCTTGTACTATTCATGAACATTGACACTTCAGACAGTTCTCTTTCCATATGACTCTAATTGGTAATGTAGAGCTAAATAATGCTCTAACATGCTAAGAGGTGTCCTTCAATGATTGAATGCTGGGGGAAAATGGAAAATCTCACTTACTAGAGGCTTAGCTTAGAGGTAATATATTTATTTAAATTAATTGACAATGATGCTTGTTTCTAGGATATTGTATGACATTACCTGCATTGCGTATTTTTATCTCCATGTTTCAAATTTTTGATACACATTCCATATATCACTTATAAAAAATAGAATGACTGTCAAAAGTGAACTAGCCCATGAGGACATAAGCGTTACTGATGGAAGATGATTGACATAATTATCCTTAATAGTATTGAGATTTTCGTGAGGATAAGGTACACAAATATGTTTTTCCACATGGTTAACTTATACACTAAGTTGTGGGTAGGCCATGACCTAAATATACATCTTGACCTTCTTAAATGCTAGGTTGAATTTTTAGGGTGTATCCAAGGGTCAATAGATGTAAAGGGCATACTAGCCACTGTAACATACAAAATGTCATGTGGCATATCTCTAGACATAATTTTGGTAGTTCACAACAAGTTATTGTAGGTCAATTAGAAAGACCTAGGGGTTTCCAAATTTGAAAAATATATAAAGGGTAAAGTAAAAAAGTCCTCATGTTCCCACAATGCTTATCTTATACATTAAATTGTAAGTAGGTCATCACTAGGCTATACATCTTGATCATTCTAAGGTTGAATTGGCATGGGGTATTTAAGATAGCAAAGATGTGCATAGAAAAGATGAAATCCTTTGTTTTGGAATTTATTGTTCCCAGATATAATGATTCTCTGATAAATACATGCACGCACACGTGCGCGCGCATGCGCACGTGCGCACGCACAGAGAGAGAGAGAGAGAGAGAGAGAGAGAGAGAGAGAGAGAGAGAGAGAGAGAGAGAGAGAGAGAGAGAGAGAGAGAGAGAGAGAGAGAGAGAGAGAGAGAGAGAGAGAGAGAGAGAGAGAGAGAGAGAGAGAGAGAGAGAGAGATGCATCCAACAACATTTAGCCCTTTCTCTATGAATTTTGAATCAGTTGGAGGCTTCCCTTTCAAAAGTTTGAGGAGAAAAAATCCAAAGCTATACACATCTTCCTTTTTAATCACTCTACCACTATGAATGTACTCTATCAAGAACATCACATATAGATAAAGAGAGAATCAAAATTCAATTAAATTTTGTCCATACATATAATGTTGAGTCTCATGTGTAACAAGTAATACTATTATAGTAACGAGTGAACCAACATATAAAAGGTCAATATGTTATGCCTTATGCTTTTAATTTCTTCCACATGACCTTTTTTTTTTTTTAATTATACCTTCAAAATTTATTCAATTAATTCTAACTTGAAATCCAAAATTTATGATAGTATGACACAAATAGCAGCAACCATCTGCAACATATATTGAGGATTAACTCGGAGAATTTTTTGTTGGTGAGCATTATTGTTATGCATCCATAAATCCCTTACAACGATCTATTTGTCTATGAGAGTCAAGAGTGACTAGATTATGTGTGGAGTAGTGTAAAGAGAAAATAAATAGTTGTGAAGAGAGCCAATACTAGTCAAAGTTAGTCCAATCCTCATTTAATTCCTTGAACTTGTCAGAAAAGTGATCCTCTTGAGGGGATGCTCACCCACATTGGAAGAATACAAGTTAATGAATGATGTCCTCATTTTTAATTTAAGTGTGACTTCTAAAAATAAGTTGTAACCCCACAAATGGGAAAGATAGTAGAAGAGAATATATTTTTCTATAAAGCAGTATAGATTCAAGTCAAGCTGCTAACTATCTAATAACTATGAGATCTATGAAATTATTCAATTTTGAAACAAAGATAAAGATATAAATGATAAAGGAATTTAGTGTACTTTTCATTTATAAGATTAAAAAGAAAAATGTTCTTGTCTCTGGATTTAATTGTATGCAAATATTTAACATGAATGTTTTGAATCACATTCTTTGATTCACCATCTTGTTTCTTTCTATTATTTTCTTACATTTAGATAATAAGAAAAAAAAATAGTTTTGGAAACATTGATGTAAAAAAATTAAACACAATCCACTCCAATCTAGAAATAAGGACATGCTTTAATAAAATGAAAAGAGAATAATTTAATTATTTGAGCATACTTTTTGTTGTTGTCGAAGTTCCCATTGACCATATTAGGTGAACGGGCTATTGGTGGAGGATCAATAGGTGTGGAAACAACTGGAGTTGTGGAGGCATTTGTAGTGGATCCCTCAGGGGAGGGAGAGTGATGCAAGAGCATCTTGGGTGTAAGAGAAATCTTGCATCACCCAAAAATATTTTATTTTCAAGTCTTTTATATTTTAATAAGGACTAGTAGACAAGGTGGTTACTTTTTACGAGAACTTTCTATTTTTAGTAAATTTTTCATAAGAGCTCAAAATGTTCTCATTTTCTACAAGAAGGTTCATTTTAGAGTTATAAGCCTACCATAAAAATCTCATTTCTCAAGCTTAAGTATTACAAAAAGTTATTGCAGATTTTTGGTGGAAAATTTTGTAGAAAAATCTTCAGGCTCACTATTGGAGGCCTTAGAGTACCTAGATGAGGTCTAAAAACTTGATGGAAGGGTGCTAGCTCTATTTTGAGCTTGTAGATCAAGAGCTTGTGTTTCTGAAAAGTGGTTATAATAGCCAATTGGAGCAATGGTTCAAGAGTTATGACCTTCCAAAGTTGGGCTACCTAAAATATCTAAAATAATTATCAAAGATGTATTTGGCCGACTCTATACATAGTGTTAGGGTCATTTGACACTAGGAATTAAGTTTGAATGTCTAGAACCTTCCTGGGAACCATAAAATTGGCTATTTAAGAAAGGCTCGAACATTGTCTAGAATAGCTCTAGGTGGCAGTTCATAGCGTAGTCTTATAGATTATTGTAATTAAGGTGCCCATGTAGGTCAGCATTTTGTACTTGTGAATTCTATAATTCCACATTTGTGAAAAAAATAAGAAGTCCATATTTTTTTCTTGCATTGCTATTGTTTCTTTGTTTCTGTTATGAGTTTTTAGTTTTAAAGGGAACACCTTTCATTAAGTGATATTAGAGCTAAATTTCTTGAGTGTGTAGACAGATCGTTGACTGTGAGGTAGTTCACACTAGGACTGTGGTTTGGGTTGATCATGTAGACAGATCACCAATTATGAGGCAATTTGCACTAGGGTTTTAGCGAAAGTGCAAAAATGCCTCCACGAAGAGAGCATGGTGGAAGAGCTATAGGTGTTACACCTAAGGGTTTTTGAGACCTCCAAATAAAAATGCAAGCATTGGAAGAAAAAATTCATAGAGGAATAAATCTTCCTATAAGAGATGAAAGTGAGAATGAGGATGAAGTAGAAGAAAATGCCAAAGTAGAGGCAATTCTAAACCTAGAGGAAGAGAGGCTTTTTAGGGCCATCTCCAAGATTGGAAAAAGACTTGAGTTTGAGGTTCCCACATTTTTAGGAAATCTTAACCCAGAGGAGATAATTGATTGGATCAATGAACTAGAGGAGTACTATGAGTATGAGGATATTAAGGATCCTTATAAGGTCAAGTTTGGGAAGGAAAAACTATAGGGACATGTGAAGATCCAATGGAAAGAGGTTCAATTGGAGTGAAATAGAAAGGGAAAGGACAAAATCACTAGATGGGAATGGATGGTAGCTAAACTAAAGTGACAATTCATTCCCATGGATTATGAGCTTGATTTGTTGAAGAAAATGCAAGGGTTGAAGCAAGCGAGAAAATCTGTTCAAGAGTATAACAAAGAGCTCTACTGAGTTCTCATTAGAATTGGCCATGCAAAAGTTGATAAGGAGAAAGTGGTCTATTATCTTTATGGGCTAAGGCCAAGCATTTAGGATGAGCTGATTCTAGTTCAAATGAATAGTATTAAGGAGGCATATCAATTTTCCCCAAAAGTTGAGCATAAACTGAGCAAGAAGTTTGACAACAAGAATAACAAAAGAGGTCATGGTGGAAGATCTTGCAAATGATCTTATGGAGGCCATAATGATGAACAAGGATGAGGTTGGAAGTAGCAATCAAAACCAAAGGGGAAAAAATTCTAATCATTTCCATGATCAAAATAGTAGAGATCAGAGAGGATGAGCCAGAGCACAAGGATCTGGAAGAGGAGGCTTTCGTGGGAAATGTTTTCACTATGGACAAGAAAGGCATAGAATATTTGAATGTTCCCAGTGCCAAGGAAGGATATATCAAATAATAGAAGGCTAGGCTAGAGTTGTACATGTTGATGAAGATTCTCGATCCTCACATTCTGAAGATGTTGAAAGAGGAGAAATCCTAGTTAACAGAAGAGTCCTACTAAGTGGTGAGAATGAATCTGATCAAATTAGGAGTTTGTTTTGCACAAGGTGCAGATGTGAAGATAAGTGTTGTGATGTGATAACTTATGGTGGAAGTAATAACAATTTGGAGTAAAAAATGATGGTCACCAAGTTGATGTTGAAGAGATAGAAACACTTGTGTCCATACCATATTGCTTGGGTGAAAGATGGCCAAAAGGTCATGGTCAATGAGTAATGCTTTGTGAAGTTCAAGATTGGAAGCTACTAGGATGAGATACTATGTGATATCATACCAATGGACATATGCCATATGTTGTTCGGTAGGTTGTGGCAGTTTTATAGGCATATTGTACATGACGAGCAAGAAAATTCCTACAATCTGACCAAGGATGGAGTGAAACATAAGTTGAAACCATTGAAGGATAAAGAAGAAAAGGTATGTAGTGCTACCAAAATATGTTTTGTTGATGGAAAAGAGTTTCTCAAAGGTATGAAGCATGAGCATGTGTTTTTTTCTATAATTCCAAAAGATAGTAAAGAAGAAATAGAGGAGGTACTTGCAAAAGTTGCAGATATGTTGGGAGATTTTTCTAATATTGTATTAGATAATGTACCTAATGGATTACCCCTAATAAGGAAGATTAGTCACTAAATGGATTTGGTTCTTTGAGCTAGTTTTCCAAACAAGGTAGCACATAGAATGAGACCAACAGAAAGTGAAGAGTTGAATAGACAAGTTCATGAGTTATTGCAGAAGGGGTTTATTTGAGAGTGTCTGAGTCCATGTGTTGTACCAATAGTATTAGCACCAAAGAATAATGGAGAATGGAGGATGTGCATATATTCTTGCCCTATCAACAAGATTACAATCAAGTATAGATTTCCATTGCCAAGGATGGATGATATTATGGACTGTTTGAGTGGATGAGTGGATAACTACTTTCAATACAAGGGAAAGACTATATGAGTGGTTAGTCATGCCTTTTGGGCTAACCAATGCACTGAGAACTTTCATGAGGCTCATGAATGAGGTATTGAAGTAGTTTCTGGGTAAGTTTATTAGTTTTTATCTAGAAGATATTTTGATCCTTAGTAAGACATTAGAGGAGCATTTGATCCATATTTGCAAGCTGTTTGATAAGTTGAGGGAAGAAAAGTTGTTGATAAACCTAAAGAAGAGAGCTTTTGTAAAGGAGTTGGTGTACCTGGGATTTGTAGTCTCATCAAAAGGTCTAAAAATAGATCCAGAGAAAGTGAAGGCTATCTTTGAATAGCCTACTCCAAGGAGTGCGATAGAGGTAATATCTTTTCATGGACTGGCTAGTTTTTATAGAAAGTTCATAAGAGGTCTTACCAGTATTTGTGGACCCTTAACTTAAATAATGAGAGTGGATAGGAAAGAATTTAAGTGTACTATAGGGGAAAATAAGAGTTTTAATCTATTGAAACATAAAGTTACGGAGCAACCTATTTTAGCACTTCCTAATTTTAACAAGGTATTTCAAGTAGACTGTGATGCTAGTGGTACTACAATAGGAGTTGTTATGAGCCAAGAAGGTAGACCTATTGCTTATTTTAGTGATAAGTTAAAATGAAAAATGAAAAAATTCTATTTATGTTCAAGAATTTTATGATATAGTTGAAGCATTGAAGAAGTGGATACACTATCTTCTTCCTAAGGGTTTGTTTTGTATACTGATCATCAAGCTTTGTAATATTTGATTAGTCAAGGAAAATTGAACCAAAGGCATTTGAAGTGGGTTGATTTTTTGCAAAGTTATACATTTTTTTTGAATTATAGGAGTGGGAAGTCTAATAGATTTGTAGATGCTCTTAGTAGAAGACAACTTTTGCTAACAAAAATGTAGATAGAGATAGTTGAGTTTAAGGAACTCGGTATTTTGTATCTAGATGATCTTGATTTTGGTGAAGAGTGGAAGGCTTGTATAGAACCTATTACACTTGATAGGATAAAGTGGATTGATTTCATGATCCAGGATAGTATGTTGTTTAATAGAAGCCAGTTGTGCATTCCTAGAAGTTTAATGAGACATAATCTCATCAGGGAGTAGCATAGTGGGTGTTTGGTTGGACAATTTGATAGAGATAAGAACATTGCTTTGATTGTCGAGAATTATTACTAGCCACAATTACAACAAAATGTGAAGAAGTTTCTACAAAGTTTTAGAGTATGTCATATGGTAAAAGGAGTGAAGCAAAATATAGGGTTGTATCATCCATTACATGTACCAGAGAACCCATGAGAGGATGTCAACATGTATTTTGTTCTTGTATTACTAAGAACTCATGTAGGCATGATTTTATTTTTGTTGTGGTTGATAGGTTTTCAAAGATGGCACATTTTATTCCTTGCAAGAAGACGAGTGATGGTGTTCATGTAGCAAAGTTGTTTTTCAGAGAAGTGGTCAGACTACATGGTCTTCCAAAGAGTATATTTTTAGATTGAGATACCAAATTTGTTCGGTATTTATGGCATACATTGTGGAAATAAAGTGAAGATGGAGTTGAAGTTCAGTTCATCACATCATTCACAAATTGATGGACAGGCAAAAGTTGTGAATCATAGTTTGGGAAACTTGCTAAGATGTTTAGTTGGAGACAAGCCAAAAGGATGGGATCTGATTTTACCATAGGCAGAATTTGCATATAATAATTTTATGAATAGGAGTATTGGTAAATCACCATTCTAGATTATATATGGGAGTAGTCCCAGAAATTCTTTTGAATTGAGGCAGTTGGACAAAGGGGGGATTAAGTAGTGTTGAAGTAGAAGAATTTGTTAAAAATTTGAAGAACATCAGTGAGGAGGTGAGTAAACACATCATAAAGATGAATGCACAATATAAAGCTAAGTCAAATGTGAAAAGGAGGTATAAGAAATTTCAGATTGGAGATGAAGTCATGGTTCATTTGAGAAAAGAGTGTTTTCTAATGGGGATATATAATAAGTTGAAGATGAAGAAGTTTGGACTGTACAAGATAGTGAAAAAGGCATGATTCTAGAAATGCTTATGAAGTGGAGTTGCCTACTAAATTGAATACTTCAACAGTATTTAATATTTTAGATTTTATAGAGTATTATGAAGGAGGTGATGGGGATGAATTTGTAGAAGTGTAGTCGACTATTCCAATAGTTAGTTTGGCTACAAAGGAGATTGAGGAGATATTGGATAGTCATGTTTGCAAAAGTACAAGGAAAAAAACTTATGAGGAATACCTAGTCAAATGAAAATGGAGGCCAATAGAGCATTCATCATGGCTAGCAAGGGAGGAGGTTCACTAGCTTGGTTTTCCTCTAAACACCTGAGACGTGACAGAACCACTTCTCAAATTACCTTGAGTGTCTAATGTAGGAGCATGTTGGGTGTAACTGCAATCTTGCATCACCCAAAATATTTTCTTTTTAGTCTTTTCTATTTTGATAAGGACTAATCGACAAGGTGGTTACTATTTATGGGAACTTTCTATTTTTAGTAAGTTTGTCATATAAGCTCAGAATATTCTCATTTTCTATAGGAATGTTCATTTTAGAGTTATAAGCCTACTATAAAAATATCATTGCTCAAGATTAAGTATCAGAGAAGTTATTGCAGGTTTTCGATAGAAAAAATTGTTGAAAAATCTTCATGATCACCATTGGAGGCCTTAGAATTCCTAGATGAGGTCCAAAAACTAGATAGAAGGGTTATTGTGCAATTCTAAGCTTGTAGATTAGGAGCTGGCATTTCTGAAAAGTGGTTATAATAGCTAATTGGAGCAATGATTCAAGAGTTACGATGTTCCAAAGTTGGGCTACCCAAAATATCTAAAATAATTGTCAAAGATGTATTTGGACAACTCTATATGTATTTTTAGGGTCCTTCGGCCCTAGGTATTAAGTTTCAATGTCTAGAATCTTCCTGGGTGACATAAAATTGCCTATTTAAGAAAGGCCTAAACATTGTCTAGAATAGCTCTCGGTGGTAGTTTGTAGCATAATCTTACAGATTATTGTAATGAAGGCACCATATGTGTTAACATTTTGTACTTGTGAATTCTATGATTCCATATTTTGTTCTCACATTTGTTGTTGTTTCTTTGTTTCTTTTATGAGTTTATGGTTCTAAGAGGTGCACCCTTCATCAAAGAGGGTGATAGAAAAGACTAAAAAAAGGAATATGTCTCAAATCTCACTTTGCAGCTTCCATAGTTAACCTAGGCTCCTTGGGTTGAAGAACATCAACTGTTTAATTTTTTTCTTGCTTGAAATAGACATGATGTATGATCCTGTATTGATAAATCTCTCCAACACTACACTAAACCATATCACTCTTGAGAAGTAAAGTAATTGGTTGATCCAATAGTGAAACCCTTATTTTTAGGGATATAACCTCTATTTGATAGGGTTGATAAAAGGTTGCTAGTTGTGGATTTGAATGCCTCCCCAATTATAGTATTCATGTTCATTGAGATAGGTGCTCCATAGGTTAGTTTTAACTACTTAACTTGTTTCTCCCTCAACATTAATGACTTCAAGTGGGTGATTATGTCTATTTTATTGTAGAGAGTCCATTGAAACTCTTACAAAGGGTAAATTTTTTAAAATATAACATGATGTTTGTTTTATGGTAAATCATTCTATGTGTGAACAAAGCTGATTGAAAATTTTACGAACAATACATTCTTTTCTTCTTCCTTATGTTCTTTCCTCTTTATTGAAAACATAATATATGTTAGGTGAATCTCTTGTTAGTTTTATGAGGTATAATTTTGGTCAATCTTTTTTCAGTTATCAGAGTAGGATACCCCTCTTTAGTCTAGTAGCTTAAGAATTTGCTTACCCTTTTGTCACATTTGTTGATATCTAATTGAAAAGATTATTTTAAAAGATATTTTTAGGAAGGAGATTCTTGAAGAAGACTATGTGTTTCAATCATTGTTTTTTCATTGATGTCAAACCTACTATTTGTTGGTAAGACAATTGCTTACAAGATTCAAGTACTATCACTTAGTTGATTGATGAGGAGGATTCAATCAATAAGATGTAACAAAAGCACCTAGAGGAAAGGTTGAGTTATGATTATATAATGAAGTACAAGGATTAGTTAAGATAGTGATAACATAATGTATTTATGGTCGACTTAAGGTTACAAAATGGTTGGCTACACTTAGAAAGTTTATAAGAACAAGTAAAATAAAGTTTGTCTATCAAGCTTGATTGAGTGGATAGTAGGTACCAAGAAAAGTTAGTGCAAGCTAAGAAAAAAGTCTATTGGAACTGAGTGAAAGAAAATTCTAGTAGATGCCAAGCTACATAGTTGATGTTGAGCACCAATAAAATCTAGTTGATGCTAAGTGATTTCACAGTTGACGCCGAGTAATAGAGTTTGTGTTGAGCATTAGAAGATTGATATGCTGAGTTGCTACATTATGATAAAGATCAAAGATTTGCCAAATATAAGCCAACAAGTTTGTTTTCTTGGAACTTGTGAACTAGGAGGAAGATAAGATTGTTGAGTTGGTGGCACAGAATTTGATGTAAACTATTTTTAAGGGAATTCAAATGGATTTTAGGAGAAGTTTCTAGAATAGATAAGAAATGGGGTAGATACATTGTATCCTACCTAATCCATCCCAAAACACTAATTTAGACAATGGATAATGAGATGAAAAATATTCTATAGTCCTTTATACAGGAATGTTTGGTCATGAAGCCAAAAAAAAAGGTTAGAGAGGTTGGTGTCATGAGCAAGAACCTAAGGAGGAGAAGAAATTAAGGGTTTTGCTTCATCAAGTGACCCAAGAGAAGAGCTTGCAATGGAATACCAAGCAAGAAGGCTTAGGGAGATGAATTCTTGAAGGGTGAACAAGCTATCAAAGCTGCAAAGTATGAAAGCCAAGCAGAATTGAGGACTAAATAGAGATTTGTAATCTACAAGTGAAGTTGTAAGTTTTATCAGATCAAAGCTCTACTATTACTCTCTAATAATTATATCAGTCTAGGGTAAATCCTTTGGATTAAGTTTGACCTAACAGTCATTGGAAAATCCTTTAATAGGGTGGCATTCCAAGTGAATGGCCTAAAGTCCTCTAACAAGGCTCACTTTTAACAAGGTGATTAAAATCCCTTAACTAGGTCACATTTAATAGTGTGTATTGTAAATTTTCATAGGGTTGGCCTTTCAAAGGGAATCACTTCATATGAGTGAAAAGGAGTAGCATGTTAATGGTGGTTTTTCTCAAATTGGGTTTCCACATTAAATCAATATGTCAAGTGTGCTGATGAATGTGTTATGTTTCATTTTTACATTTCTGCAAGTTGATTTGATAGTAACATATAAAGTTTCAGTAAATACACAATGAATGCATGCATGTGGATGAATGTTTTATGGGTTCAATGACTTTTATTTTGTATATCTGGACCTTGAATAACTAATTCACCCCCCCTCTCAATTATTCTAAAGAATTCTAATAATTGGTATTAGAGCCATCTGCTTAAGAGGAATATTTTCAAGGTACTAGAAGCACAAAGATCAAGATGTCTAAAAGAGATGTACCCAAGCTTAATAGAGATAAATTTCGTACATGGAAAAGTTTGATGATGCTACACCTTGGAGAACTTGAAGGTCATGCACAATCTACCATTATAGTGGAACATGTTGATCCAACAGGAGCGCTAAATGTTGAAGATATGAAGAAAAAGAAAGAACACAATCAGGCAATGTTGGAGATTGGTTCTACCCTAAGCTATGCCAAATTGATGATATCAAAGGATGTTACACTACAAAGAAGATGTGGGATGCCCTAACCACAATCTATGGAGGAGACAAAAATGTTCAAAGAGCCAAGTCTGAGAGCCTCAGAGGTAAGTTTGATGACATGAGAATGGAAGAAGGTGAGAATATTGATCAATATGTTGCTAGGATAAAAGAAGTTGTTAGTGCAATAAAAGGTGCTACTAGTCAAATAGATGATGATACTTTGCTAAGTAAATTCTTGAGGACATTACTACATATTTATACTATTAGAGTTTCTACAATCCAAAAGTTGAGATGTATACTAGGAAATAATCTAACCTTTGAAGGTTTGGTAGGTAGACTCACTACTTTTGGAGCTATCTAATTTTGACAATTAAAAACCAAAGAGTCTTGAATTTTCTTTCAAAGCTAAATTCTTATTGAAGGATTCTAAGGAGGTAAAGCAGAAGAAGAAGAAAAGAAAGATAAAATATTATTCTAGTGAGAGTAATATAGATGAGGAAGACATTGAAAAATTGGAAGCACTACTAGCAGGGAGATTTCATAGAGGTAAAGGCAAGTTCAAAGATAAGTTACCCATCATTTGTTTCAATTGCAATGAAGTTGGTCATATTGCTGCAAGATATACACAAAAGAAGAACTAAAAAGAAGGAAAAAAGTACAAAAATAGAAGAGAAGATGACATCAGAGATTACAAAGACAAAGGCAAGAAGTCATGCTACATTGTTGATGAAAATGATTCTGATGAACATGATGATGAAGTGGTATATTTTGTAATGAAGGATGAACTTGATGAAGATGAGGCAACTACACTTGTAACTTGTGTGAAAAAGAATGATAGATGGATCATTGATAGTGGACATGAAGACATAAAAATACAAAGGTATTTTTCCATCTAAAATATTTTTTGATGGTATCATATTTGGAGGACAAGATGCTTTGTGTAAGAACTTTGCAAATTAGATGAAGAAAGAATTTGAAATGTCTATGTTTGGAGAGATCAAATTCTTTATGGGATTACAAGTATATCAGATGAAGTATGGTATATACATCACTCAATAAAAATATGTAAAAAATATATTAAAGACATTTGGACTAGAGGATTCCAAACCAGTAAGTACACCTATGGTGACAGGACACAAGCTATCAAAGAATGATGATTTAGCTAAGGTGAATCAACCATTATATAGATCCATGATTGGAAAATTACAATATGTAGTACTTAATAGACTTGATATTACATTACCTATGGGGATAGTTACAAGATTCTCTGCCAATCCTAGAGAGAAACACTTAATGGTTGTGAAGAGAATAATGAGATACTTGAAAGGAACAAAAAATTTTGGTCTATATTATAAGAAGAATGAAAATTTTGAACTAAGAGCCTACACTAATGCTGATTGGGTTGAAAACATTGATGACAAAAAGACGACCAGTGGAGGAGCATTTTTCTTAGGCAAGGGACTAGTTACATGGACAAGCAAGAAACAAAGTTGTACTTCCCTATCTACTACTAAAGTAGAATATGTTTTTACTGCTATAAATTGCAGAAACATTGTATGGATTAAACAACTATTCAAAGGAATGAAGGAAGAAATCATGGAACCAGTGACACTTTATTGTGATAATACAAGTGCTATCAATATTTCAAAGAATCTAGTAATACACACAAAGACAAAGCACATTGCAATCAAGTATCACTACGTAAGAGAGTTAGTTTAAGACAAAGAAGTGAAGATGGAATATGTTAACTCAAAGGAGAAAATTGTTGATATCTTCACAAAACTATTACCTAAGGATGCTCATGAGTATCTAAGAGGTAAAGTAGGGGTATACCCCTATCAAAGGCTATGTAAGGAATAGAGGGAGTGCTCTGCATCAAACAAGTTGATGTTCATATAATAAAAATTGATGTAGTGAATCTTACTTTAGGAACTACCTAAAGTAATCACAGATCTAAAACTTCAAATTAGTCACAAGCAAGGTGACAGAGGGAGAAAATGAAGAACCTGCAAAATCCTATATCTCCATGTATTAAAGATGTTAAGTGTTTGGTATATGTCTTTGGCATTGTTGTCAAAAAGGGAGAAAGTACATTAAACTGATCATTAGTAGAAGAGTTTTACTGATCAAGTATAAGATATAAGAGGGAGGAAGTGAGAAGAGAAGGAGAAAGCATATAAGATAAAAGTGGATAAAGTACATCATCAAAAGATCAAGAGAAAAGTGGAAGAAAGCCTAAAACTGATCTACTATATAGAGAGGGAGACATTGATCAGATAGCCAAAAAGAAAGAGGGAGAAATCCTAATCTACTTAATAAGATGGAGATACAATAAGGAACTTAGAGGGATTTTTAAGGAAGATATTTTGTAACCTAATCAGAAGATTGAAGTTGTTGAAGGAGGAATACAAGTTCTTTCTTTGGTATTGCCTTGCTATCTTAACCTACTAAATTTGGTTGAACAAGATGTTCATCATTTGATGATATAGGTTGATCAGTTTGGTTTTCCATCAATGCCAAAGAGGGAGATATTTGATATCTAATTGAAAAGATCATTTGAAAAGAGATTGTTAAGAAGGATATTGTTGAAGAAGACTATGCATTTTAGTCATTGTTTTGTCACTAATGTCAAACTTACTATTTTTTGGTAAGACAATTGCTTACAAGATTCAAGTACTATCACTTAGTTGATTGATGAGGAGGATTTGATCAATAATATGTAACAAAAGAACCTTGAGGAAAGGTTGGGTTATTATTATGTAATTAAGTACAAGGATTAGTTAAGATAGTGATAACATGATGTATTGATGATTGAATTAAGGTTACAAAATGGATGGCTACACTTAGAAAGTTTAGAAGAATAAGTAAAATAAAGTTTTTCTACCAAGCTTGACTAAGTGGATAGTAGGTGCTGAGAAAAGTTAGTGCAAGCCAAGCATAAAGTTAGTTGGAGCTAAGTGAAAGAAAATTCTAGTAGATGTCAAGCTACACAGTTGATACCAAGCAGTAGTAAAATCTAGTTGATGCTGAGTGATTTTACAGTTGATGTCGAGTAACACAGTATGTATTGAGCATTAGAAGATTGAGAACCTAAGGAGGAGAAAGAATTAAGAGTTTTTCTTTATCAAGTGACCTAAGAGAAGAGTCTGCAATAGCATACCAAGCAAGAAGGCTTAGGGAGATGAATGCTTGAAGGGTGAACAAGATGTTAGAGTTGTAAATTATATGAAAGCCAAGAAAAATTGAGGACTAAACAAAGATCTATAATCTACAAGTGGAGTTGTAAGTTGTATCAAATCAAAGCTCTACTATTACTCTATAAAAATTGTATTAGTCTAGGGTAAACCCCTTCGATTAAGGTTGACCTAATAGTCATTGGAAAATACTTTAACAAGGTGGAATTCCAAGTGAATGGCCTAAAGTCCTCTAACAAGGCTCACTTTTAATGGCTTGATTGAAATCCCTTAATCGGGTCACATTTTATAGTGTGTATTGTAACCTTTAACAGGGTTGGATTTTCATAGGGCATCACTTTAGAAGAGGGAAAATGAGTAGCATGTTACTGGTGGTTTTTTCCAAATTGGGTTTCCACGTTAAATCATTGTGTCAAGTGTGCTGATGAATGTGTTGTGTTTCATAATTTACATTTCTGCAAGTTGATTTGATAGTAACATATAAAGTTTTAGTAAATACACAATGAATGCATGCATGAGTATGAATGTTATATGGGTTCATTGAATTGTGAAAAAGTTTTATTTTGTACATCTAGACCTTGAATAATTGATTCACCCCTCCTCTCAGTTATTCTAAAGAATTCCAACAACACTGTATTCTTCTAACATTCAAAATTACCTTTACGTTTTCAACTCTATTACATTTTGGACTTTATAATGTATGTCATCAAGTTCATCAATATGGAATCTCATCTTTGTAATATGTATTTATTTTGGATGAAAAATATTATTATCTTTGCGAGTTTCAATATTTTGATTAAATAAGTTCCTTTCTTCTCATGAAAATTTTTAATTCTTAATTTAAATATTAAGATCCCATCATTAAATCCCTATTTAAATTAAGATCTTATAATCTCCTATTAGTTTGTCTTTAAGTAGTGATTTTTTTTTAATGATATATATCAATTTTAAACAATCTTTTATGTCATCGAACTCGGCATAGGTTAGGGCTGAAGCAATCTCCAATATTGTTTGATTATGTTCTTGTTTTTCTTTTAGTTGTTGAGAAGTCAAAGGAATGATTATTATCTTCACATATTCATTTTCCACAAATTTTATTGCAACATCATCAATACTATATATATGTAGCCTCATCAGTATTTTCCATGTAGGAAAGTTCTCCTTGTTCAACATTGGTACCTCCTTTTTATTAGTCATGACGTTTATATTTGAGTACCTTCAAACTTCTCTTTATAGGCACCAGAGCTTTGATACCAATTGTTAGAATATTTAGAACAATTGAGAGGGAGGATGAACTAGATACTCCAAGCCCATTAGTACCAATTAAACAATCAAACAGCTAAACATTTTTGTTCTACTTATCCTATAGCTTGATTTCTACTATGGTTTGAATAAAAATATTAACTAGTAGTTTACTATCCTAAAATAATAAACTTGTTGAATGTAAACATTTGAAATATGAAACACCATATAATTGTTGGCAATGGGCCAATATCTCTTGTAGGATTTGTGACATGGCTTAACCACCTCCTGTGTTTCTATAAGACTATTTTTGTATTGGGCATCAATAGGTCGATCTTTTGATGCAACAAAAACCCTACCCTTTCTAACAATTGGTATTAGAGCTTGGTCTAGGTTTGAATCTTGTAGGCTATGATGAGTGACATTGGGAGGAAGATTATTGGTAGTGGGCCAATTTCCCTCAAAGGATTCACAACATGGCTTAATTGTCTCCTATGGTTCTATAAGACTATTGGTTGTATCAAGCATTAACAAGTCAATCTTTTGGTGAAATGACAACCCTATCCTTTCTAACAAAAACATTCAACACAAGTTTGACAGTAGGATTTAATGTGGAAACCCAATTTGGGAAAAACTAGTAGCAACATATCACCACTTTTTTACTCTTCTAAAGTTAGTCCTATTAGGAGCCAACCTTGGTAAAGGTTACAATACACTATTAAAGGTGAGCTAATTAAAGGATTCAATCACCCTATTAACAATGGCCTTATTAGATGACTTTAGAACATTTGATTATAATCTCACCCAGTTAAAGGATTTACACAAACTATTTAAAATGATTAGAAAGAAAATAGTAGGGTTTGATCTGTAAGATTATAACTCACTTTGTAGTTTTAGATCTCTTGTTCAATTCATGTGTCAAATCTTTGATAGGATTTCCTTGTTACATTTTTCCTTGATTTTCTTAGCAATCCTTCAAGTATTGACCCTTCTCTTCACAAAAAAATTAAGCCTTCTTCTTAGATTTTCTTATCAACCTCAACAGCTTTGTTCCATCTCACTTGAATTCTTTAAAACACACATAGCTTCTCATCCCTCATATCTTCTTTGCATCCCCAATCTAAGTTTTCCCCTATGCCTCATAAAAATAGATAATCCTAGTCCTTTTCCATTTATCATAATCACCTTAGATCTTAAGGTTTGTGATATGATCCAACAAATTCATTGTATCTATTCATCTCTATCTCTTGTAGAAACTTCTCATGCAATTCATTCATTGGATATCTTACCTAAGCCTCTCCTAGAATTAAATGACTCGAATCATCAATCCTTATCTTCAAAACACTTTCCATATCCCAAGAAATTAATAAGTTGGATGGAATTTACAATTTCTCATATGCATTCAAAATACTATCACTCAGTCATCACTGGATCACTTTCTCAACACTTACACTTTTTACTCAATCAATATTGATGCTTAGTCAAAACTAAGTTTCACTCAGCTTGTACTAATGCTTAACCAACACTAGCATCCCTCGACATGAACTTTGAGTTCCTCAATCTTCTTTTGTCTTCATTGATCAAGATTATGTAATTTGTCAGTCTCTTCACATGTCTTGATAATGTAAACAATAAAATTATCTTGTCAAAGTCTAACTAATCAAACCTCCATTGTAGCTTCCTTTTCATAACTCAACATTTCCTCTAGGTGCTTTTTTTTATGAGAAATTTCTTATAAATTTTTCATCAATCAAATAAATATGACATTTAGATTAGATAGCAACATGTCTCATCAGTAGATTTGACATCAATGAAAATGTAACAATTGTTTCAATTGTAATTTCCAACAACTTCCCCAAATTAATACCTTCAACATTCATGTTAACAATCTCTACTTTTGGCATTGATAGGGACATAGATGAAAAATATCTAAGTTCCAAGAATAGAAAATCAAACTTTGTTGTTGTTGTTACTGCTCTCTTCTTTTCAAATCCTCTTCATCAAGAAAATCTAAAACTCATAGGAACATTGTTCTATCTGTGTTTCCTTATTCTTAGGATTGGCATGGTTTGTTCACATTCTAGTTCATAGGAACAATTCTTATGTATTATACATGGATGGAAATCAACTATTCACACTTATCCCCCATCGATAGAAACATCAATCTATCTATCCATGAAAAATTGTCCTCCATACATAAATCTCCCACATACTACCAGAAGATTTTTTTCATGTGATCATCTCCCCCATTCATATCAATGAAAAAGGCTTCATTATGTCAATCATCTTCTCAAAGTCTTCAACCAACTCAAGTGTCAAAAGACATTGTTCTATACCAAATACCAAGAGTCCCTAATAAATCTACTTGTTTTGGTAGGACCACTCAAATCTGTATGAACAATCTCCAATTTTTTTATGGTAGTGAACTTCTTGCTAGGAAAATAAAATTTCTTCTACTAAGACATAACATTCTTTGCACATGACATTAGTAGGCTTCACAATTCTAGGTAAATATCTCATAGAAAATTTACTACTAGCCTTTACAATATTATCAAGGTCTATATGAAAAAATATTCTGTCATAACAAAATTGTATCCACCTTTGCAACCAAACATGCCATATTTGTAGGGCTTAATTGAAAAATGTTACCTTTGGATCTTTTATCACTTCCAATCAGCTTACCATCTTTATCCTTGATAATGCATGTCTTCTATATAAATTGTAACTGATAAAATTTATCAACTAACTACCCAACACTCAATAGGTATGCTCTAATCCATCAACAAAATAGACATCATTAGTGTTAGTATTTCTATCAAGCTTAATAGATCATATTCACTTGATATGACAAGTTACATTGTTACCAACTCTGATAATTCGTCCATCATGACTATTAAACTTAATAAATTTATTCATATTACTACTCATATGATGTGAACAACCACTATCTATGATATAATAAACTTTATTTTCAACTTGTGAAACTAGGGATTTCTCTTCTCTAACCTTTTTTTTTAGGATTTTATTATTTTCTAGCTACAAATCCTAACTCATCATCCCTTTCACTCTAAACTCTTTCATCAAACTCATCATCTTCATTTACATACAAACAATCTCTAGGTTTTATAGACTTGAAATACTTCTTATACTTTTTCTATCTTTTATGACACTTAGAAGCATAATGACCAAATTCATTATAAGTCTAACATTTAAAAATTATCTTAACATCTAGTTCTCTCCTTACAAGTAGGGAAACTCATTCTTCAATTCTTCTATCCTCCTCATTTATGGATCTGTTGTTGCTAGCATATTCTAGACTAATTCTTGAACTTGTTGATATATAAGGATGAACACTTAATGCACTAAAGGATTTTTTCACTTTGGGAAAATCTCTAGATTTCTTTAAGCTTGCTTCTATTACTTCCAATCTTCCAAGTAGTGTCTCTTTGGTAAACTTCTCAGTGCAGGGCATCACTATCTCAATCATCTATGTTGTTTTCTTGAGTGGTGGTGTCAAAATTTTCAATATCTTCCAAATAATCTCATCTTTAGTTTTAGACCCATTGCAAGACTTAATTCCTACAAAAGTTTATGATATTCTACCAATATAGCATCTTACACATTCATTTTCCATCATATTAGCATCTTGAAATAAATACAGCACCTTCAAATGTTGTTTCTACAGCTTTCCAAATTCCATGAGATGTGTCTAGGGATTTTACCTGATTGTATTTATTTTCAAGAAGAGCTGACAATAGTGCTTCTCTGGAAAGCATGTTACACATAAGGAGATCTCTTTTAGCTTCACTACAATCCTCAAGTTTTTTTTCTTCCACAATCTTCTTTCCATTCTTTTTCATCATCCAATACCCTAGACCCATACATAGCAAATGAGTCATCATCTTCTCCTTCCAAGTTCCATAGTTAACTCCATCAAATTTAGGACTTTCTTTTTCAAAGTGACCCACCATTGATCTCCTTAAGTTGTCAAGATTTTCCTTCAAGGGCCTAATGCTCTAATACCAATTGTTAGAAAGTAAAGTCCACCAAGATAAATGAGAGGTAAGAGGGGTTTCAATCAATTATCTAACTATTAAAACATTTATCAAACTTATTAATCATTAACCATGTGAACAATATAACTAGCAACCATAAGAAGATACACATACACAATAACACTAGATATGTTAACTAGGGGAACCCTTGATTAGAGGGAAAACCCTAGTGGGGATGGTACCCACAAATGATGTAGATATATAAAAGTTCCTTATAAGAGGATGGACTTTGTTAGGAGCTAATGAAATACATTCACTACATATTAGTCCATGTTAGGAGACTTTCAATCCTTGTTAGGAGATTCGAAACCTATTAAGACTTGTACCAACCCTATTAGAAGTAGTAGAAGGCAGATAGATCCACTGTCCAAATAGCTTCAAGGGTAAGATCATTGAACTCACTATCCAATTGATCTTTTTATTATTCCTTGCAAAATAATAGAAATGAATGATCTCAAACTCCACGGTCCTCTTAACTAGACCAATCCTCTTCTGATCTGAATACCATACCACCAAATTTGCATCTAATAATCCATTTCATTTCTTACTCACATTTACCAAGTACTTCACATATCACACTTTAATACACACTAAGATCACACTTCATCACAAGGAAAAAAACCTCCATTTATACCATATCCTTAGAATAATTCCTTAAGTTGGCCTTGAGGTTTTCACAATTAATTATAATAAGATCTCATTAAGATAATACAATCATTTTATAATTACACAACATTGTTAGCTCACAGTCTTTATAACTTCTCATATGCATGACCTCTAACCTTGCACACTCACTGATGTTATCATTAGGATTTCTACTATCACTATCTAGCTTCACTCAACACAATTCTATCCCTATTAAGAGATACAATCTAAACGTAAAAAATCACTTATCAAGTACTCTATCTACATACTATCCTCTATAGTTCTTGAATAACTCTTGCATATCTTTGACTCTCTGCATGCACACTTGTCCACGACATCAAGACATGATGTAGAATATGTTCTCAATCTGATTGACCTAATCATCAACATGCAATATGTATGGCCTCATTCTCTATTTTCTACTATGCTAGTGTTCACATGAACAATACTATGTTGACATCAATGAAAAACATAGTCATATATGTAACATGTCAATCATGTTATCCAATGCTTAGGATACTCCCCCAAAGGAATACCATCAACATTCATGCTAACAAAATTAAGACTAGTTCATGAAGAAATACAATGAGATGAGGATTTGGTGAAAGAAAAGGAAGATGTGATAGTTATCATGGAGAAAGAGCACATGCATGTAGTGCAAAAGAATAATATACTATTTGAGCATGATGGTGATAAGATAGAATAATTGAATGTTCTAACATAAGAAGCTAGAAAAATGAAAGAGAAAGTTTTTTAACTAATGAACAAACTCAAGATAGTAAAGGAAGAGTGTGATATACTTACAAAGGCAAGTGAAAACACCCAATAGGTGGAAAAGTAGCCAAACACTCAAGGAGAAGCAATAAGCTCAACTTGTCTAGCATTCCAAGGAATCTACATATCTGACAGAGAAGATTCTTCAAAGGAAAAAGACTTACAAACCACAAAGAACAAAAGAACAACAAAAGGAGGCATGCCATCAAATAAACCTATTTGTCTTTACTATGGTAAACTAATACATAAGATGAATGAATGTTTCCATAGGAGAGACACAAATAGTAGACATGATACATATTGAAAGCTTTGTTATAGTTGTTACCAATGTGGAAATAACACACATGAATGCATAAATCTCACAAATGAAGTTGGAGCATAGAAATAATGCTACTACTATGAAATTTATGGGCACAATGAAAAATATTATGGTTTGAGTACTAGATCACATCAATCATATCCTAAGAGAAAGAGATAGGTGTGCTTCACTTGTAGAAATGATGGACACATTGTATCACATTGCAAGTGTTGTATGAGACAAAAAAAACTATGCAAGACCATGGAACAACACAAGGAAAATATGCTAAATATGTAACAAAATAGGTCATGTACTCAAGAACTATTGGGTAAATAAAAGACCCAAGAAACACCATAACGACAACAAGGTAAAATGAAATTCCATTGATATTGAGAAAGTCAACAAGAACTTCTCTAAGGTATGGATCAAGAAAATATTTTAGAAAACTAAAATAAGGATTGGAGAAGTGGTAAGCTCACTGACAAGTGGTGAGTCCTCCTAATCAAGCTAATTTAAGAAATTGTAAACAAGGGCCAAATAAAAGAGGTAAGTCTTGCACCATTCCATTCACGCAAATTGATAAGTCACAACTAGTGACTCCAGACAAGATGATTGCATTGCAATCAAAAGTGTAAGATAGGTTCTCTCCAAAACTTTACAATTGGATGAATCATCTAAAGCCATTTATTTCACAAACATATAGGTAGGTAAGAGGTGAGGTTAATCTTTGGACCTCAATGTTACTTTTCTGTCAAATCAATAAATAGGTATATCACCAAGAGAAAACCACATTTTTCAATCTTGAGATCCAATAGAGATTTGGTTTTGCAATACCCTAAAAGTGTGATTCTTTGTGTGAACCTGAGAAAGAATCTACTAGTTTCTTTGAAACCCTAAGATTACTTAGAGAAAAAAATTGAAAGATAGAACCAGAGCTACAAGTCACAATGGTACAATACAATAGTTTATTCAATGTTGAACTTGTTAATGGATAACATATTAAGCTTCTTGTCTATGAGTTGATCTTGTTGAATACCAACAAGAAAGAAATGAAGGGATCCCTTGTTAGCATGAATATTTATGGTATTCCTTTGGGGGTTTTGGCTCCTAATTTAATAGATATTTCAACTACCAAGCAGCCAAGAAAAAATTGCATGTAAGGGAAGTAGTCTCCTATTATGGATACAATCCATCTAGAACTTGGGTCAACTATAAGGCTAAACTCCTTCTTCACTTCAAGATCTACAAAACTTAGGTAGGTAGACCTTAGATTTATCTATATGGTACTAGTTTCTAAACATAAATATGAATCTATATTAAACAGATAAAAACACCCAAACCTTGTATGCTCATGCAATAACACAGGTATGAAATAGCTAAACTCACAACCTATGAAATCTAAAAGATAAGTGTGTGTGTCCTTTTTAGATCTACAACATGAAAGGGAAAATGATTTTGATTAATTGATTGATATAAGAATAACCAACATATGAAACAATAATATACTTGTAGATCCTATGTCTGATTAGTGCCCTATTGATTAGGCATTCCACAAATAACAACATACATAAGATATTTGATCTATCCCTTTACTTTGTAAATTAAACATTGATGTTCAAACTAAAACTTGTGCTCACAATATCCTACTCACGAAATCTACAACCCTGTCAAGACATGCCAAGAGTTTACATGATTCTTTGAATCATAGGAAAAACATATCAAGACATACAACCCAAAAAAAATTGCAACTAGATCTATAATCTTTCATCACAAACCATAATAGGTTACAAACAATAGAGATAACAGACAAGAATCAGAATCAAACTAAATAACTTGCTACTCTTTGTATTCATTCCTTTGCAATAAGTACATGCAAGATGTATGAAAAGACTCGTAAAATATGAAATAGACTAGAACTATACCTAAAAATTCATTAATATTATTCATACAAAGAGAAAATTCTAAGGAGAATGGTGGAAAAAAAGCTAGAGATTTTCTCAATAGTCTAGGTCCAACAACATCCAACCCTAGAGAAAGAAATACAAGAGATTAAGTAGAAGAGGAAGAATTCCCAGATCTCATTTGATGATGCCATTTTTCCACTTGAAATCCTTCTATCTATTGAATCTAATCCTCTCTCTTCTCTCCTTAGCTGAAAACTAGATTCAATCTTATCATTGTGCATAACCCACTCTAAAAAATTCTCCAAGAATGATGAGAATATCCTTCTTGAGAAAATATTTGATCTGCTACCAATATTCTATCAAGAGTTCCACTAAACTGATTTGGTTACAAAATAACATAAGAAATAGGATCATTTCCAAGTTTGGTGAATCCCCACTTCACCATTTGGCCACAAAATGGATCTGAACTACCCATACTATAATGCATTTAAAATAAAACACCTCAGAAAACTCTTCAAATATCTGCCACACATTGATACCTCTGCAAATATTGATGGAAAATATGGAAATTGGACTCCAATATATTTCTAACAATATATAATAGTCCTACCTTTGAAGATAAATCAGGCAAGTAACCGTCCATTTGAAAATGACACAACGTAGGAGATTGAAAGTGCAAACATTTCTTCAAAAAATTGGTCTTATTATAAAATATGAACTTTATAATAAAATGGTCTTCAATTTAAAAATTGTGAGGCCTAGTATAATTTAAAACTCCTTTACAACTTTATCCCCAAATCTGGATGAATGCTCACATTTTTAGCCAACATATTAAAATTTTGGAATTGTCCTCCAATTTGGTTTATAGTCATACCTAGTTGACCATGTGGTGACATGTGTCAACACTCAATTGGCTACTTTAATCACCATCACTACCACATCAATATCTAGTCTACAACTCTAGATGGCTTGCCACATCAACACCGCATGGTGCTTTCTGATTGGTCCTCAGCATCTAGTCAACACTCCACCTCATTTGGCTCCACCTGGGTATCTGTGCCATGTGGCTCATCTCTATGGCTTGGGCCCACAAATCCATGATATTTTCCATGTGTCAATCACTCACATCACTACCTTTGTCTCTAAATGCCACATGTCATTTCTTGATTTGTCAATGCTGCCATATCATTGACCACCTATACCCCACCTAAGTATCATGTAACTAGCTCCTTGTTTGACACTTGGGCCCACTATTCCATATGGTATGATCTCACTTCATCACATCTCTGACACATTAGCCTTATAGGCACACACAATCTCACCATGTGGCACCTTCTTTGGTGTCATCTTGCAGGGCATCCCTACAACATGTCACCATATCGCTTCATCTCATCTCTGATACTTTTTATTGCGATGAAGTAAATGACCACCACCTATTGCCTTATCCAACTCACTATCTCATAACTTGTGCCTTGTGGAGGTTTTCCATTGGTCTATCATATCACTAAGTCACTCTACCTTGTCTACGTGCTTGGTCAAAATCTACGTGTAACATCACTAGCTTGACCACCCTAGGCCAACTAAACATACTTTTTCTTTGTCATAATGTACACAACTGAAGACACTAACATGATTAGCATTGCAATATACAAATAGTTCAAAGATTAGATGTGTGTCCAATGTGGGACAAAAAGAAAACATTGTGTTTTAGAAGAGAACTCAATATGCCCTCTTTAAAATTACATATGATACCACTCATTACCTACTAGTGGTCAAGAAAAATGTATTCCATAGGGTTGTGTAAGTCCATTTTAGACTGGTGGTGGATCTTAGTGTTGCAAAACTCCAATTGTAATTTTGCAAACACTTTTGTTTACTAACTAGATCACTTACAATAGTTTTCATGGGTGAAAGATAATCTAATTTCCCTATGGCTTGGTCAAAATGTGAGTCATAATGGAAATAGTGGCCTCCATTTCTAATTTTAGTACAACCCTTAAAGATTCATGTTATATTCATCCATTTTTCATTAATCCATCCCAATCTAGTGGAAGACATTAGAATATTCAACTTTGTAATCCATGTTTTCTATATGATAAAGCACCCTAAAATTTTGTAGCTACTGAATGGATGCTTTTAGACATATTGGATTTTGTGGCTAGTTGTCTATGGATGGGTGAATCAAGAATAGCTGGTGCAATAAATATAGTGGAGGGTGAACAAAACAATTGATTTCTTCATTGTGTTTTGCTAGTAGGCTAGGAAAATTAGTCAATCATGGAGGCTTCAACTATTTGACTATCTTTTCTTACTCATGATATTTATTTGGCTCTTTCTTCATACAATGCACTATCATCCTTCATTGGTGGCTCTCAATACCCATTGTCAATCCATTACCATCACAGAAATGCAATGGCTTCAAGATTAAAATTGTTATGATTCATTTCATCATGGTCCTTGAATGGTCATGACTCCCCATTTCCAATCAAAACCTTCAAGTCTTTGGTGTGTACTACATATTCCACAATAAATCTAGTGTGCATTCCCACTACTCCTTGAGAAGGATCTATAAATGTGAGTAAGAGAGGAAGGACTATGCACTAAATGAAACCTTGTTGGAGATGGAGTTTTTTATACACTAACCCACCTATAGCCTTGTAATGCTTAGTCCTGAATCAAACTAGGTGGTAAATAACAAAATTTGAATAAAATAGAGAATAAAATAATAGGGAATTTTATTAAATATTTTTGAAGACTTCAGTACATGGGCTAAGCCTCTTGGAATGACTTCTCCATGTGACACTTTTTCTTGATTTTACAAAAAATTAGACCAAAATCCATCAACTTATATAGGCACTACATTTAAATTGGTCACAATAAAATGTGCCCATTCATGTCTATAGGTTAACACTCTCTCTTTATGCTTTTTATATGCAAAGGATTAGTGAGATAAATCATAGAGGTTCTAGCCCTTAATCACAACTGTGATAACCCACTATTAGCTTTGAACATTGTGCTAGGATGTCCATAATTGTCCATACTTCCTCAATATTCAGGTGACCAATTTGATCTAGCAAATTTACATGAAGATTCAAATGGGAATCTTTAATATTTTCAATAGCCATAGTGAGAAACACACAACTCCCCCACATGCATTTATTAGAGCTTAGAAATGGTAGTATAGGTCTTCAAAAATCATATGGCATATCACTCCTTCCAAATAAAAACACCCCAATCTTGGACACAATACATGATTATCTTGGAAAAAAATGCCCCAATATATGAAGTCAACACAACATTTCACCAGACCTTATTTCAATTTCACATAGGATAAATAGGAATTTATAAATGTAGCAAGACTATTGTGTATCACTAAGAATACTCTTTGGAATTTGCATCATTATTTCATTTATTGGAAATAATAGTGATGTAAAACATTGTTGGCAATATAGCTAGGTAGATGTATGAGTGTTGTCATTTATGGAAACATATCCATTTTGGTATTTCATGATGTAATCAAAGTTAGAAAATTGTCTAAGTGTTAGATAGTTTGTAGTAATATAGAGACAAATATGGTATGTATGGATGATACACTTTGAGTTAGCTCATATGCAATTGAGGAGTGATGGATGACAATGTCATGATGATTTATATCAGTACAAAGATATGTATGGATAGTATGACATAAGTTATAGAAGGATTGCCAGTACAGGTGACTAAAAGTGTAGAACATAGCATGTTAGTAAATTGAAGTGTATGGCTTAAGGAATTACTTAGGTAACAAAATAATTACTTAATCACGATGGGCCAACATCCTAGATGTTTACCAAAATTTATTCTATAATCAGTCGATCATGTGAAGGCATCAATGCCGACTGATCAAGAGTTTTTATTATTTGCAAGGTATAAGTAAAGATCATATCTTGCACAGCTAAGATGTGATGTGATGTAATCAATCGAATGTGATATGTATGTGATGCAAATTATTGTGAAGGATATATATGTGATATTTGTATGATGTGAAATCCATAGTATTGACACATAAACAAGTAGATTCAAGAGGAATTAATCCAACTTAAACCTACGAACATCCCTTGCTTAGAGTTACACATGGAAGTAATGGTAAAGAAATATTTTTGATTGATGCCATTTTTTCCAAAATGTGTGAAGTTTTTTTGTCTTGCATGGTTTCATATGAATAAATGGGATCTTGTTAAGATAGGGACATGTTCTTGGGTCACTTGTGGACCTGAATGTAACTTTTTATTTAGTTTTGTTCCTATTTTCTATAGTTCTAGTTTACTCTTCCAAGTTGGACCTATAATGAAATTAAATGCTTGATTGGATAATTATGAGATTATATTAGATGATATGGAAGATAGATCATTAGAAGATCCTAGAGAAGAAGGAAAGAGGTGAGCTTGGACTTGATTTCATAATTCCTTGTATATGGCCGCAACTTGGAAGGCCTCACAGCCAGGCATGTTGTATTTTTTGTTATGAAAGTTAATTGATTGTATCATACGGTTGAATGGAATCTATTCTCTATTTCTCTATTGTTTATTTAATTTTATGTTTCTTCCATGTGTAACTCTAAGAAAGGGATGTTTGTAGGTTTAAGTTGGATTAATTCCTCTTGAATCTACTCATTCCTATGTCATGTATGACTAGAGAAAGTAGAAAGTACAACAATGAGACAATATTGTATTTATATCTACTCTTGTGAAGAAACTTAATTATATATTGCATGTTAGGGTATTGGGCTCTTCTTTCATTCATTTTAAATGCTCTACCAACTCCTAACAGGGTTGAAGCAACTCTTGATAGGGTTGAGGCTTCTAACAAGGCTTAGTCCTCTAACAAGGACTTGAGACAATATATGTAATTCATAGACTCCTAATAGGGTCAATATTCTTAACAAGATTCTTTTGTTTAGTGGGTCATCTTTTGGGTATCATCTCCACTAAGGTTTTCCCTTGGCTAGGGTTTCCCTAGTTAAAAAACAATGGTGTTATGAGTTCTCTCTATATATGATTATATTTATTGTCTAGTATTTTTGTTTTACTTTCATATGTAAGTTATAAAGTAATTAACAATATCTGGTTGTGGGCAAAAGTTTGTAGAATAGTGATTCTTCCCCCCCTCTTAGTATTATCTATTTTGAGCAATTGGTATCAAACCATAGTTACCTTGAAGGGGCTTAACAACTTTAGTATGATTCCTATGGATATGGAACAATTGAAGAGAAAAATTGAAGAATCTCTTGAGTAAATTGATCTTCTTACTGAAGAAAGAGAAAAACTAAAAGATAGGTATGAGGATGCAAAAGTTCACATTGGAAAATTGAAAGACAAGATTGATGATATGAGATCTAGAAAGGAATCAAAAGAGAAGATTGTGACAATGATGAAGTAGGAAACTTCAAGAAAGAAAATGATATTTTAAGCATGAGTTGAAAATTATTGAGCTTAAGTCTTAAGAAAGATGATAACAAAACTAAACAGATATAAAATATGAGAATTTAGACCTTAGATCCGAGTTAAGTTAAGTAACATATGAACTAGATTCTATTAAGATAGAACATACAGAATTTGGAAAGTACAACATTAGTGTGAAAGGATAATTGACACAAACTAAATAATAGTTAGAGAATCTTTATACTAGTAGTGAGAAAATAGATGAACAAATATTTCACCAAATACCCTCTTATGATAAGATAGGCCTTGGATATCTTATTGGAGAAAAATAAGCCAAGAAAGTTGAAATTATAAAAGAAACAAATCCAGTTGTTGAATCTCCCAAAGAATTTGATCTCAGTAAGATTGAATCAAGCATAACTACAGAAGTATCTAAAGAAGTTGAACTAGTTGATTTGTTTACAAAACATGATGAACCAAAGAAAATAGAGCAATTTGATGAATGTAAGAAAGTTAAACCATCTAAGATAGTTAGACATGAATTTAGAGGTTGATGTTTGATATGAAATGAATTTGGTCATATGAAGAGAGATTGTACATGTAAGTCTTTTAAACATATTAGTAATTTCTATTGTTATAATTGTTATGGCTATGGACATAAAGAAGTATATTGTAAGAAACCTAAGTTTGATAATAATAATGCAAATAGAAGAATGTTTAGGAATAATAACCCTACAAGTAATGAGAGAGCAAGATCATAAAGAATATCTAATGATGGAGAGACATATAATTATGAAAGGAAACAAGTTGTGTGTTACAAATGTAACAATCCTAGACATATTGCAAGGAATTATAGAGCACCTAAAAGTCAAAATGGGACCAGTTAGAGAAAAAATGCACATGCATGTCAATAATGCAATAATTTTGGACACACATCAATATTAGTTTGTGGTGACTGATCAAGAAAGCACTATACATACTTCATAAATTCTTTGGGGCCCTATTTTATCAAGATTTTGGGCCGACATGTAATTATTAATTATAACCCTAAAGTGGTAAAAATACTTGTATAAAAGGGCTTAGGGTTAGGGATTGTTTCATAAGGTGATGCAAAATTAGTTCTTGCATCAGTATTGAGCTGTAAGGGATTATGAATTGTAATCAAGTTGTAATCACTGGATCATAATAATATTAGACTTGTTGTTTGGTTGATGTAGCCTAGGGATTAGGTGAACCATGTTAAATCTTGGTTTCTTGTGTTCTTTTCTGTGTGATCTATTATATTCTTATATTGGTTATATTTGTATGTAATTGTTATTTCTGTCTATGGTTTATCCCTAACAAGTGGTATTAGAGTGAGGTTGTTTTTTCTCAGTTATCCTCTATAGGAAAGTTTCATGGTTGAGTGGGAGTGATGGTAGACAAGGGTAAGTTGAGGGTTGATAGGTTTAATGGATAGAAGTTTCAGTTATGGAAGATGTAAATGGAAGACTATCTTTATCGAAAGGATTTATGGAAGTTGTTAGAAGGCAAAGCCAAGAATTAGGGATCTATGTCAAATGATGAATGGGATCTTTTGGAAAGAAAGGCACTTGGAAGCATTCAATTATGCTTGGCACCATTGGTAGCATTTAATATTACAAAATTGAAGATAATAGAAGAGTTGATGAAAACCCTAGTGACACTATATAAAAAGCCCTCTACTTCAAACAAGGTATTTCTCATGAAGTGTCTATTTAATATGAAAATGGCAGAAGGTGGATCTATTACAGATCATTTAAATGAGTTTAATACTATTACTAGTTAGTTATCTTCTATGGGTATCGATTTTTATGAAGAAATTAGGGCTCTCTTGATTTTGTGTTCTTTGCCTAAAAGCTAGAATGGCTTTGTAATAGCTATGAGTAATTATGTTCTTGAATCTAGTACCCTAAAACATGATGATGTGATTGGTGTTGTTTTGAGAGAGGAAAATCATAGGACAACCTTAAGTGAATATATATCAGGAAGTGCTTTGAATGCACAAAGTAGGGGTATAACGATTGAGAGAGGACGTAATTTCAAAAATTGTGGCTAAAACATTTGCATCAAGGTGTGGCACAAAACTAACAAGAAATATTATCAAGTTCAAAAGATACAAACAATTGAGTACAGACCTATGGGATAAGCCATTAAGTTCTTATTTTGAGAAAGCAACATTACATTTGGACTTTGTTAACTTAGTTGGAGTATGAAGGTGGTTTGAAGCCATATGATGAATGTGGAGGGATGATTGTGAAGACTTGGAAAGTTGGAAAGATCGGATCCACAAAGTAGATTAGTTGACACAAAGGAATATCATACTAGAGTCATCTGTTGTGATAGGGTATAGTAACTGATAAGTTGTGTTTGTTTGATTTCATAGAAGGTTGTGATTAAGTCTTTGGTAGAGGAATAAGGAAGAATAAATCCTTGAGTACATTGTGATTGATGCTAGGCAGGTGGTACACCATGGGAAATCAAGAGGAAAGTCAAAGGGGAGGAGGTCTCAATCGAGAGGACCGAATGACTGTTGGTACTATGGGAAACTAGGGCACAAAAAGAAAGATTGTTGGAATTAAAAGAAAAATGAAGGAGATAAACCAGATGGAGACAAGGTGAAAAATATGGTAAGTAACAAATTTTAAGAGGATTCTTTGCTTCTATCTTTAGAAAGTGTTGATGATTCATGGGTTTTAGATTCTGGTGCTTCATTTCATGCTACACCTCATAGAGGTTATTTCATTGATTATGTCCAAGGGGGTTTTGGACTCAGTTATTTGGGAGATAATGAACATTGTTAGATTGTTGGAAAGGGAAAAGTTAAGATTAAGTTGCAGAATGGGAATCATTGGCTACTACATGAGGTAAGACATGTTCCAAGGCTCAATAGAAATTTAATTTCAGCAGGACAACTTAGTGATGAGGGTTGTGTAGTCACTTTTAATGATAAAAAGTGGAAGGTTTCAAAATGTTCCCTTGTAGTAGCAAAAGGTGTGAAAGTAGGCACCTTATATATTTGTACAAGTGATATTGTTCCTTCTACTTTAATTGTTTCAAAGAGAAATGAATGTTCAGGAACAATTGTTGTGGTTGAGCAGGGAGAACAAATAGCTATTGTAAATTCTAATACAACATTATGGAAAAATAGACTTGGGCACATGAGTGAGAAAGGTATCAAAGTACTTCACTCAAAGAATTTTTTACTAGGTCTAAAATGTGTTAAAATGGATATCTATGAAAGTTGTGTGTATGGAAAACAAAAGAGAGTGATTTTTGTAAAGACTTGGAAGGAAACTAAAAAGGAGAAATTAGAGCTTGTGCATACCTATGTATGGGGACTGATTTAGATATCTTCTGGCTCTCATTATTATGTTACATTTATTGATGACACAACTAGAAAAGTATGGGTTTATTTCCTTAGACAAAAATTTGATGTATTTCAAACTTTTAAGAAACGGAAATGCTTGGTTGAAAATGAAACTGATAAGAAATTAAAATGCCTTAGATCTAATAGTGGGGGTGAGTATTATAGTCATGAATTTGAAGATTATTTCTCCACTAATGGTAGTCATAGATAAAAAACTATTTCAAGGACTCCATAGGAAAATGGAGTGTTTGAATGCATGAATAGGATTATAATGGAGTGTGTAAGGAGCATGATGTTGCATGTTGAGTTTCCCTTATACATGTGGGTAGAGGCTGTCAATATTGTTGTATATTTTATTAATAGAGGTTCCTCTACTCCTTTAGGTTGTGGTATACGAGAGGAAACATGGATTGGTAAGAAGGTGAGTTATTCTTTTCTTAAAACCTTTTGTTGTGAAGCATTTGCTCACATAGATTCTGAAAACAGGACCAAGCTAGAAGCTAAGTCAAAGAAATGTGTATTTTTTGGATATGGTATTAATGAATTTGGTTATAGGATTTGGGATTTTGAAAATCATAAAATTGTAAGAAGCAGGGATGTCATATTCAATGAGAAAGTGTTGTACAAAGATCTGTTGCAGCAACATGAGAAGAAAGAAGATGATTATGTAGTGCTGGATGATACTCCAAAAGATGATGTTCCAACCATTCCTCATGATGTGTAACAACTACAACAACAAATACCACACACACTAGTGAATATTAGATGGTCAACAAGGAAAATTAGACCTCCAGAAAGATTTTCTACCTCTTTGTATTCTATTTTACTTACTGATGCTGGTGAACTTGAATGTTATGATGAAGCTATACAAGTGGATACTAAGATTTAGGGGAGTTTGCAATGAAAGATAAAATGGACTCTTTGCTAAAGAATAAGACATGGGATTTATGGAAGTTACCTATAGGTAAAAGATCTTTACAAAATAAGTAGTTTTATAGGTTAAAAGAAGAGGATGGAGGTAAGAAAAGATTTAAAGCCAGGTTAGTTGTGAAAGGATTTGCATAGAAAAACGGTATTGATTTTGATGAGATATTTTTTCCTGTTATTAAGATGACTTCTATCCTTATTATTTTAAGTCTTGTGGCTACTAAAGATTTTTATTTAGAGAAAATTGATGTTAAAAAAACCTTTCTTCATGGTGATTTGGATGAAAAGATATATATGGTTCGGCCACAGGGTTTTGAGGTCAAAGGTAAGGAGAACTTAGTGTGCAAATTGAAGAAAAGTTTATATGGCTTGAAGCAAGCACCTCAGCAATCGTGTCTAAAATTTGATAGTTTTATACATGGTCATGGTTACAATAGGTGTCATTCAGATCATTGTGTTTATTTTAAGAGGTTGGATGATGACAACTACATTATTTTATGTTTATATGTTGATGATATGCTCGTAGTTGGGTCTAACATGGATCACATGAAGGGGCTGAAATTCCAGTTAGCAAATGCATTTTCAATGAAGGATTTGGAGGCAGCAAAAAAATCCTTGGTATGAAGATTTTTAGAGATCAGAAGAATAAAAAATTGACACCATCTCAGGCTGATTATGTTGAGAAGGTATTGCAACATTTCTCTATGGAGAATGTTAAAGCTATTAGCACACCTTTATCTAGTCATTTGAAGTTCACTAAGGAGATGTGTTCCAAGACACAAAAAGAGGAGGATAAGATATCCCAGGTACCCTATGCTTCAGCTATAGGAAGCTTGATGTATGCTATGGTACTAGGCCAGATATTGCACATGCAGTGGGAGTTATTAGCACATATATGATTCATCCAAGGAATGAGAATTGGAATGTAGTTAAATAGATTCTCAGATATCTAGAAGGAATATTAAATAAGTTTTTACACTTTGGGGGCTCTACTAGTAATTTATAGGGCTATGTTGACTTAGATTTGGCAAGGGATATTGATACTAGGTAGAGTACTACATGTTGGTGTTTGAAAATGTTGTAGGTTAAAAATTACCTCGATGAGAACATAACATACCTAGGGGCAATTAACTCCCATTCTTAACATATCCTTTCAAATACCATGCCAACTATAAGGCTTGACCCTTCTTCTACTTCAGGCTCTGCAAAACCTAGGCGGGTGGACCTCAGATTCAATCAATATGGTACCAATGCAAAAACATATTCATGAATCTATTAAAGTAGATAAAAGCCCTTATATCTCCTAATAACTCATGTAATGACAAAGAAGTGCAGTAGCTAAATGCAAATCTTATGAAATTCACAAGCTGAGTGAGGGCATTCTATTTAGGTTCTTCAACAAGAAAGGGAAAAAATGTTTGATTAATGATGTTGATTCAACAAAACCTCAAATATGCAGTAGTAAGAACTAATGATCCTGTAGTTGACCAGTGCCTAATCCATTGGGAAAATCCATGAATCAAATGCATACCTATGGATACATAATACTTATTCATATATTCAGATATACGATCTATCTATTCACCTTGTAAATAGACATCCATGTTCAATATAGATCTCATTCTTACATGATATCCCCATCAGTAAACTTGCAACCCTGTTGATTTCCCTAAAGCATTTACATAACCCATTGAGTTATAAACAAAAATGAAACAACATACAACCTTAAGGGACTACAACTATGACATAGGTTCTTTGTTCAAAGATCATAAAACATTGAAGATTACTGAGATGGGAGACAAGAATCAAAATGAAACTAATGGAATTCCTGCTCATTTGTATTCATTTCCTTGAAACAATACAACCAAATGCATGAAATCAAAACATGAAAACACCTAACATATCATAGCTTGTTGTATTATCCTTCCTAATGTTGTTCATACAAGAAAATTATGATGAAGAATGAAGGTGGAATCATAGATTTGGATCCAAAAAGTGGTCTCATAGAAAGACTAAAAATTCCAACCAAGAAATGGTCTCACAGTGAAAAAATTGGACCCCTCACAATGGATGAAAGAAAGAAAGATATAGACCAAGATGAATTCCCGGATTTGATCTCAAAATGACATGTGTCCACTTGGAATTCAATCTTTTTTAGTTGCAAATCCTCCTTCCTCTTTCCACACATTGATCTGATTTGGTTTCATCATTACTTTGTGTAAAACTTGCAAAAATCTCCTGTTCAATGATGAAAACCCCTTTTATTTGCCAAAATATTTGATATGCATCAAGAATGCTGATAAAACCTTGATTCAACTAACTTGAAAGTGGTTAAATTTGACCCCAATTAAATTTTCATTGTCTTTTATGTTTATTTAGATCATTACCATGTTATAAAATAGTTTTGAACTTCGTCACCTAAATATAGTTACAAGTTGGGAATCTAGGAGAAAACCTCTTGCAGCTCAAACACATTGCTTCCTATGTAAAAACTAACTCAATATTCAAAAAAATTAGTTTCTCTCGGTTCCGAAAATATATAACATCGCATATTTTTCTTATTAGGAACCCCTTAAATCTTAGTTTGAAAAATGTCCCTCTGGTATATGACTGAGGTCTGCAACTTTGATATTTTAAATTTTCAAAAAATTTAAAATAGTTCTAAAGTTAAAACTTTAGTAAAAGTGCCTTTGAATTTAAAAACATGCACATATACCCATTTGAAAAGGAATTTAAAATAATAAAAAATTTATGACTTTAAATTTTTTTCCTTTCCCTAAAACTTGAGGTCAAACCTAGTTTGACCAAGTCACATGTCACTCCATGATTGGTCTGCCTGATTACCACATCACCACTTAGACAACACCTGCTTCATCATCACCATGTCATCACCTGAGCGGGGCTTGCTGACACGTGTCAGCAACTAGCTTACCCGCACTTCTTATCTTGTGAACACTTTGGTTTTGCAAGATTGCGCTATTTATTGGATCGCGACACATGTTGTGATCTGGTGCGTCGATGTTGATCTGAACATGTGGTGCCACCTCATCACCAACTGGGACCCACTACTACATGGCATGATCTTGCATACCTGCATTCTTTAACTAGCTCGCATCTTGATCTTGCAGGCTTACACCCACTATCAGATTGTGACACGTGTTACGATCTCATGCACTATTGTATGGATCTACCATGTCATCATTTGGTGCATTTTTGTTTAAAATTTCACTTTCGCTTAGAATTTGAGATCCTTTAGTTGGCTGACCATGGGCCCCTCTATGATGAACTTAGGCTTTTTCATAAAGCATAATGCTTAAGACACATTCAACTCATGTGGTTTGTTACTTAAGGACTAAAAACATCTTTTGTGGCCCATATGTGGGACTAAAGGCTTCAAAAGAACGTTGTGAGGCTTTCTATGGCTCTCCTATGTACATGAGTATCCTCTTTAGTCAATGACTGCAACTTCTCTCTTGCATAATACATGCCACAGATTCTTTTTAATGTGTGAGCCTTTGAAAATGCTCTCTCCAGCATTTGGTGTCTTCTTTTGTTTTAGTTGGGTCTTCAAACTTTGATTGCTTGTAGGTTTTAAACTGTGGGAGATGTGCTTCAATTAGCATGAGTTTTCTTCAATACTACTAGCTTCTTCTTATCATCCTACTTCTTCACATTTGGCATGGACTTCTTTGATCTTGGTGTTGACTGTGAAAATGTCACTGACTCCCTTGCATCTCGGCTTGCCATGGAGTCTTCCTCTTATATTGCATGTGTGGGATCTTTTTAACCATGTCTGCCCTCTTTGTATCCTTTGACTGCGTGATCCTCTATCAATACGTGGGTCTATTGTGGATTTACTTTTTTTAGCGTGGAGAGTTTGGTCTTCCAATGACTTCATTGTGCACATGGGGTCTTCATTTTTGACATCAAATGTGGGAGCTCCTCTCTATCATATACTTTGGATTTAAAGGATGCCTCTTCCTTTTAATTATGCTACCTTTCATTCTTTGTCTTCTCATGGTGTTCCATTCATTTCTAGTGTACATGAGATTCTTTCACCATGTCATTAGCTCCTTCATCACAGGTTTCCTTCATATTTTAATAGCGTGCAGGCTTTTCTTCTTAACTTTGTGTCTTCAAACATTTTTAATAGCAATAAGTGACTCCTCCTTTCCTTACATGTAACTTGTCATCTTCATGTAGATAAAAGCAAAGCGTGAGTTGACATCTACCCTCTCAACTCTTCCATATCTAGAAAATGAATGCTTGACCACTAAATTCTAAGCCCCATACTCCAAGTTCCCACAATACACGAGCTTCATCTTTGGTACTCACGGTCTCCTTAAAGAAACATTTACTGGTGTTCGCCTATGAGTTGTTTCCTCATCATAGATATGAAGAATGACAAAGAGAGGGTGAAGTGTATAAATCCCTATTGCATCCATACTCTCCTTGGTCTATACTTTTTAGGCCTTTTGCATCCCTTTGTGAATCGTCCTCCTCTTCAGGAACATCATGATCTAGTTTACTTTCTCTAAGCTTGAATCTTTGATGAATTTAGCCAGGCCCCAAGGTGGATCCGGCTAATTTTTTTTCTTTTTTTTCAGACAACTGACCATTGTAATTGATCCATTCACCTTTTAATACTCACTGGAATTGATTTCAAGCATTAATTTATCATTAAAATCTCATTTTTTCATTTTTTGCAAACTGTCAAATTGGTGTCAGGAGGTCCTTTGACTGGCTTTAAAAATTGATCCAAGCACCTGACTAGGCTCTAAAAACAAGCACACTGACTCTTTGTTGCACCATGTCAAATCTCGTCTCATGAAGAATTTGAGGTCAAAAGATATTTTTTGTCAAAGTTAACTTCTCAGAACTGCCTGCAAGCAAACATGTCAGAAAACAACAAATTGTGTTTGGATTTGGTCTTAAAAACTAGGCAAATGGACACTTGGGAAAATGAAACTTGGGGCATTGTTTTACTATCACAAGGAGAGCAGGGATCTATGATTTGGGCTCATGATGAATAACTAGACGTAAATGGAGAGCGGTCAAAGTAGGCTACTCAGAATTTGACAACTAGAAACAATGGTAGAAAAGCAATTTTTGCAAATGGAATTGACCTAGAAAAGTGTGCAAATGGATTTGTCAAGACCTAAAAATTGACACACTTAAATTATTTTTGAAGGAAAACATATTGGTATAATCCATTCAATCTCACCTATCATGGATTAGGATTTATAGTGTCATGAACAGGGGTTTCAACAAATCTGCAAATGTTGACACCAGTAAAAAGCTAGAAATGGCATTTGGAATGAAAATCGATCAAATAGATTTTTCATAAGCTAAAAATTGAAACATAGCACATCTCTGACCCCTAAAATGCAACATAATAGAAATTTTCACATTTCAGTCAACTAGGTCAAAGTTATAACTTGTCAAATAGGGCTTCCCAAAATTTAGAATAAATTGCATCAACATGACATTGATAAACAACCAACTTTGAGGGATTCAAAACCTAGTCAAACAGACTTGAAACAATTCAAAATCTAAAACATAGGCTCTTTGGTATGGACACTAAACACTCTCAAAGTGGCAAATCACAAAACATTTTTGGGTGCAAGATATTCAATCACAAACATAGCCTCCTCTCGTTGTTTGACACTTACGTGAAAATGCAAAAATGACAATTGCTCAAAACAAGACATCACAAAATGACTCAAAATGGTAATTTAACTTCATGGGATGCTTAGACACACTGAATGCAAGGTGTTAGAAACATTAAACACCTCATAGGGCTCAAAACGACAGCCAAGTACAAATGTATTAAAAAACATTTATAGGGCTTGAATTTCTCAATGGTACTCAAAATCGAGAAGGCAATTTTGAGTCCCAACGCTATAGGTTATGTATTTACTATTGGTGGGGTAGTTGTGAGCTAGGTTTCTAGGTTATAGAAGGTTAATGCATTATCCACTACAAAGGTAGAGTATGTTGTTGCTAAAAAGGTAGCCAAGGAGATGATATGGCTTCAATTCTTCTTGGAAGAATTGGGACATCCTCAGAAGGATAATTATTTGTTTACAAATAGTTAGAGTTCCATTCATCATGCGAAGAATTTAGCTCCACATTCCAAGACCAAACACATACAATTGCAGTACCATTTCATTCGGTCAGTTTTGGAGGATGGATAGTTAAAGCGGGACAAGATACATACAAATGAAAATCTAGTGGATATGTTTACCAAGGTACTGACAAGGGAGAAGTTGAACTCCTCTTTAGCTTCAGTTGGTCTTCTAGACTGAACATGAATAAAAGAACAGTATAGTCTAGGGTGGTTTGATCTAGTGGGAGCCTCATGGAGTAGTGACATAGCTATAGGATTAGTCTCCAAGTGGAAGATTATTGTTTAGTGTGGAGCCTGATCAGTCCTCAAGTGGGAGATTATTAGTTTTTGGTGACTGATCAAGAAAGTATTGTACATCATAAATTCTTTGGGGCACTATTTTATCAAGATTTTGGGCCAACATGTAATTATTAATTATAACCCTAAAGTGGTAAAAATACTTGTATAAAAGGGCTTAGGGTTAGGGATTGTTTCATAAGGTGATGTGAAATTGGTTCTTGTAGTGGTATTGAGTTGTAAGGGATTACAAATTGTAATAAGGTTGTAATCACTGGATCATAATAATATCAGACTTGCTATTTGGTGGATGTAGCCCAAGGATTGGGTGAACCACATTAAATCTTGGTGTCCTATGTTTTTTTCTGTGTGATCTATTATTTTCTTATATTGGTTACATTTGCATGTAATTTTCATTTATGTTTGTGGTTTATTCCTAACAATCAAAATTTTGTAGAATGGACTGAAGGAACTTCAATAGGAATCCTAATTATAGAAGGAACAATAACAAAAATAACAAAAGAAATGATACTAGAAGTGAAAATAATCAAAAGGAAGAATTTGTGAAAGCTATTGATCTAGAAAGTTCTCATACAATTTTGGAAGAGCAATATTTCAATGCACCTAATGGAAGATTAAAATCAACAATTGTTTGAGACTCATATTATTTAAATTAAGAATTTTAGTAGAGGTAGAGTGTAAGTTAATTAGAACTAATGTTAGACAGAGAATTAGAAGTTACACAGTCAACATAAGGTAGACAACATAGAGAGGAAGCTATGCTCGAGTGCGCAAACATTTTTATGGTCACAGTAAATCATACAGAAGAAAATGAGTTTATTGGTAATCAGTAACAACTTTTGAAGATGAAGCAAATGTGCATTTAATGTGGAGTTAAATTTGAAATGATTTAGGCATTGTGAGTAAGACATTTAGTACCATGTTATTGTGTGAAGAGTTTGGAACAATTTATGAGCAATTTGATAGTGAATTCAAGTGCAAAGTGAAGTGTTTGAAGTGTGAAGTTGCACAAGTCCTAATAAGCATTATTCAAGCTATTTTACTAAGCTTTAATTGAATTTATAGCATAAATAGTTAAGCATTATGGAAAGCTATTTAGTATGTAATGTTAGTGAGAGACCTAGGTACAAATTCAAAAAGTAGCCATTTGTCTCTCTCATTGATGATCCATTATGAGGATTTCCTCAAATCCTATCAAATGTACTTCACATACAAGATGTTAGAAGTTACATTCATTGCAAATTTGAGCATATTAGTGATGAATACATCCACAAGGATTTTATGAGTTATGTGCAATGGATACCTAATCCTAAAAGTTGAGTACATATACCTAAATGAACTGAACCTGATTAAGTATGTGTTTTATATGAAATATGATAATCAAGAGTGGAGTAGAATCATTAGGTCATTTACTTGTTTTAATTGACAATGATCTAATTCATAAGGTCATAGGTTCCAGCAATAAAGGTTGTAATCCTATAATTGACAGAAATATAAGAAAGAGTGTTTAAACAAACTTAAAGAATAATTTGATGGAAGAAACATGAGAGTAGACTTGATTAAGGATATTAGAGTCAAAGTATTGAGAAAGATTTTAGGATATACGCTAAATCACATCTCTAGAGTAAGATAATTTCCAACATTCCATGATTTTTACATGCAACCTATGTTATGGTAGTTGAAAGGAAGAAAGTAAACATGTGTAAGATAATCAGAGCAAAAACATTGCAAAGTTAAAGAAAACTAAGAATTCAATTTTTAGATTTGAATCTCTTTTAACACATTTTTTTTTCCATGAAGCAAAGCATTTTCCTGGAATAAAAAATTGGGATAGTAATGAATTCTCTATGAAAATGGTCACCCGATGTTTTAGGGCAAGACTTCAAAATGTTAGAGATAGAGACATAGGTAGGATGATGAAGAGTTTCTAATTAGAAACAAAGAAAAGATATAGGTTACCTCCCTTTATGGTAGAGAAGTACAAAGATGAAATATTCTTTATGGTAGAAATTGACACAGCCTGTATGGAGGCAGTTAAACCTAGAGTGAAATTAATTGAACCTATGGGATATGAAATGAGTGAAGAACTCATTGAAGGATGCACAAATATTATATTGCAGCTTGAAAGAGACATTGAATGTGCAAGATGGGGTACTTATGAAGAGAACATAAGGGAAGTTCATTCTGAACTTCACAATAAAGAGATAACAAAGAATGTGGAAAAGAAGATAGAATATATTCTTAAGGAGTCAGGCATGACTAGAGAAGAATTCAATGAAATCAAAGGCATAGCAATGGAGATAAAGATCGATGGGAAAATTGAGGGGTTGGTAGCCACACCTATTGTTATTGCAACACCATCTATGGATTGGACATTATTAGGGCCTAATTAACAAATACCTAATGCACCTTATGCAGTAGTTGTACAAGTACAACTAGCTAAGGTACAACTTGGTTAGAAAAAGAGGAAATTTGATGATGTTGTGGTGACAACAACATTTGTGCAGAGGAAATCTAAGAGATTGGTGAAGGTTAAGTAAGAACCAACACCAACCACCAAGAAAATGGTTAAGAAAACCTCTAGTGGACCCATAAAGAGAAGGAAGACACTACAAATGGATGAGTTTGAGGAGTCTAATGAAGAGACTAAAGAAAAACTAGTAAAATAGGTAGTTGGAGAAGGAAGGACACCAATAGTTAAGAAACCTTGGAAACCCAAGATTGAAAATCTGGATATGCAAATTATAAATAATGATAGTTTTTTTCAGTTGAATAAGTATTATAGATTGTAAAGTAACATGGATAGGATAAAATTAGAGAATTCTATAGTCAGAAATATGATTCTAAGGAATAAAAGGTTTGATAGTATTCAAAATAAGATACCAAAAAATTTATGCAATAGATTAATAAATAGAAAGAAAAGAGTAGTAGAGGAAGATACAGAATTGAGAGAGAATATGAATCATAAATTGTGTGAAGTTAGCAATAAGAAGGGAATTAAAAGTATTTTGAAAGGTATTGAGCCTTTGTTAAGAAATAAAAGAAGATAAATTCTTCTTATGGGAGGTAACTATGAAGAAGTAAACAAGGAGACTGAAGAGGTTATAGTGAAGTACATGACTTCTATCCTAGAAACCACCAAAGAAAGTGTGTAATAAGAGACAAGTCAAGTATATGTTGAGGCCAATACTCCTAATAATGATGAAGAAGAGGATGAAGAAAATGAGCAAGAAAACTCACCTCCTCACGTAGTTATTGGTATTGAATCCATGCAAGTGGATAGTACTCATATAACTATAGATGCTAAAGAGAATCCTTTTGTAGGATATGGGATCAACATTATTGACATTATTACTACCTACTCCAATTCATATGAAGAGCATGATGAAGAAGAAAAGAAAAACATAGAGAATAAAAATTTAGAGGAAGAAGAAAGAAAGAGAGAAGTAGAAAGGAAAGAAGAAGAAAGAAGAAAAGAGAAAGAAATAAAAGGAATAGAAGATGAGAAGTGGAAAACATAAGAAGAAGAGTGAAAGAGAGAAGAAAATAATAAGGAGGTAAAAAAGAAAAGAATGGAACAAGAAAAAGAAGAAGAAAAGGAGAAAGGAATATTAGAAGAAGAGACAAAGAAAGATAAGGAAGAAAGATGAGGAAGAAAGAATGAGAGAAGAAGAGAAGGAGAAGAAGAGACAAGATGTTGAAAAGAGAAACACTGAACTAAAAGTAGTCTTACTCATTCCAGCAACAGCAGTAGTAGTACTTCAAAAATTGCCAGTAATATCTGATGATGACAATGTAGTCCACTATTACAGAACTAGACTTATAGAAGACAATGCAATCCACTATTATAGAAGAAGGATAAAGAAATGATAAGATCTTTTGATGTAGAATTCACCACCTTGTTTGATATTTCTCTAGTAGAAGCACAAACAAAGAAGGATACATCATTGTTTGACACAGTATGCAACAATGTTGGGAATTACTTGCAAACATTAAATGTGTGCATTAAAGAATCGAGGAAAAGCATAGATGAAGGCAAGAAATTCTATGGAAAATGCACACTACCATACAATTACCTATCAGAATTTGATAATCTGATCAAAGGCCAAATGAGTGAGCTTTAAACACTCACTATGAGATTACAACATCCATAGGCAAACATTGAAGATATTGAAAAAAATGATGGAGAAAATTTACAATGCTATCAAAGGCATTGAATTTGACAAGGAGAAAGTAATCACAACATTCTTTATCCTTAGAGAATATTTGTCACCTATAATAAATATTTTGTAGAGGTAATTAGAGGAGTGTCTTGCAGTGAAGGAATCTTATGACACATTTTCCTAAACTAACTTGAGTGAAGTTGAAGTGGCATCCTATGCACTTGGTGCACTCAACAATATAATCTGATATAGTCAAGGAAAAATGGAAGAAAGATTTTGATAAGCTGAAAGCTAGTTTTGCAAATTGTATATCCAAAATGTCAAGTTGAATAGAGGAAATCAACATAGTTTTTAGTGGATAGATTTTTGACACTTTTTCCATTGATGTCAAAGGAGGAGAAGTATGTAAGGAAAATTGTATATGTACATGTTTGTATATGTAAGGGAGAAGTATGTAAAATTTTACGTGTATATGTAAGGGAGAAGTATGTAAAATTGTATATGTATATGTAAGGGGGAGCTTAGCTATGTATTTAAATATCATTGTAAAGGAGTGATAAGGAATGTAATGATCGATGAAAACATGAATAAAATTTTCAGATTTTGAATGCAATTTTTTTTGTGTAGTTATTTTTGTAATTATTATTTTGTATGGCATCATTTTGGGACATAGGCAATGTTCCTAAATGTTGCCATCAATGCCAAAGGGTGATATTGTTGGCAATATGGCAAGGTATATGTATGAGTGTTGTCATTTATGGAAACATATCCATTTTGGTATTTCATGATGTAATTAGAGTTAGAAAATTGTCTAGGTGTTAGACAGTTTGCAATAGTACAAAGATAGATATGGTATGTATGAATAATAGACTTTGAGTTATCTCATGTGCAGTTGAGGAGTGATAGATGATAGTGTCATGATGATGTTTGTCAGTGCATAGATCTATATGGATAGTATGATGTAAATTATAGAAGGATTACCCGTACAGGGAATTAACAGAGTACAATAGAGCATGTCTATAAATTGGAGTGTATGGCTTAAGGAATTATTTTGGTAACAAAATAATTACTAAATAATGATGGTTTGACATCCTAGATGTTTACTAAAAGTTATTTTATAATCAATCAAGCGTGTGAAAGCATCAAGGCTGACTGATCAATTTAGTTTTTATTATTTGCAAGGTATAATTAAAGATCATATCTTGTGCAACTAAGATATGATGTGAAGTAATCAAGTGAATGTGATCTGTATGTGACATGAACTATTGTGAAGGATATATATGTAATATTCGTAAGATGCAAAATTTGATGTATGATCAAAGAAAGTATGAAGTACAACAGTATGATAGTATTGTATGTATATCTACTCTTGTTAAGAAACTTAATTGTATATTGCATGTTAGGGTAGTGGCCTCTTCTTGCATTCATTTTAATTGTTCTACCAACTCCTAATAGGGTTAAAGAAACTCCTAATAGGGTTGAGGCTTCTAATAGGGCCTAGTCCTCTAGCAAGGACTTGAGACACTATACATAATTCATAGACTCCTAACAGGGTCAATATCCTTAACATTATTCTTTTTTCTAGTGGATCATCTTGTGGATACCATTCCTACTAGGGTTTTCCCTTCGATAGGGTTTCCTTAGTTAACAGATAATAGTGTTATGAGTTCTCTTTGTGTATGGTTATATTTATTGTTCATTATTGTTGGTTTACTTTCATATGCAAGTTATAAAGTAATTAACAGTATCTAGTTGTGGGAATTTTTTCATAGAATATTGATTCACCCCCCCTCTCAGTATTATCTATTTCTAACAAACATATGCAGCATTCAATCCATGATCCAGACACTTTTGAAAAAAATCAATTAAGAAGTCAATGCCTCTTTCCTCGCAACTCCTTCATAGGATTCTTGGTGTGTCATTACATTTGAGCATTACGTCTTTTCACAATCCACATTTTATATGAAAGAGATGTGAAGCAACCCATCTGGCTACTTTGTGTCACATTTGGAAAGGAACAACAATGCCACAAGCATGAGTTTGTTCTTTGGATTTCCTTTGCTTCTTTAAATGTTCATTGTGTGTACGACCTACATAACCATTTAATCTTGCATGGTGATATGTGCATACCAATTGATTATAATCATTATAATCATTATAATATCTCATTAAAATTTATAATCCCCAATGTATATCAATTTGATGAAAATTAGTTAGGTCCAAAAGTGGGCCCAACTAAAAAAAATTCAAACTCAAACACCTAACATCTTAGAAGTTCCCTAATTGATCTTCCTAAATAGACTAAAATCACTTTGGATTCATTATTGATCACTAATTGGTCAACTAAAATGCACCTTTTGAACAATTTTTAAATTATCAACTTTATGCCAAAAGGCTTTTGTAATGCCTTTAAAAATTTGGCAGAGTCAAGAAATTAGGCTCTCAAAACTAGCACATCTATTCTTTGGTCCACATACATTCATCCTGCAAATTATTAGCTCTTGAAAACATCTGGGTCAAAAGATATTGACCATCAAAGTTGCTCATTTCAAACTATCCCACAAACAACCATGTCAGAAATAATAAATTACATTCAGAATTGGTTTTGAAAATAGGTCAAACAGACACATGGAGAAATGAGTTATAGGGTATTAATTCATTTTCTTGTGGAAAATATAATTCTATGACTCATGCTTATAAAAAATAACATGGAAAAATTAGCAATCTTTCAAAGTTGGCCTCTTGGAATTGCATAACTAGGAACACTAGCATAATAATGATTTTTGCAAATGGAATGGGCATGGGAAAGTGTGCAAATGAATTCATAAAAACTTGAAAACTAACATACTAGTAGTATTTTAAAGTAGAAAACAGTAGTATAATCCATTTGGTCTCATCTATCATAGATTCAAAATTATAGCATCCCAAACAGAGCTAGTAGTTAATCTACATATTTAGCTACTAGTAAACCTTTAGGATTTGCACATGGAAATTTGTTTTAAAACCAATCAAATGGTTTTGTCATAGACTCAGATCTAGAACATAACATGTCTCTAACCATCATAATTTAATACAAAAATAAAATTATCAATAGGTTCAATTAGGTCAAAGTTATAACTGGTCAAACAAGGCTTTTTGAAATTTTGAACAATATGCATCAGCATGACAATAATAAACAACAAACTTTGAGGGATTCAAAACCTAGTCAAAACATATCAAAACGATTCAAAAATGAAACATAGATTCTATGATATACATACTAGACATTCTCAAAGTGGTAATCCATGAAACTTAATCGGGTGCAAGATATTTAACTGTAAACTAGGCTTCTTGTCATTGTTTGACACTAAGGAAAAAATGCAGATTTCATCAATGCTCAAAATGACACTTCATAGAATGGTTTGGAATGACAAATTATCATTATGAAACACATACATAAATTGAGTGAAATGTGTTAAACATATGAGACACATCATAGGCCTCAAAATGATGGTCAAGTACATATACATGAAAAATGCTCATATAGGGGCTTGACTAGACTCAATTTTTAGAATGGTTATCAAAATCGGTGCTTCAATTTTGAGTCCCAATAGTGGCTTTGTCTAGGGTTGCATGTCCCTTGTGGGCATGTAAAGGATTTAGATCTTTGGAAGAAGCAAACCACTCTACACTTTCTCTCAAATAAATTTATTGAAAGCAAGAAATCTACTCTTAAACTGTGATCTATACATTTTTTTGTTGTGCCCTTTCTCCATGATTTCATTTCTATGATCTTTGCAGTTTGTTGTCATGCCCTTTCTCTATGATTTGGTTGTCATGCCCTCATGATTTCTATATTTCTTTGTTGTTCCCTTGCTCTGCAATTTCTTTGTCATGTCCTTACTCTATGATTTTGTTTCTATTTCATTCTCTTTCTCTACGATTTTGTTGTCATGGCATACCCTTGCTCTATGATTTGTTTGTTGTCCCCTAACTCTGCCATTTTCTTCAAGGGCTATGTAAATTTTTGTTTCTTTTCCTTCTAAATAGATATCTCTTCATATTCCTTCTAAACATGTATTTGAGAGATCTTTTTTAAGGTGCTTATTACATCTTATCACAATAGAAAAATTGATCTACCTGCATAAATATTCTAGAATCCAAGTAATAAAACAATAAAAATCACTTAACCCGTGCTAAGTGACTTACCTCAAGATCCTCCACAAAAATAATGCAGACTAGGAAAAATGGGTAGAGTTTGTAAGAAATTTTACAAAAACATATCATAGCAGATAATTTTAGAAAGAGACTAGCCATAACCTAGTAAATTGGGTCTAGTTGCTGATTAGCAAGGTTTATTACAAATTCTTGTAGAACTGTCATCAAATTAGGTACAATAAAATAAACAATTAGGTGTTCCCATCTAGCAAGATCAAATACAATTTTATATGGTGATAAAATTGCATATGCAAATGCATCACTTGAATGCTAGGCATGAAGCACATTCCCCAATTTATAATGAATGGTTGGATATAAAGGCTCCATACACCAGCCCAACAATGGAAGCCAAGGATGTAAACATGCATGTCTTGGCACACTCTCCCTACGAGGATCCCAAGTATCTATTATTGATGTTAATTTGGGCATCACTATATGAGCCAGAACATTATGAAGTACTGAAGCTGGTAGTAACTTCTCCCATGTCTCCAAAAAGTGTAGGATAGGTTTAGGGTCCCTTGGCTCCTAGGAATTTGTAGTAGCTATTCCCACTATGGGAAGAATAACTTTAGTGTAAAGAGTTGAAGAAGAAAGTTTTGCTTCTGTGTAAATGCCATAATCATGAGGCTAATTCCCTTGTAGAAGCCTCTACCATAATGAAATTAGCTCAAAGCCATGCAAAGGATGTTGAAGTGGTTCCCAACCTTGAAACACTCTTATAAGCACTTGATACTTTGGATCATAGCAGGGAGACTATGCCAATAATTGAAACACTCTTATAATCATTTGATATTTGGGCTATAAATCTTAAAGACACTTGCATGCTATGATTCCAATTTCATAGTACCTACCATGACACTTTCCTAGATTCTATCTAGTGGCTCCCATAATATCCTCAATGTTATCTAGATGTTGTTTCTATCATGCAGTCTCTTTCTAAAGCCGCTTCTCCTCCTTCACTCTCATGCCTTAAATTTTGATTATCAAACTTCTGAATATCTACCTCTACCTTATCTAAAGTCAACTTCACATCGTGTTGAAACTATGGCATAGGTGTTTGATCATTGATACCTTTCATTTCAATATTCAATTTTTCAAGATTGGTCAACACCCTCACATGCGGACCTCTCATGTGAAACACTTTTTGTACTATTTCAACACCATGTTCTTGTTTTTGAGCTAACAGTTCTTCAAGCACATTTTCTTGTAAAACATTAATTTTGTTGAAAAATTGTAAACTCTTAGAAAGTGCATTGCCATTTTCATGTATGTATGTATATATAATAATGAATAACAATAATTTTTTCATGTATATCAAAAAAATAACTAACATTACCATTGGATCATATAATAATGAATTAATCAACCAAGTTAATCAACAACTAAACCAATTTAATTTGTATTTCCAATGTCATGGTATCTACCACAACACTTTCCTAGCTCCCATAATATCCTTTATGTTGTCTAGCTATTACTTCTATCATGCAATCTCTTTCCAAAGCTTCTCCTTCTCCTTCTCTTGCTAAAGTCGTTCCTTCTCCTTCACTCACATGCCTTAAATTTTGATTATAAAACTTCTAAATATCTACCTCTACCTTATCAAAATAAACTTCATAGTGTGTTGTAACTCTGGCATAGGTGTTTGATCATCGATAGCTTTCATTTCAGCATTCAGGTTTTCAAGATTGGTCAACACCCTCACTTGAAAACCTCTCATGTCAAGCAACATATGTAGTATTTCAACAACATTTTCTTGTAAAAAATTAATTTTATTGAACAATTGTAAACTCTTAGAAAGTGCATTATTGTTTTTATGTATGTATGTGTGTGTGTGTGTGTGTGTGTGTGTGTGTGTGTGTGTGTGTGTGTGTGTGTGTGTGTGTGTGTGTGTGTGTATGTATATATGTGTGTATGTATGTATGTATGTATGATGTAGTGCAAGGTAGGAGAATCCCTAGAGGAGATGCCCTATCCCCCAACAACTAACCATAGAGTGGAAGATAAACAACAATGCTAGATCTTATACCAAATCACAGTTCTTTATTCATAAAATAACTAATTACATGCAATGTGTCAAGTTGTAAGGCCTTCCCAATTATGGCCAAATACAAAGCAAGTAATAGTTCTACAAGATCCCTCAAGATCCAATCCAAACCCTAGCTAATCCAGATCTACACTTTGGTATAAACCTCCAAGGAAATATCAACTTATACTTGTAAGCCCACCAAGCAATATACTTGTTTCCCAAGCCTCAACTATCAGCCCTTCTCAAAATTCTCTCCTCTACCACATCCTCTTCTCCAAAATGGATGAATAATCATAATCCTACTATAAATTACCCCATAATTAGCACTCTATCCATAGACTCAAGAAATTTTTTCCCTTCAACTACTCTCTAGACTCATTCCTCCTCCTTTAAATTAATTCCTAAAGACTCCACAAGACCCCTTATTTATACCCAAATAAGCCACAAGTTAGCCCAGTAAGCTAAAAATTAAATATCCCTTACATTAAATACATGGAGAGCCACAAGTTAGACTTCAACAAACATTAAATACCAAATTCCTTCAAAGGCTTACAACACTTATTAAATACAACAAAAAAAATTAACCATGACTCAAATAGGTCCATACAACTCCACCAAAATCCCTCCAACATGTAGGATGGCCAACTACCCTAGGATGTTCCTGCATCAGACTCCCTAGGTATGAAAAGAAAAGTGTGTCCCACACTTTGATGCCCAATGAAAAATCCAAAACCATCTTCATATTCACCAAAGGATCCCACTCCAACAGGGACAAGAAAACCAACATGAAAATCATCCACATCTACATCACTTTGTCAAACACTAGAATCTGAACCATCCAATTAGTATGCTCACTCCCAAAAATAAACTAAACATAATGCTTCATCAACAAAACCTTATTCACATCAGAAACTAATGAATCTACATCAACAAAAAAAAAATCCACATCAATAGAAAGATGTAGATCTCCATTAACACATTCCAAACTCTCAACACCAACAGTCTCACTACTCACAAAAAAGCTCTGCAACATACAAGTCACCACCAATAACAACTGGATCATCCATGATCAAGTGATCTATAATCTCCATGTTAGACTCAACCAACTGATCATGAAAACCAATCTCCATCCTAGCATTAGCAAGGTTAGGAATATCCTCATCAACAAACTCCAATTGCTCTGTAGGTTCTATATAAAACTCCACAAACTAATCAACAAAACCAACCTCTTCCACCTTGACCTTGATGTTCCATGTTCTCTCTTGAACAAGTCTTCTAACTGGCCAGACAAATCTCTTTGGGATTGGTAGACTCCACCTCCACTACCATACAAAATCCTTCTTCTATTTCTCAACTCTTTTAGAAAAAGTAGCATCCACAACTGTGTCCACCTAAGCTATTGTCTCATTAATCCTTCTTTCCACCACATCACAGAGATTTAAAATTATCATAGGGTCTAATCCTCTTGGAGAAATCTTCCAAGATCTTTGAAAACCCTTCACAAAAATTTCCAACAAATAAATCTTCTTGAACAAGATCAACCTTCCATCTTGGCAACCATAGATCCATCTGCATGTCCTCCCAAGGTGTTGGTGCAAACTTGATGCAGGAGCATCCAGTGGTATAAGGGAAATCCTGTATCACCCAAAAATATGCTTAGTATTAGTTTCTTTTTAAAGCTTTTTCATTTCTAGATACCCATTTGGTTCAAATAAAGATTCCATCTCTCATAGTTCCACTATTGGTTTTTTGGGTTAGAGTTTTTGAGCACCTTGGGATACATGCAAATGTAGAAAATAGGTTATTTTTTAATTGAGGCATAATTATAATTATTTATAGGGTGTAAGCTAGAGGGATGATTATACTTGTAATTTAAAGCACTCCAAAAAAAGAATCAGGTCAAAAGGCTTTATGGTTTGAAAGTTATTGCAATTTTAAGTTGCCTAGAAACCTCCTAAGAGCACTTCAAAGTCAGATTAGAGGGACTCAATGGCCTCATATGGGTTCAAAAATGGGGGATGAGCTAAACTGGTCCATAGGGCTATAAATATCTTGGAGATCTTTTCGAAAATGAAAATAGTTTGTCAATTAGAGTCCCAGATCAAAAGTTATGCCTCCTAGAAGTTGGACTACCATTTCTAGATTCTTCTAATTTTGTACTGACTTTTGACGTGTTTTCTAAAACCTTCTATTTTGGTAGTGGATGCCAAATGGCATATTATAAAATGTATTCCTAACCCTAAATCTAATTTGGTTTACTTAAGGACATTTCTAGCATTGTAAAGGCATTTTTTGGTGGAGTTTGGGAGGAGGTACTGTGACAAGGGTTTTCTCTAGAATCTGATAACATTATAAGCCCATAGGGCATGTTGTGGAGTCCATTTTTTTTATAATAGATGTAATAGAATATCACTTCTGATAATAATATTCCTCTTTTCCTATTGCATTCATTTTTCTCTTAGGTTGTACCCATCAAGTGGTATCAAAGCTAGTTTTCCTAAGTGTGTAGACAAAGCGTCGACTGCGAGGCAGTTTGCACTAGGACTATATGGTTGTGGGTTTTGATACAAGAAGATACCTCCATGAAGGGAGCATGGTGGAAGGGCTAGAGCTGTTACTCCTAAGGTTGGAGCCCTCTAGAGATAAGTCTAGTCATTACAGGAGGAGATCCATAGAGGGATGAATGTTGCCATAGGAAAAAAAAATGAGGAAGAAAATGAAGAAGGAAATATTGGGCAGGAAGGGGAAGGAGATAGAGAAGTCCTAAATTAGGTGGAGGAGAGGCTTTTTAGGACCATTTCCAAGCTTGGAAAAAGACCTAAAATTGATGTCAGCATGTTTTTAGAAAATCTAAACCCAGATGAGTTGATCGATTGGATCAATGAGCTGGAGGAATATTTTGAGTATGAGGATATTGGGGACCCTGATAGGGTTTTAATTTTTTGAAGGCCAAAATGAAAGACCATGACAAAATCTAGTGGCAAGAGATTCAATTGAAAAGAAATAGAAGAGGAAAGGCGAAGATCACAAGATGGGATCACATGGTGGACAAACTAAAGAAGAAGTTCATTCCTATTGATTATGAGCTTGATTTGTTCAAGAAGATTCAAGGGTTAAAGAAAGTAGGAAAATCTATCTAGGAAAATTCAAAGGATTTTTATTGAGTCCTCATTAGGGTGGGACATGGAAAAGAAAACAAGGAGAAGGTCACTTGTTACCTTAGTGGGTTAAGATATAGCATTTAGGAGGAGTTAAGTCTAGTTAGAATTGCTAGCATTGAAGAGGCATACTAGTTTTCCTTGTGAGTTGAGGAGAAGCTAAACAAAAAGTTTGATGGAAGGCAAAGAGGGCACAATCAAGGAGGAACGGGTAGTGGCAAGTCATTTGGAGGCTGAAATGAGAACCAAAAGAAAAATGAAGATGTGGATACTAGCTGAAATTACAGCAATGGGAGTTTCAACCACTCCCATGATCAAAACTTTGGAGATCAGAGAGGAATAGGTAGAGGACATGGACAAGGTTCAAGAAGAGGAGGCTTTTTTGGTACCTATTTGTTGAGATAATGGGTGTTGCACACATTGCATAATATTGTTATATTTTTTTTTTTTTTTTTATGTAATGTTGTACCTAGATGGACGTGCAACATGTAAAGATTTCCATGGAATATTCTTGATGAGTTGTATTGTAACATTGTGAAAATATTTTATGTAATTATTTAATATTGGGGAAAAAGAATTAAATACCCAATATTAAATGTGGGGTCAGTGGGTTAGGTAGCACATGGTTTTAGCACATGGCTTATGTAATACCACTTGGTGGTTTTATGGGACTTGCTACTATATAAGTAGCCACAAGGGTAGTTGTTGTATAGAGAAAGACAAGAAGAAGACAAAAGGCAAGAGTCAAGCAAGACAAGGCTTGACAGGTTAGCCAAGGGAGCATTTGTGAAGGTTGGAAGCATGGCATGGGATGTGTGGATACATACTTGTTCACATAGTTTGCTCGGTTGTGGCTATGGCCATGAAGGCTTCCATGGTTGTATGGCAATGGTATTTTTTTTTGCTGAATAATACATGATGATGGATGCTTTTGGAGGCTGGGTTTTTCCCTCAATGAGGGTTTCCCAGGGTATATCTTGTGTCACATTTTGTGGGTATGTTGTCTTTTCTCTTGCATGTGGATTTTAATTCCGTGTTTATTTCAGATCTATTATGGGTTATGTGAAAATGGTTATATTATTTATTGCCAAGTTTCCTTACAAGTGGTATCAGAGCTATGGTTTTATTATTTGTAACCCTAGATTGAATCCATGGGAATGCATGAGAGGATAAAAAAGAAAAGGGCAAGATATATGAATGATTTATTGCAGATCTGAGGGTTTTGGATTTGCTGTTATGATGGGATGTTAAAATATTTGGGCATGTGAAATTGTTGGACAAAAGATTTTTCGGATGTTTCATTTAAAATGAGGGTTTTGGGGGGTAGCTTGCAGAAATGACCTCCTGGGTAAAAACAGACCTCACCATTGGATTCGGGTCAACATTTCCATAAATTTTGATATATAATATGCCCTAGTTTGGCCATGTTTAGAGAAAATGAAAGAGTTTTTTAGTTTCAGCCCATGATGGCCATCAAATTTAATCCTGTCGGAATTTTCGTCACTGAAAAAAAAAAAAAAAAAAAAAAAATCGTACTGAAAATGGTAAAAATACTGTCTTAGTAAAATGGCCATAACTTTCTCTCAGAATATCGGATTTCAGAGTTCTTATAGGCGTTGGAAAGCTAATTTAGAGCACTACAAGATGGTGTAGGTTTGGTTCTATGATTTTGAAATTTTGTCAGGTTTTAAGAGCCCTAAAGTCAGATGTTATTTATTTTGAGCACGAATTGGGGCATAACTTGAGCATATGGAGTCATATTTTGGACTTTGAGTAGTCAACGAAAAGCTCTTGGAGAGCTATACACATTGGTTTAGATTTGGTGTAAGTTTGGCATGATTTATTTGTTGATATATTGATCTGAATAGTTTATAGATATATTTTGACTATGGTAACATTGTGAGTTTATGGCATTGGAGATTTAAGTTTTGATTTCATTGTATACTCAATTCATATTTCAGATTGATCTCATGATGATATGGTTATCAGTGTTTGGTTTGGATATGCATGATGACTTGTTGGGTCTACAAGTTGTGCAGTGTTGTAAGCAGTCTATACTTACAAGGTGCATTTATAGCTTGGTTATGGGTTGTCTTTGCCCATTGATCTTTCATTATTGATGCATATTCAGATTGGTGGCTTGGATTTGGGTTGTCTATGCCTTAATTCACATGATTTTATCTTCATGTAGAAGGGATGAGATGTTGTTACCAGGTACAATCATGGTAGAGGATTGTGGTTGACTATGCTGACAGGTTGGACATATTGAGAGCCAGATGCTCAGTTCATGGATGTGATCATGGTGTCATAGATTTTGGCATGACATGATTGGTTATATAGCTACATCCTTGATGTTCATTAGCTTGGATTTTTTATTCAGTTATGGTGGTATATCTTCTTGGTTGAGGATCATGGTTATTTAGTTTCTTTTGAGGAGCTCATGATGTGCACTTTGAGTTCTTTGATGGTTTGATGCCTTGGTTGATTCTCATGGTTAGAGGATGGTTTTTCATCATGATGTCATGGATAGCTTGGATACACGGTTTAGTGGGAGCTTGTGATAGTGATGAGGTGATAGTGCAGGATTAGTTCCTAGTTTGGTTTATATCTTCTTGGTTTGGAGAGGATGGATTTTATGATGCCATAGGTGACTTGGTACCACGGTTGAGTGGGAGTTGTTGGCATTGATATATTTATTGAGTGTTTGTAGATGTTGAAGGTTTGATTTAGATCCTGTTGCTGCAGAAGCGTCTTTGACATTTGCATGGTGCACTTGTTATCTTCATGGTGTTTGAAGATGGTTAGATCTTGAGGACTCATGGAGTTCTTGGTTATCTTCATGGTGTATGGAGATGATTCTTCCTGGTATGTGGAGATGGTTTTCTTCATGATGTGTGGAGATGGTTACATCTTGAGGACTCACAGGGTTCTTGGTAAAGGTGTGGTTTATGCTTTTATTTGGCATGTTATCCTTGGTATGAGGATGGTTTTATTATTATGTCATGGTATACTCTTGATACGCGTTTAGAGTTGTGACATGTTATGGTGTGTTCATATGGAGCATGTTATCTTTTTAGTTGAGATGGTAAGATCATGTTGTCATGTTTATGTTCCCGAGGCCATGGTTGGAACTTTGACATTGATCTTGGTTTAGTTTCTTGGTATTGAGTGCACTGATCATAAGCTGGATACTTCATGATATTGCTATGTTGCATTTGGAGTTGGCATAGATTGATTGGTTATAGGTGCTCATGGATACTTAGAGACGGTGGTGATGCTGATTTCTCTTGGATTAGAGAAGTATTTGTTGGGATGGTTGATGGTTTCAGCAGGAAGTCTGAGGGGCAGTCACCTGATATGGACTTGAGAGGAGATTGTTCTTAGATGAGTCTTGGTTGGAGACTTGGGTATCTTGATGAGCATTCTCATTCCCCACTCTTGTTCTACTCAGCGGTTTGCTACTTGAGAGGTATAGCCCATTGTTTTTTTCTCAGTTGCATTATATTTATGCTTGTCTTTCATGGATATGGATCTTGAGCTATGGTACATGAGTTAGTTCTAGAGGGTTCATTTGAGAGATGGTTAAACATTGGTTATCTCCATGTGCATATGTTGTTATGCTAGTTGAGTTTGGGAGATGGTTTTATATTGGGCATATTCCTTGGATTAGGAATGGTTATTCCTTGGTTTAGGAATGGGTTTATGAGTTTGATCTTCTTGTGAGAGGCTTACATCCATGATTAGCTATATGGTATGGTTTGGGTGTTGTTGAGGCTTCTTGTTGGGGTTTCTCTGGTCTTGGTTATCTTCCTGGATGTTCAATTTTTCTTACATTGGATTTGAGATTGGTTAGAGATTGTGATCACTGGTTTGTGCTCATGTATGTCATGTGAGAGATGACATGGTTATTCCTTTATCTCTTTCCTCTGTTGGTTGTGGAGAATTTGGGAGACTATTGGAGACTTGTTATGAGAATTTTTCTTGCAGGATATCATTTTATGTATTGTGGATGTCCTTGATACTACATGGATTCACTTCTTTGAGATGTGTTGAGTGGATTGGTTATAGATTTGACATTATCTTTTGCAGTGGGAGCTTCTTGGTATATATGTGGCAGGTATTGCTCTTGAGGCTTGTGATTGCAGGTTGTAGATTGGATATGTCGGTGATATGAGATTCACTTGTTATACCTTTGAGGTATGGATAGTTGGATGGATTTGGCACTTTGTTGTGGGTGCTATTTCAACTATGAATATTTTGACAACTACAGATACATGTGATTACCTTTGGATCAGGTTATTTGTGCTTGGAATTTTAGTTGGTACAGGATTTTATGATCTTCTAATGCGACAAGTTGGGTGGTTTTCTCTTTGGATGGCTTCTATGTATGTCCAGTGGGAGTGGCATAATAGGAGGTGAGATCATTCATGTTCGAGATGCTGGATACTTTGATTTTGTTGCGAGTACCAGGATGGAGCACTTGGTGTATTTTGATTCATGATGGTGGATGTGCTAGGAGGGATTGTTCCCTTGTTCATTTATGTGGCTACGGATTGACCCTATGCAATGTATACAACAAGTGGGAGATTGTTGAGATAATGGGTGTTGCACACATTGCATAATATTGTTATATTATTATTTTTTTTTTTATGTAATGTTGTACGTAGATGGATGTGCAACATGTAAAGATTCCCATGGAATATTCTTGATGAGTTGTATTGTAACATTGTGAAAATATTTCATGTAATTATTTAATATTGGGGAAAAAGAATTAAATACCCAATATTAAATGTGGGGTCAGTGGGTTAGGTAGCACATGGTTTTAGCACATGGCTTATGTAATACCACTTGGTGGTTTTGTGGGACTTGCTACTATATAAGCAGCCACAAGGGTAGTTGTTGTATAGAGAGAGACAAGAAGAAGACAAAAGGCAAGAGTCAAGCGAGACAAGGCTTGACAGGTTAGCCAAGGGAGCATTTGTGAAGGTTGGAAGCATGGCATGGGATGTGTGGATTCATGCTTGTTCACATAGTTTGCTCGGTTGTGGCTATGGCCATGAAGGCTTCCATGGTTGTATGGAAATGGTATTTTTTTTGCTGAATAATACATGATGATGGATGCTTTTGGAGGCTGGATTTTTCCCTCAATGAGGGTTTCCCAGGGTATATCTTGTGTCACATTTTGTGGGTATGTTGTCTTTTCTCTTGCATGTGGATTTTAATTCCGTGTTTATTTCAAATCAATTATGGGTTATGTGGAAACGGTTATATTCTTTATTGCCAAGTTTCCTTACACTATTTTCATTGTAATGAAGAAGGTCATAAAGCCTTCAAATGCCCTCAATGCCAAGGAATGACATATAGGAGGACTGATGAACAAGCCAGGGTTGCTAATGTGGATGATGATGCACATTCATCACATTCAGAGGATGCAGAAAGAGGAGAGGTTCTAGTTAATGAAAGGATCTTATTGAGTGGTGAGAAAAAACCTGGACAAAGGAAGCGTTTGTTTTGTACTAGGTGCAAGTGCAAGGGTAAATTTTGTGATGTGATTGTAGATGGTAGAATCACTAACAACTTGGTGTTAGAGGAGATGATCTCAAAGATAAACCTCAAGAGGGAGAAACACCCAAAACCCTATCAGATTGCTCAGGTTTAAGATGATCATAAGGTCCTAGTTAGTGAGAAATGTTTGGTAAAGTTCAAGATTGGAAGTTACCATGATGATTCTCTTTGTGACATCATTTGAATGGATGTCTATCATTTATTGTTGGGAAGGTCATGGCAGTTTGATAGGCATGTTAGACATGATGCTCATGCAAATACATACCCTTTGACAAAGGATGGAGTTTGCCACAAATTGAAGCCCTTGATAAAGGAGGGTGAAAAGGTATGTAGTAATGCTAGGGAATTTCTTGTTGATGGAAGAAAATTTTTGGATGGCATGAAACATCAGCATATGTGTTATGCTTTAGTTCCTATAAAAGATAAGGAAGGTAGTAGTGAAATTCCACTTGAAGTTGTAGGTCTATTAAGTGAGTATGGAGACATCATCTCTTATAATGTTCCAGAAGGGTTGCCACCAATAAGGGAAATTAGTCATATAGATTTAGTCCCTGGAGTTAGTTTGCCTAACTAGGCTACTCATGTGATGACTCCTAATGAGACTGAGGAGCTAAATAGACAAGTTTAGGAGGTATTGAGGAAAGGTTTGATTTGAGAGAGCCTAATTCCATGTGTAGTACCTACAATGCTAGCACCAAATAAGGGTGGAGAGTGGAGAATGTGTATAGACTCTTGGGCTATAAATAGAATAACCATTAAGTATCAGTTTCCTTTGCCAAAAATGGATGATCTTATGTACTGTTTAAGTGGAGCTCAACAGTTCACAAAGATAAATCTGAAGAGTGGCTATCACCAGATATAGATACAAGAGGGAGATGAGTGGAAGATTGCATTCAAGACCAAGGAGGCTCTATATGAGTGGTTAGTCATGCCCATTGGACTGACTAATGCACTAAGCACCTTTATGCAACTTATGAATGAGGTACTAAAGAAATTTTTGGAAAAATTTGTTATTGTTTATTTAGATGATATTTTGATTTTTAGTAAGTCTTTGGATGAAAATTTATTGCACATTTGTAGTGTCCTTGAAAGGTTGAGGAAAGAGAAATTGTTGATTAATTTGAAGAAGTGTAGCTCATTAGGAATAAGGTTTCTCAACCTTGGATAATTCCTATTCTTATTATTTGTTTTGTAAATGTATTTTTTGCAAATAATGTAATTAAGTGTGAGTGTACATGTTGAGTTGGCATGTTGATGTGTCACTCCACTTGCATGTGATGGCATCTTAAATTGTGTGTAAGGAAATCATGATTGAAATGGTTATGACAGATTCATATGATGCGTAAGAGCTATCTTTGGAAGATATGATGATGGGTGAAGATGGTAAGACATGTGACAATTGATCATCAAGTACTATACACTCCAGTCTCCATCTAGCAAGCAAGGTTCTGGGCATCACCTCAAAAAAAAATTTGGGGTTCCTACTTTCTGCAGAATGGTAAAACCCTAATATGATTTTTCTTTGGAAGTTTCCCTAAAAATGGAAAGCGCATTATATAAGCACTTTTAGGGTTGTAGATAGGAGAGAAGAAAAGTGAATTGTTGATTGCTACTAAATAAGTCTTCCATGTCTTGAAATAACTTGCATTTAAAGTGTGTTGTAAGCTTTGTGTTGAAAATAATAAATTGTGAAGATTTTGGAGGGGTGGGGTTGTTTTATTGAAAGATTTTTCCCCACTGGCATATCTTTGTGTTTATATATTTTCTTTCTCTATCTATTTTTGTATTCATTTTTTATTGCAATATTATTGTTTACATAATATTGAATTTGAAATTGTAAGGGTTTAAATAGAATTTGCACAATACTTTCCTTAAGGGATTAGTGTAGGAAGTTGTTTCCACATCTGAGTTTCCTTACATAGCTTTGTCAAAAGGGATTTAGTCTATTTGGGGTTTGTTGTATTAGCTAAAGGTCTCAAAATGGACCTAGAGAAGGTGAAAGTCATCTTGGAATGGTCTACTCCAAGGTCTACCATTCGTTCTTTGTGTTTATGTATTTTCTTTCTCTATCTATTTTTGTATTCATTTTTTATTGCAATTTATTGTTTACATAATATTGAATTTGAAATTGTAAGGATTTAAATAGAATTTGCACAATACTTTCCTTAAGGGATTAGTGTAGGAAGTTGTTTCCACATCTGAGTTTCCTTACATAGCTTTTTCAAAAGGGAGTTAGTCTATTTGGGGTTTGTTGTATTAGCTGAAGGTCTTAAAATGGACCCAGAGAAGGTGAAGGTCATCTTGGAATGGCCTACTCCAAGATTTGCCATTGAGGTGAGGTCATTCCATGGTCTGGCTAGTTTTTATAGGAAATTCATTAGGAATTTAAGTAGTATATGTGCATGCCTAACTAAAACAATGAGGAGATATAGAAAAGAGGTCAAGTGGATTACAGAAGTTGCCAGGAGTTTTGAATTGTTGAAGAAGAAGGTGACAGAGCAACCTGTGTTGGCACTTCTTGATTTTAACAAAGAGTTCCAGGTGGATTGTGATGCTAGTGGAAGTGATAATGGGGATGTATTAAGACAAGAAAGTAAACCTATTGCCTATTTTAGTGAAAAATTGAATGATGCAAAGAAGAAGTATTATGTTTATGATTAGGAGTTCTATGCAATAGTTCAGGCCCTAAAGAAATGGAGGCATTATTTGTTGCCAAAAGAATTTTTTTTGTATACTGATCACCAGGCATTGTAGTACCTAAATAGCCAAGGTAAATTGAATCAAAGACATTTGAAATGGGTAGAATTAATGCAAAGCTATACAATTGTATTGAAACATAGAAGCAGAAGGTCTAATAGGGTTGCAAATGCATTAAGTAGGAGACAGTTGTTGCTGATAGTAATGTAGGTTGAAGTGGTTGGGTTTGATGAACTCAAGAATCTATACCCAAAAGATCCTGACCTTGAAGAGGCTTGGAAAACTTGTAAATAACCTATTACTCTAGATAGGACCAGGTGGCTAGATTACATGATTCAAAATTGTATGTTGTTCAAGGGAAGTCAATTGTGTATTCGAAGGAGTTCCATGAGGGAGAACTTGATCAAGGAGAAGCACAATGGAGGGATGGCAGGACACTTTGGTCGAGATAAGACCATTGCCATTATTAGAGAACATTATTTGTTGCCTCAATTTTCATAGGATGTGAAGAAGTTTGTGTAGAGTTGTCAAGTATGTCAAACAAACAAAGGATTTAGTCAAAATATTGGAATCTATCAGCCATTTCTTGTTCCATTGAAGCCTTGGGAGGACATAAGTATGAATTTTTTTCTTGGATTTCCAAGGACACAAAGGGGTAATGACTCAATATTTGTGGTGGTTGATAGGTTCTTCAGGATGGCACATTTCATTCCATGCCATAAGATTCATGATGTAGTGCATATTGTAGATTTGTTGTTCAGAGAGGTGGTGAGGCTACATGGTCTCCCAAAAAGTATTGTTTATGATACAACTACTAAATTTGTTGGGTATTTCTAGAGGACTTTGTGGAAGAAGTTGAGAATAGAATTAAATTTTAGTTTTGTACATCATCTGCAGACTAATGGACAAACATAAGTAATGAATAAAAGTCTAGGCAATTTGTTGAGGTGTTTAGTAGGAGATAAGCCCAAGGGATGGGATTTGATTCTACCACAAGAAGAATTTTCTTACAATAATTTCATAAATAGGAGTATTGGTAGATCACTATTCTAAATTGTGTATGGGAGTAGTCTAAGGATTGCACCAAAGGTAAGGAAGATGGAGCAAGGGGAGAGGACAAGTGTTGAGGCAGAAGACTTTATTGAACATGTCAAGAACCTACATGAGGAGGTGCGAGCACATATTACCAAGATGAACATATAGTATAAGGCTAGGGAAGATCAAAAGAGGAGACATAAGGAGTTCCAAGTTGGAGATTAGGTTATGGTATATTTGAGAAAGGAAGGATTTCTAGTGGGTACCTACAACAAGTTGAAGATGAAGAAACTTGGCCCCTTAAATTTTTTGAAGGAACATGATTTAGGGAATGCATATGAGGTGGAGTGGCTAGATGGGATTCACATTTCTCCTATTTTTGATATTGTAGACTTAATCGAATATCATGATGATGGTGTAGATGAGGATTTGATGGTGGAGCCATGTCCAATTTCTACTTCTGTGAAGGAAAAGATTGAAGAAATTATGGATAGTCATGTGCGCCAGAGTATTAGAAACAGGCAGTATAAAGAATACCTAGGGAACTAGAAAGGACGACCAATAGAAGACTCAACTTGGATATCTAAAATGAAAGTTTCCAATTTGGGTTTTCCTCTACCAGCTATAAAGTGATAGGGTCACTTTTCAATCTACCCTGGGTGTCTGATGCAGGAGCATCTAGTGGTGTAAGGGCAATCATGTATCACCCAAAATATGCTTAGTGTTAGTTTCTATTTAAAGTGTTTTCATTTCTAGATACCCATTTGGGTCAAATAAAGATTCCAACTCTCATAGTTCCACTATTGGTTTTTTGGGTTAAGAGTTTTTGAGCACCTTGGGATACACACCAATGTAGAAAATAGGTTATTTTGTAATTGAGCCATAATTATAATGTGTTAGAGGGTGTAAGTTGGAGGGATGATTATACTTGTAATTTAAAGCACTCTAGAAAAATAATTAGGTCAATAGGCTTTATAGTTTGAAAGTTATTGTAGTTTTAAGTTGCTTGGAGACCTCCTAAGAGCACTTAAAAGTCAGATTTGAGGCACTAAATGGCCTCGTATGGGCCCAAAAATGGGGTACAAGCTAAGCTGGTCCATAGGGCTATAAAGTGCTTGGAGAGATTTCCAAAAGTGTAAATGGTTTGTCAATCGAAGTCTCAAATCAAAAGTTATGCCTCCCAGAAGTTGGACTACCATTTTTGGATTCTTCTAATTTTGCACTGACTTCTAACATGTTTTCTATAATCTTTTGTTTTGGTGGTGGATGCCAAATTGCATATTCTAAAATTTATTCCTAACCCTAAACCTAATTTGGTTTAATTAAGGACATTTTTGGCATTGTAAAGGTAGTTTTTGGTGGAGTTTGGGAGGAGGTACTATGGGAAGGGTTTTCTCTAGCATTTGATAACATTGTAAGCCCATAGGGCATTTCATGGAGTCTATTTTTGTTGTACTGGATGTAATAGCATATCACTTCTAATAATAATATTCCCCTTTTCTTGTTGCATTCATTTTTAATTTTGGGTTGTACCCATCAAAACTACCTCAACTTCGGCTATATGTTTACACACTCAGGAACAACAAGGCTCTGATACCACTTGATTCAGTGTAAGGTAGGAGAATACCTAAAAGAGATGTCCTAGCCCCTAAAAAATAACCACATAGTAGAAGATAAACAACAATGCAAGATCTTATATCAAATCACAACTCTTTATTCATAGAATAACTGATTACATGAAATGTGTTAGGCTATAAGGCCTTCTCAGTTATGTCCAAATACAAAGAAATTAATAGTCATGCAAGATCCCTTGAGATTTAATCCAAACCCTAGCTACTCTAGATCTATACTCTAGTAGAAGCTTCTAAGGAAATCTTAACTCTTGCTTGCAATCCCACCAAGAAATCTCTTTAGTTCCCAAGTCTCAGCTACTAGCCCTTCTCAAAATTTACTCCTCTACCACATCCTCTTCTTCAAGATGGATGAATAATCACAATCTTGTTGTAAACTACATCACATTCAGCACTCTATCCACAGACTTAGGAAAAACTTGTCCTTCAAATACTATCTAGACTTAGTCCTTTGAATGAATTAATGAATTCCTAAAGACTCCACTAGACCCCGTACTTATACCCAACTAAGCCTCAAGTTGGTCCAGTAAGCTGAAAATTACATATCACTTATATTAAATACATTTAGAGCCACAATTTAGCCTCCAATAGAAATTAAATACCAAATGCCTTTAAAGGCTTACAACACTTATTAAATACATAAAAAACAATTAACCAAGACCCAAATAGGTCCACACAACTCCACCAAAATCCCTCCAACATGCAAGATGGCCAACTACCCTAGGATGCTTCTACATCAACCTATGTATATATGTATGTATGTATATACATATATATACATACATGTGTGTGTGTGTGTGTATACATACATACACACACATATATGTGTGTCTATGTATGTATGTATATATATAGAGAGAGAGAGAGATCTTTGGATTCTGGATTATGGGTTATAAACAAAAAAGAAAAGAAAAAATGACATTAATCATTCCCCATTTTTTTGATTGATTATGGAGAGCTATGCATGAAAGAGGGTGGAGAGCTGCAAATGAGGATGGAGAACTTTGAACATTGGTGGAGATTAGTGGAGATCTAGGATTTTGTTGCCATTCCCTTATGATCGTTGCATTTCATTTCTATGTTGTTCCCTTGTGATCTTTGTGCTCTTGTTTATATATAATGTATCTATGTATGTATGTATGTATGTATGTATGTATGTGTGTGTATGTATGCAGGTAGGTATGTATGTATATATATGTATGTATATAAATAGAGAGATATTGGCACAACAACAAAATAATGAAACTCACTCAATAGGTAGCATGGCCACAAATGCAATGACAACGCCTATTGGTAAGTAGATTCCTCTTTTTCTATCTCATTTTCATGTGTTCATTTCACTTGAACTATTATTTCTTAGCGAGCATTTTGTAATATTGGATTTATTTTATGTAGGAGGTGATGAGGACATTCTTGGATGTACCCGTGTGATGAATTGCTTGTGATAAATGAAGATGGACTTCCCCTGAGATTAGCAGGAGGCAATGACAACATTCCAAGTACTTTAAAGATTGATCTCATGAAATTCCAGGTGACTTACCATGCTTATACATGTATGGATGTTTAGGTTATCAACCTTACATTTAATAAAAGGAATATGTGATTTTAAACAAGCTTTTGTCACATTGATTATTGTCACAAGCTTTTAAACATAACTATATAAGGAGTTAGTTAGGACATATATAGGTTAACCTAAAATTAACTGTAAAATACAACACAAAATTTGCACTAGGGTATTACAGTATTGTAATTATAGAAAACTTCTTGATTTGCAAGAGTGGGTGTATTATGGTGAAGAGTTGTATTAGGTGAGTAAAACTCACCAGTGGTTAGAGGAATACAGCTACATTAAAACAATCAGAAACCATAACTACATATTTCTTAGAGTGAGTAGTTCAAGGGTCTTGATCCCATGGATATGGGTATGTAGGCAACCTGGTAGGTGGATTATGCCTCTAGTGTACAAACGTCTTGGACATAGTTAGGTAGCACTTGACTATTTTAAGACATTATATGTTAACTCATGAGGCTCATTCCCTTGCAAAAGCCTCTTCCACAATGATATTACCTCTAAACCATGCAAAGGATGTATGCATGTGTGTGTGTGTGTGTGTGTGTGTGTGTGTGTGTGTGTGTGTGTGTGTGTGTGTGTGTGTATCTATGTATAACAAAGGTCAAACTCACATACTTGGAATACAACAATAGCCCTAGATTCCAAAAAATGGAACATCTCCTATTTGATATAATACCCTCAACTGGGTTATGCTTGACTAAGTTATGTATATACATCACAAACAAGATTAAGTGAATGACTCTTGAATTTTAATTCAGTGTCAATTTTCCTAAACTGCTTTTTATTTCACCAAGACTATTGTTTCTTTTTGCAGTATCAGTTTGGTTTTATGAAGAATTTGATAAGAACATTATTACAAGAGTGAGAATCCTCACTGCTACCTATATTTTCATTTTTAGGATCAACTAATAATTAACAAGTAGTTTGACACGAAACCTTGACAAATTCACTATTTCCTTTTAGATACATTCTAATCCACCATGAACCAACAAGTTAACTTTGAATAACTTAAGAAATAGTACCACCAAAAAATGAATGGCCCATACACTTTTTAAACAAAATTTCTAGTTGCATGATGCATTTAAGGTAAAAATGAAGTTTCAAGTGAAGTACATTGTTGATATTAAACAAACAACCTTCTAATTTTTTTCAAAATGGTGAGCCTAGAAATATTGTTTGGCCAATTTACAAATAGAAATCTATTTTAAAAAAAAACAAAAAACAAATCTTGCAATTACCAAATTCTAAAATATAACTCACCATACCAGATTATGAGTCAATGGAAAACTAAAATATAAAACCTTTTACTTCTTACTAACATGTCTATAGAAAGAGAAAATAAATCTCCTACCATGTACATACTAAATTGTACAAAATAATATCTCAAGGAGCTTGTAGGCTAGTGGAAGTTCCTCTGCACTCTTTCAAGTTTGTTTGCCATGTGGTGGATGATCTTGAAAATTGAGAGAAAGTAGATGGGAATTCCCTGGAGTGCCACACCTAGGAGTTGCAGTTTTCCTACATTACTAAGCAACTTTCCCTTTCACCCAAGAAGCTTCTTTTGCATTCTCTCTAGGTTAGTGCTCCAATAGTTGGTTGAGACCTCCTTTAGGTTAGGGGAAGCCCAAGGTATGTGATCGAGAGGTTCTACAATTGACAACCAAGGATATTTTTTACCTTAACCTGCAAAACCTCAGGGGTGTTAAAAAAATATATCTTGCTTTTAGCTAGATTAATTTGCTGACCTGAGAAATTCTCATAATTGGAGAGGAGGTTCCTCCAAACTTTAGCTTCCTAAATTGAGGACTCATCGAAGAGGAAGGTATCATCCATAAATTTTTAAATAACCTCAGGCATCCGTGTGGTAGCTGGTTGAATACCTTTTAAGTCACCCAACATAACCAATTTGCAGACTATTGTCCCTAGCACTTCAACCACCATGATAAAGAGGTAAGGGGAAAGAGGATCCCCCTGTCTTAAACCTCTACCCACCTCAAAGTTTCCCTAGGGGTCCCATGGAGCAATACCTCAAACTGAGTGGTTTCCATCATAGTTTTTATTAGGTTCACAATATCCCTCCTAAACCCAACTTGTTCTAGAAATTCATAAAGAAAGGTCCAATTGACTCTGTCATAAGCTTTAGATATATCAAGTTTTAGAGCCATACCCGAAATTCTACTTTTCTCCATGGAGTGGATGATCTCATGGGTGGAAATCATGACATATAGAATTTGTCGAGCTAGGACGAACCCCTTCTGAGGGCTCCCTATAAAAATATCCAAGAAGCATTTAATCTTGTTGACCAGCACCTTGGAAAACACTTTTATAAATGGTATTGCATAGGCTGATCAACCTAAAATCACTTAAAGTTTTGGGGGATTGAATTTTAGGCACTAGAACTAAAAAGGTTTTATTGATCCTTTTTAGTGATTTCTTAGTTCTAATGATGTCTCTATTGGCCCAAATTAGCTCATTTTTATCACTTCACAAAAATGCTAGGAGAAGGTTGGCGGGAATCCATCCAGGCCTGGGGCCTTGAAGGCATTCATAAGGAAACTACATTCTTCACTTCCTCTTCCGATACTTTCTCCTTTAACTTATCATTTTCCTCCATCCCCAATACTGTTGGGATATTATTGAGCATACTTCTCCTTATTATGTTGTTGCACCTTCTATCCTCTTTTTTATAAGCATTCATGATGACGTCCACCGCATGCCTACCCATTTCCTCCTGCTCCGACAAAGTCCTTCCACCATCCTCCTCTAGGGAGGTGATAGTGTTGCACTTTTTATGTTTCAAAGCAGATCTATGGAAGAAAGAGGTGTTTCTGTCGCCTTTAATCAGCCAAGCAATGCAGGTTCTTTTCTTCTAGAAAATCTCCTCCTTGAGATTAGTTTCCTTCCACTTCTTCCTACAAATCTCTTCCTCTAGTGTGGTTGCTTCAATGTCATCCCCTATTGCCATGGTAGGTTGAAGCCTTTTGAGCTCCTCCTCAACATCCCACTTTGTTTTAAACACATCCCTAAAGGATCTTTTAGCCCATTCCCTAGCATTCTTTCTTACATTGTCTAATTTTTGCATTAGGCAAAACATAGTCGTCCCATCCACTCTTATATTCCGCCATTCTTCCACTTTATTCTTGAAGTCCGAGTGAGATTGCCACATGATTTCATACTAAAAGGGTTTAGGTCCACTCACTAGATCATTCACCCAGTTGAACAAGATCAAGGAGTGGTCAGAAATAGTCCTTGAGGGATTCATCAGGGAGGAGGGGATGATGTGGGGCCAGTCTCCTAAGACTAGGAGTCGGTCTAACCTAACCTGAATCAAGTCTTGACCCTTCTTTTTGTTGGACCAAGTAAAGGGATTGCCCTATAGGTCCACATCTAGGAGGTCATTAGTGTTTATGAAATCCAAGAGGTCTTGCATACTTTCTGAGAAGTTGGTAATCCCACCAAGCTTTTCCAAGGGGTATAAGGGGGTGTTAAAGTCTCCCATACACATAAGACTTTTGTTCTTCAGAACTCCCATCTCTCTTCAAATCCTATCCTATAGTTTGCCTCTTCCAACCTTGGTATTCAGGGCCTAAATGCTTACTAGATTCCACACCATTCTATCATTACAAAACTTAGAAACCATGAAGTTCTTCTCTTTAAGGATTCCCCTACTCGTTAGGACACAGGGGTTCCACATGATTGCAAGGCCCCCAGAGGCCCCGTCGGCTTCCAAATGGAAGAAAGTTGCACCAGGCCAGAGCTTCTCTATCACCTTAGTAAAATTTTGGTCTGTCATCTTTATTTCCTGAATGAGGATACAATCAATCCTAATTGAAATGTTATTTATATAATATATAATAATATTAATTATAATTATAAATATTATAGAATAAAAATAAAATAATTATAATATATCCTACCATGTTGTATATTTAATTTATGTATTATGTATCATATATTATTAAATAAAAATATAAAAGTAACATCAATATTAAACTATTAAAATTATTTTGAAAAATAAATATGAATGTGACTTTGTATTTCTAAATGAAGTAAAATGTATCACAAATAAATCATAAAGCATAGTATAAGGGGAACATGCATCCATTATCCTATTTTATAGGAATCATCCGAGAAAAACGTGTATAAGACCTCAAATGTATTATCCAATGAACAGTTAGAAAAATGATTTTAAGATTTTAAAAAATTAAATATTGTTTATGTAGACTTTATTAAAAGAAGATGTAGTTTAAACAAATGAAAATTACTTATTTGTAATTGGTTCAACTATATTTAACTAATAACTTGTTAAACAATAGTAATTGCAATGATATTTGCCTAAGGCCAGTACTAATAATATAGAATTGAACTTCAAATTGATAGATAATTTTAAAAAATAAATCTTAAATATTAATTTATAAATAGGAAAAAGCAAATCGAATGCTCACGCACTAGTAAATATAATCATATATACTACATATAATTTAATACAATTTATACAAATAAAAGTAAAAAGAAAAAGTTCAACGCACGCAAAAGAAACATTACAACCAAACCAATCCATGACAAGTCATGACATAAACTCACACATGTTAAAATAAAATAGTATCACGTAGGTACGTTTTTCAAATTTTTTAAATTTATTGATCCAACTTGAAAAAAAAGAAGAAGTTTGAGATATAAACAAAACAATAATAATTATATTTATAAAAAAAAATAGTTGCGTACTTTAAAAAAAAATCATACAAGATATCTATCTTTAAAGATCCTCGCACACTAATAAATACATATAATATTGTATTTAATAGATAAAAAAAAACACTCAAAGCTACACATCCACAAAAGCATGGTCCACCACTCTTTTGGAGTCAATAACTACAGAAATCGACCAATGTATACTGGTTTTCGTGTTGCAAATTATTATATGCCTTTTCCCCCCATTCTCGTATTGGTTCAAAGCCTTATGCACCCCATACCCTTAAAGCATTTCCATACTCACATCCTTCAACCTTCATAGTTTTTTCTTCTTTAATATGATCCCATCACCCATTTGTCAACTCTTTTATGACTTCAACGATGGAGAATTAGCCACATAGGATTGCACATTTGCTTTTCTTTTACATATTTATTTTATTTTATATGGAAACATCTAGAATATATAGTTATTAGCATCTTTTTATTCTTCTTTTTCTTAAAGTTTTTATTCTAAACATGTCCTTTTGTTTTGGATTTTTTTAAATAATATGTGTGTTGTTCAACAATCAATATAGAAATTGGTGTATATTTGGGTGGACTCAATTTTAGTACGATTTAATTCAAAAAGTTGAGACTTTATTTGGAATTCTTACCATTCATCATTTTTTATGCATGTCTAGGGCAAAATTGTACTAGGTCAAAGTCACTATATTTTTGGATGAGCCTTATCTCAAAATGATTTCATGTCCAAACTTCAAAAATATGTAACTTGATTTGGAATTCTAATTTTTCATTGTCTTGGTGCATATTTGTGGTGCAAAATTGACCTAGGTCAAAGTCGATATATTTTTGGACATACCCAATCCTAACATGATTCAATTTTCACGCTTCAAAAAGTTGAGACTATGGATTCAAAATTCTCGCCATTCATTATCTTAATGCATATTTGTGGTGCAAAATTGCCTTGTGTCAAAGTTGGTACATTTTTTGATGTGCCCAATTATAGCATAATGCCATATACATCTTCAAAAGGTGGAGACTTGATTTTGAGTTCTTGTTGTTCATTATCTCGATGAATATTTATGGTGCAAAATTTCACAATGTCACTTCCATGTCGATGGATTTGAAGCTCAAACTTTTTAAGGTTTTAAAGTGGGCCCGTCGTCCCCCTTTTCTAGTTCTAGTTTGAGCCAACTTTAATGCAAATTATTTCACTTTTCTCACAAGTACGCATTAACATAATGAATGAATGGTGAGAATTCCAAATCGAGTCTCAAATTTTTGAAGCGTGAAAATTGAATCATGTTAGGATTAGGTCTGTCCAAAAATACATCGACTTTGACCTAGGTCAATTTTGCACCACAAATATGCACCAAGACAATGAAAAATTAGAATTCCAAGTCAAGTTCCAAGTTTTTGAAGTGTGGATGTGAAATCATTCTAAGATAAGGCCCATCCAAAAATATAGTGACTTTGACCTAGTACAATTTTGCACCGCACATGCATCAAATGATGAATGATAAGAAATCCAAATCGAGTCTCAACTTTTTTAATTAATTCGTATTAAAATTGAATACACCCAAATATATACCAATTTCCATATTGATTATTGAACAATAGATAAATTAATTTTAAAAAGTCCAAAACAAAAGAATATGTTTAGAATAATAACTTTCTACCATAATTAAGGAAAAGAAGAACAAAAAGATGCTAATAACTATACAATCTAGATGTTTCCATATAAAATAGAACACATGTTTTGTTTAAAAGTAGATATCCAAAAACATTTCAATCAATACTCAACATGTTTTATAATAATTGAGGAACATTTTTGTGGCATGGTTATTGAGTATTATAATAGTTGTTTATCTTTTATGACAATGAATGCACAAGGATGTGGAGTAGAAGTGTGTCTAAAAGTAGTAGATTGAAAATAAAGCATTATGCATTAGCATTATAACACATGCACATTATAACTAACAAAAAGGTCATGCACTAACATGCTTGTCTCATTTTGCATTGCAAATTATGATGTGGCACATTGTACAAAATGCACACATTTGGGTTTATTTGCTTTAGAATCCATTTTGTTAGGCTTAGTTTGTGTTGGAAATTTGAGCCAAATTTATGTTTTGCAAAATATTATTAAAACCAATGCAACAATAGGAGCTATATTTACTAGGTTCTCGGGTTTCAAAATCAAAACTAGTATGATGTGCTAATTATGTGCTCTCTATTTTTTCTTAAATCTAAAACTTACATGTATATTTTATTGTTGAAAGGAACTTGTTGAAGTGAAGAAGATTGATGAAACTTATCATGGAACAATCATTATTTTGTCACTGATGTCAAAACTACTACTTGTTGGTGAGAAAATTGCTTACTTTGGTCTAAATGCTATCATTTGTTTGATTGATGAAGAGGATTTGAAAAGAAAGGATAACAAGAGAACCGAGAGAAAGGTTAAGTTATTTGGTGTATAAAACGAACACTAAGACCAAGCAAGACATTGATGATATAGTGTATTATTTATCTTCTTAAGGCTATAATGAAAGGTTACTTGAACAAAGACTTGAAGAAGGCTAAGTAAAGAAATGCCTCTGCCAAGCCTGACCAAAAAAATAGTGCAAGCCGAACAAAGTTAGTACAGGTCGATCAAAAAATAGTTGAAGCTGAGTAGTAAGTTCAGTATGTGCCGAGTGAAGAAAGTTGGTATAGCCGAGCAAGAGAAGTCTAGTTGGTGCCAAGTGAAGAAATCTAGTTGGTGCCGAGTGAAGAAAGTTAGTATGTGTTGAGCACTAGTAAAAGAATTAGTGGATATTGAGCAACCCAGTATTGGCTGAGCATCAAAACATTGTTTGTCAAGCATCAAAACACAGTATTTGTCGAGAAAACAGAGTGTTATTTTCGAGTGCCAGTAAAATGTGTTAGATCAAAGATTTAACGAATCTAAGCTGGAAAGGTTGATTTCATGAATTATGTGAAGCATGTGGAAGATTGATATTATGAGATGGTGGCATAGAATTCAAGATGAACCATTTTGAGGTGAATTCAAAGAGGATTATAAAGGAAGTTTCTAGAAAAGGATAAAATGGAAAAGTGGCTAGATTCAATGAATCTTACCTAACCCTAGAATGGATGATTATGGTTAAGCAAAAAAAAGACCTAAATTCTCTATATAAGGAGATAGCAAGCTAGAAGCAACAGATGTCATGTGCGAGAACCTAAGGAGGACAAGAAGTCTAGGGTGTTTCTTCATATGGTGGATGAATAGAAGAGTCTACAATTAGCATACAAAGCAAGAAGGCTTAAGAGGATGAATTCTTTAAGGATTAACAAGCTATCAAAGATGAAGAGGATGAATGCCACGCATAATAGAGGACTGAATGTGAGATCTATAATCTATAAGTGAGTTGTAATTGTTATCAGATCAAGTCCTACTATTGGGTGACTGCAAGAAGTTGGGTCGCAATTTCGTGGAAGTCAGATCCACAGAATTGTACTTCTCAAAAATGGGTACCAGATTTTTTAAAAATCGGGTACCCGTTTCTAAAATTATGCTTCGGGCACCCAAGCCAAATTTTAAAAATCGGGTACCCGATATTTAAAACAGATCGAGTGCTTGAGCCGCTTAACTATCGGGCGCCCGCCTTTTTAAGAATCGGGTACCCGATTGCTTAGAAATCGGGTACCCAATTTTTTACAAATCGGGTACCCAATTTGTAAAAGTTTATATAAGCACTTTTTTGGCATTTTTGAGGTCATTTTCATGACCTCAAAAATGGGAGCCCGATTAGAGACGCATACGGGAGCCCGTTTTTCAGCCCTACCGACTTACCCCTTGCTGAGCTAGTTTTCGATACACGGGTATTTTAATATGTTTTATACTATTTTACTTAATTTTTTTCAATTTTCAATTTAATATGTATGTTAATTTATTGTTTTTCCACTTTTAATATGTACGTAAAATTGCAAATTTACATTGTTAATGAACTTAAATGTTTAAATTTAAATGTTTAAATTTTTGTATTTGTTAATTAAAATATAGTTTCGTAAATGTTTATTTAAAAAATTATTATTTTAGATGTTTTGAAATGTATTTAATTTATGTATTTATTACAATGTTGAATGATTAGATTAGATGTAAATTTATTGTTTAAACATGTAATTTTATAAATAAATATAACCTCGACCTAAAACCATATAACCTCGACCTTGTTTTAACTATAACCTTGACCTAAATTCATTGTTTAAACTATAATCTCGACCTAACCATATAAATAAAACCCTAAACATATATAAAATACTTAATCACATAACAGCCCGCCAAGGGATCCAAACAAAAAACTTATAGTATTTAAAATGATTTTACTTAAATTGTATGGTACTTTGTTTCATGGATTGAAAATGGATGATGTAAACTATTTTATAAATGTATATTCTTTCAGCCTTTCATACCCTATGACATGTACAGTGGATGATTGTGCATTCCGAATTAATTTGCCAAGTGGCATTTGGAACAAATGTATATAAATTATTTAAATGGATTGAACTGAAGTAGTTAATATGAACTTTCATGTGGATGTGTTATTTATTTTACTTTTAGTAGTTTATAATTATTTTAAAATGAAATGTAAATGTGCTCATTAAGGAATGCAATCTCTTATGTTTTTTATAAATGTAAATTATTGTATGTATGTTATTGCTTGCTTAGTAAAACTTTTGATTAGTTCTTTGGATCCCTTGGCTGGGCGTCATTTACGATTAGTTCTATAATGTCAATTTGTATTGAATTTAACTCTAATCATAACCCTTACTATCATCTTAACCTAAGTAATCTTAATTTGCTAAAACCTACACCAGGTAATATATAAATAATTAAATAACTTTCTTATCTTACCTTGAGTACTAATTTTATAAATGTCAAACCCTAAGATTGAAAGGTAACCCTGGCCCTTAACTAATTAATATTATACTTATAAACCAAATTGAATTAAACCATGATCATAAACCTAATTATATATCCCAACTTAAGAGTAGAAACCTTGAATTTAACCTTAAAAATCCTTTCCCTAACCATTAACCAAATTGAACCATTACCCTAGAAGATTGAACCAAGTTAAACGTTGACCTTGAGACTAAAACAAATCACCCTAAACTAGAACTCAATAATATATTGAACACTTTAAAACAAAATTCAAACCTAACTTTTTTGAATTAATGTTGGTTTTTAATCTAAAAGCTCTAACTATAATTCTATATCTAAAACCAAATTTAGCACTTTAAAACTTAATTCAATTTATTAACTCTTGTCCTAATTGAAACCTAAGCATGTAAACCTAATCAAACAGTACAAACCAAATTGAACCCTAATCCTAAAACTAATTAAACATTGATATCAATGTCTCAAAATGATACATCATAAAAAAATTAGAAGAGACTTGAACGAATCAGGCATCTAATTAAGTAACCCTCCCTAACCATCAAGAGGTGGAGGTGTCCACATCAGTGCGAGTAGGAGCCTGGACTAGAACCTTGGATGGGTAGCCTAAATGTTTATTACCTTTGCAAAATGGAAGGCCACATAAAAAAATACTGCCTTATTCTATAAAAAGAAATACCCACCCCCTAGTGATATATATAGTAAGATCTTTTTCCTAATTTTACTATCAATTTTTTTGGTTAGAAGACGATGATAGTTCAAAATGATTTAGAAGATAGGGATAAAATGAGAACCATCATTCCTAGAATGAAGATGCATTATTCCAAGTGATAAACCCATTTCTATCCTAAATCAACTCCTCCATCCAAAAAATTAGTAATGAGAAATCCCTACGTCAAGTAATCAATGGAGGGCTCATAAAATTGATCAAGTGATCAACAGAGGGCTCATAAAATCCCTAGGTCAAGTAATCAATTGATCCCCAAGGGGAGATAAGAATCTCATTAAAAATTAGAGACATGACACTCCTAAATGCGTATCATACAAAATAATTATTGCCAAGGTCTTAGCCTCTAGACTAGAAGATATCCTACCCAAGATCATTAACCCTACACAAAAGTGTTTTGTTAAGGATATTTATGCATATTGGAGAACTTGATAACCTATTGGAAGACTTTGGATTGAGAAACATTTCTAGGATAGAGTGTAGGCATGCTCAAGTAATTGATTATGAAAATGTCTACAAAAGGGTGGAATGGAGTTTCACTATGATGATGTTGCAAGCCCTCCATCCAATATTAAATGTCAAATGGTGTCCTCTCTTATGATTGGTGTCAAGGTTTTAGTAAAGAAATTAATGGGGTTAGATCATAATTTTTAGGACTCTCTAGATCAATTATGAAAGGGTGTCCTCTTGCATCCTCTTTATTTTTTATTGTTGAACATTGACTCATTACATTATCTCCTTAGAGATAACCAGTTGTCTCTAAAAGTTAGAGGATCTACTCTCCAAATAATTAATAAGTATCTAATCTACATAGTTTTTTGATAATATATTTGTATTCTTTTTAAGCTAGAAGAGTGCAACACAAGTCATTTAATGATCAAATTGGTCCTCTTTTCTTTGTATCGGGTAGTAAGATTTATGTCTCTACATCTATCTTATTGGGGCTAAATATTGAGTCCCCTACCTTGTTTAGTAAATATGGTATTGAATGGATATTTCATAATTAAGTGGTTAGGTACCTAGGGATTCCATTTGTAGTAAACCCTAACATATAAATGAAATGTGTCTTTATATCAACAAGAAAATCTTTGGAAAACTCAACAACTTGAACTCTAATTATCTCACTTTGGTTGGTAGAATTCAAGTATGTTAAAAGATTCTCTCCTTGAATATTGGGTGTAAGTTTGTCTTCTTGCTGCTCATTTTATTTAAATCAATTTGGTCTTCTATATAAATCTATTAGGACCATTTTGTGGATAGCCAAGGGATTACTTTGGCAATAAAATGGATAGCCAAAGCTTCATAAGGTAATGAATTATGGATTATGATTAGAATTAGGATTATTATATGGTTAGGGATAGGGTTCACATGTAAATTAGTTCATTACCTGACACGATCTACACTTATAGTTTGCATTAAAAAGAAGATAATAGTTAGGATTCAAACTACAATCATAAATATTTTTTAATCAAATCATAATTCTATCTCTAAGCTTTCATTAGATAATTGTAACCTTAACTCTTGTCTTAGGACCATAATAAATATTCGATACAAGTAAATATAATTTTAACTAAAACCATAATCCTAGGTAAGTTCCCTAACATTAAAGGATCACAATCATTATAATAATCTTAAGCTTAGCCATCATGAAAACTGTTAACATAACAAAATTGTAAACCATAACCTTGTCATAATCTTAACTTTGTTTCATCCTGAGACATGAACATGTATAATCCATAATGAGTTCATACTTAAAAATTTAGTATTTAATGTTTAATTTGACTTAAGTGTTTAACTTTATTGATTTAATTGATATGATTTTAATAAAAATATGCGCATTTATATAGATCTAGTTGATAAATTTTAGATTTAAATTTTATTAAATAGTAATTTTGTCATGTATTTTTGATGTGTTTTATGTTTTATGTTGTTTAAATATATATGCAGATTATATTTGATGGATCCACTGCCACCCCCTCCCCCTCCCATACCCCCACCTCTGCCACATCCATCTCCACCTCCACCTCCACCTCCACCTCCACCTCCACCTCCACCCACACCTCCACCACCCACCGCAGATGAGCTCCGCGAGACCATGAGGCGTAACCTTAAGGACCTCATGAGTGATATAGAGGCTATCCGACGTGAGAGGCACCACTCCCCCCCACCCTTCACCTACTACATCTTGCAGATAGCATGCAAGGCATGGTTGAATCCATTCGTCATTTTGATTTAGACATCAATTCATTTAGATCATGGAGGGAAAGCATGCGTGCCTTCTACTCTGATGGCTTATCATAAAGAGAGGTTTATAACCTGTATATAGGTAAAGGAAATTTTCAACATTATTTTGTAAACCCTAAGATGGGTGAACCAATTAGTGAGAAGAAGCCTTGCATTTCCATTAGGTGGTGTACACATCTGCCCATAGTAGCACATTTTTGCGAGCGGTGGTGGATGGTATTTAACCATCCACCACTTGCTAATCATGAGGTGCCCATGTACTTCCTTAGGAATTTATGGGCTGAGTTTGAGTTGGGTTTGAAACCCAACTATTTTGATATGAGAGCATTTTAGGGGGTTGGTAGAGGGATGCCTCAGGATAGGCCTGGGGCAAAGCTGAGTGATAGAACGAGAAATCGCAAGCAAACTGAGCCACTTGTACCTCTTCCTGCGCCTATTGTGCCTACTCCTCACCATCATCATGCAATTTCATCTGATTTTACCCATTTGAGTGCCCTTTCAGGCAATTTAGTACAGCAGTGGACGCAAGTAGTACATGCTCCTCCACTTGGACATGTTTTTACTAGCTGTGGAGGCATATGCACAGGCCCCCAGAGTGATCCTAGTGTAGCACACGATGGCCATTATGCTAAGGGTGCAAATTTTGATGATGATGTATACGCTGCCTGTGGTGATGGTAGTGACGAGATAGACGTGTCATCATTTGTTGACCTCATGCAGCAGGGAGAGCCTGGAGAGATTCAAGAGCAGCAGGTAAAATTTTAATTTCAATATAAATATAAAGTGCACATAATTATTTACTTTCTAAATACATGTGTAATTGTATTAACTATATTAATTTGTACTTTTCAAATAATAGAGGATGGATGACACTGTTCCTCCTAGGAGGCAGTATAGTCTTTTTTCGAGACCTACAGATGTTGACGTCCCTTATATGGTATGCACTTTGAATTACATTGTAAAAATGTACATTCAAATTCAAATTTAATAGCATGTGCTCATATGTTCTTTTTATTTGATTTTGTAGGGATTGTCTGCATCTACACATACTGATGTTAGTACAAGTCCTACTCCAGTTACCACTGAGGCATAGCCTCAAATACATGTAGTATGAACTTTTGACTGAAGACAAATAATTTGTATTATTTTTATGTATGTACATTATTATTAACTTATAATCTGAACAATTTCTACTCACATGTATATATATTTTATGTGTTTTGATTTTACGAACAGGAGCATGGATATCATACTCATCCATACAAGCCTCGGTATAGTCTATTTTTGACTCCATCTTATGATTATCGTGCTAGCATACTTGTAGACACATCTGTGACATTGGCTACCACTCAGGTATGATATGTACATTATATATACATGTTTAATTTATAGTGTATAAAAAATGTAGTGTACAAATTATGTACTTTGTAATTATATTCATGTATATTTAATTTTGACTAAACATTTATGTATCCATAATTTTAGGACTACGTCACCACGAGTGTTGCTAAGAGCACATGACTTAGCCAGATGGAGGTACCTACATCGTCATTTGAGGTCAGTATTGTGATTTATGTACATAATGTATAGTTCATTATGCTTTAAAATCAAATTAAAAAAATGTATGTATTGTAAATTATAGCACCTCACCACTGCTGCATTTGCTAGTTTTGACAGTGCACCTCCTTCCGTTACTGAGGGACACCCATCTCATGTGGTATAATTTATTTTATTATGTAGTGAATATTTAATTTATTTGAAAGCTAGATTTTGAGACCCATTTCAATTAAGCAAGTACATGATGAGACGTGCCTCATGTTACACAGGGTGATACATCTACCTCACAGGGTGTCTGACATGACGAGATGACTCATATTACACATGATGATCCATATGAGTCCTATTTGCGTGGAGCAAAGAGGACATTCGATCAGATAGATTAGGTCTTGTTGGCACCTATAGATTGTGTTTTTATGATGTATATATATTATTTATTATGTATGTACACTTTGTGTTAGGATAGTTAAAACTGTATGTTAGACCATGTATTTTTTCACTTCATAGATCATGTTATGATGTATGTTAGACCATGTACTATTTTTTTACAATTTCTTATCATGCTTGCATATGTAGTACATATATTACTATGTTTCACTGTGTTTTAAGTATATTCAAACCATTTTCTTTATTCTGACATATTTTATTCATGAACATATGACACATTTTGTAAGTATATATGCAAGATGAACAATAATTTTAACTATCTATAGAGCATTATTGGATAAATATCACATCAAATTTATGCATTGAGATTCATACAAATAAAATTGACCTACTCGATTAAAAAATGTATTGATAACGTACCTAACAATGTATCATAAGTGATCTTAATGTGTTGTTTGGTAATGTAAGACTCATTATCACCTAATAAGACCTCTTATGTGGTAGTAAACATATGAATACCTATCATAACGTATAACATACATAATGACTTATTAGGACTCCCATGTCCCCTTAAGACACACATGTATGGATAAAGTACCTAACAATGTACATCATAAGTGATCTTAATGTGTTGTTTGGTAATGAAAGATATAATCAATACAATGAATACAATGAGTAATGATCTAACATATAATCAATACAATGAGTAATGATCTTTAAATTATCATGTGCAAGTGACTTGTTTTTAATATTACACTCAATAGTAATTTGAAACTTCAAACAAGCATTAATTTAAACATGCTTGAATGTAAAAGTAATAGAACAAAATAGGAGGTCATTACTTAAATTGACAATTAATTTATAATAATTTATCAAGTGCACATACCTTTAACTTTCAAATAGAAGTAAACTCTCATTTTTGAATTAGTTTGTACAACATATTTCACAATATATGTAAGACAATGTCAATGATATATTTATAGTTCACTGAACTCATTGGAAACATAAAATTGGTTGAACACATCTCTTCAAATGAGGTCTTGTAAAATAAAAATGTAAAACAAAAACACACATGTTAATAAACACATAAATTAATATTCAAGGTATCTAAACTATGAAAATATATATGTGTAATTTGTATGTACTTACTATGTGAAATTGCACAAGATGTTGATGTTCGATCCACTTTAACATTTAAATTTGCATAAATTGTAATTGAGACCTGAATAAGAGGTATATAAGTTCTCTAAATTGTATTGACAACACAAACATACATGTAATTAAATTATATAAGTACATATATATAAAAATAATACAATAATGAAAAAACTTACATGTGTTTGATTTAAATGTAGTCATCCCACTATACCATCTGCATCCTCTCTCTTTTGCAATGCATTTATGATTGTCTCGTGCTTGTCCACTGAAATTGTCCATAATACCTTATTGGCAGGTCTCCCTTTGTATCTTTCTAATTTGATATTTGTTGCCACAACCAAATGAGAATAGTGTAAAATCTTCTTTTCGGTTTGGTAGTCTTCAAATGCTGGCAAACCATTTCTTCTTGTTAGGTATCTACATAGCCAGGTGCCAGCTACAACAATAGACCCGATTGGATACTCAAAACCATCATCGTATACTTGATGACATGTTTTTTTTTCTTAGGTTCCACACATCTAGCTGGCCAATACTCAGTTTATTCATCATTATCACTAGGTGTAATAACAGCATAAACATGTCCTACAAGATAAGATAAAGTATAGAAACACTTTAATCACTCGTATACATATGCGAATTATTTAAATTGAAGCATGAGATCTCAAAAAAATCTAATTAAATTGTGCATACCGGGTTCTATGAGGTCTATAATACGATCATAGTCTTCTGATGCAAAAGTAACATTCTGGCCTTCATTTACTATATCATCTTCAAAATGCGTGTCACTAGGTGCTAATGATCTTTGTTGCCAATCTTCAACCCATTCTGTATTCTCACATTCTTCCCATTCACCCGCAAGACAAAATTGACAAAAACAAGAAAGCTCCCTAATCCATATAGTCCAAGTGTTAGAATCTGAACTCCTAAATGAATGCCATTTAGCTGAACCACTAATTGTATCACAATCATATCTTGAAGGGATATTATTTTCTTCAACTAGGTAGAAGAAACATTTGATTGTAGAGTTTTGACTTGATCCCGTGTATAAATATTTGTTACACCATTCGACAATCTCATGTGCATTTTTGAATTTAGCTCTTTCCTCAAATTTTAATTGCTCTTTACTAGGGGCTCTCTTCACACATGCACCAGCACCATCATGTTCTCCTTTACCATGTCCAGTCTCAAAAAAACTCCACACATGTTGGATGCTAGTTTGCTTATGTGTCCTTCTCAACCAATAGAACATTCTAGCATTCTTGAATTGTCCTGTACAATTATCTGACCATATCCAATGTTGTGTCATTTGAATTTGTCTCTCTTTTAAATTATCATAAAAGACCTTGAAACAATATTGGACAAACTTAGATGAATGGAGTTTATTATCACTTAAATAAAAATGGTACTCTCTCAATATTTTTCGATCCTCCTCTGTACTATCAAGTGCATGCCTATAAACTATATGAACATAAATTGTTACTTGCACTGAATTGTAATATTGTGGTTGTACCTCTTCTTGCGGTGCAAGCGTGTAGTTCTTTGCAAAGTCAACAACTGAAAGTATAGTACCAATTGGAAATGTATTCTTACATATGTGAAATTGTCCATCAAGCCATCTAGAATATTGAGAGTGTTTAACATATTTTGGTATGATCACACTCTTAAACTCATCCATAAATGCATGACAACTAACTTTATCTATAACTAGATCACACCTTCTTCCAAACTTCCCATCCTTCAATGGATATTCAATAGTTTTGAATCTTTTTACCTCAACTAATTGTTGTCCAAAAGTAGTCAAAGCATTTTCATGCAAACATTCATCTAACAAAGAAAGATTGCTGCACATATCACATGTACTAGAAAGACATGCATTGAAAAGAAAGTATTGATCATTAGGTGGCTTACAAAACAAACCTGATATGAAATCTTTTATAGTTTAAGGTGGTATTTTTATACCACATTCTTGCAACATTTCTTTACTATGCATGGTACCATGTACAGATTGAAATACATCATAATGGTAACGAAATTGAATATGAGTTTTACAACAACATGTGATTCTTTCCTTGTTAATCCTTACATACCATGGTTTACACTTTTCAAAAGATCTTTGACTAATGGTAATATTTAATACCTTACCATCTACAAATTTTTTAAACAATTCAATTTGAGTCATGTCCAAAAGGTGTTTAGGATGTGGATCACATATTTTTGACCCAATTCTCAATTTAAGAACATCTCTGGAATTAGGTGATACTCTTGTATTATCATGCCAAAAAATTCCAATCAAACTTTTGATTTCACTAGTAAGTTTCATATCACATCTTGAGAGTCTACCACTAGAAGTCCATAAAATATTTGTTGGATCACATTCAAAGTTAACCCTTCTCTTTACAGCTCTTTCTAAAGTCTTACAATTCACATTAAGATATCCACTTATGTTGGTAATCAATCTTTTGTCAAATGTTGATTTGTTAACTAAAGTTGTTGTTATTGCTCGTCATGTTGCATTCTTATCTTTAGACCGACTTCTCTTTCTGATAACATCAAAGGCACTAGCAACAGTGGATACATTACTTTTCACATTTTAGACATTTTAATTAGTTGCAACATTAGCTAACATTGAAACCCAAATTTCTTATTATAAAAAAAATGCCTATACAATCTATTAGCATGTGTCTTAATTTGTCTCCATGAAACCAATCCCTCAAGATTATCTAACACATCATTAGGAATATGAAAATTATGTTCAGACACTTTACTATCATCCTGACATGTTTGTTCAGTAATTGGTGTTTCTATGTCTACATTCATGCAATTTTTATTTTCAAACACTTTACTATTTTCACTGTTATTTGGGATTTGAATAACATTTTCAAATTTTCTTGGCATTTCTTTTGGGGCAGGCATTTCAATTGGAGTGTTTTGTGCATGATCGTTTGACAATTGCTTCTCATGAAGAAAATCTAAATTGTTTAAATCGTAACCTGCTTCTAAAAAATCACCAATTTCATCATGAGAGAAAATTCGAGGGTTTGGAGACACACCTATATTGAACACATAATTAGAATGTGCACCTAAATTTTTTGGTATTGGGTTCTCTTCTTTGACTTCTGCATCCATCATGGTATCTTCAATGTCTTTCTCCTTTGAAACATTGTTCAAGTCTCTAATTCTCTGTCTTCTCTCTCGTTGACGTTGTGCTTCATTCTCTTTATTTGCTGCAATCTTCTCAACTATCAGAACTCTTGCTTTCTTCTTTCTTCATTTTTTTAATCCCATGTTTGCACCAATTTTGAATTTGAATTAGTAGCTTGCAAATTGTATAAGAGGACAAGAAAATAGAATAAGTGTGATGAAATTCGGTGTTGTAGGTTGAAACTGTTGTTCAATCATTTCAATCATTGAAATTGGGTCAGTGGGGCAGCTTTTGGGACCCAACGGGTACATCAAAAATAGGTACCCTATTTTTAAAAAATTGGGCACCTGATTTTTTAACAATCGGGTACCCGTTTACAAATCGGGTACTCAATTTTTAAAAGAATTGGGTGCTCGATTTTAAAAAAGTTAGTATAATGGTTCAAAGCAATCAGGCACCCGATTTGTGAATTATAAATTGGGTGCTCAATTCGTGAGACATGAGCAAGAATTTGGCATGGGGTTTTTCCTTGGGGAAAGGCATGGCATAGGCTTGGTCCCACCAAGCCATGCCTCTGTGCTCCTTTTTTTTTCTAAGGCATTTAATCGACAATTTCTAGTATTGTTGTAATTTTTTTATAGTCATTCCTATTGAATTTTTTGACGAGACAAAAACCCGTTATAGGTCTTACTGTTCTGATTTCAAAAATATAAATTTTATAGTGTTATTAGTTTATTTTCTATTTTTCCATTATTTATTAATCAAAACTATCTCCTAAACATTAAAAAGTGGCATTCACTAAAACTTTAATAACTTTTTTATTTTATAATTTTTCTTAAATTAATTTATATGTCATCAATCTGCATACAATTCTTTTGATGTTAAAAAAAACAAATTGAAAAAAGTGAGATTTTGATCAAATTATGTGGTCCGTACATGAGAGGTTTTAAAATTTACCTTTATAGCCAATTAATAATTAATAATAAAAAAATTATTCAATAAAAAATTAAGAAAAAATATTGTCATCAATCTTAGGTGTATTAGGTAACTCCCTTTAAAAGGATTTGCAAAAATTCATTTATTTGTGTCAAATTATGGTGTCTGTACATGAGCATGGTATGGTTTTGAAACATGCATTTTGGAAAAGTGGTTTTTAAAGATCCATACCAAAAAAAAATCTATCATATGGGTGCACAAATAAATTACATATTCAAAAACTAGATTCCGAACACTAAAAATTTTTATTTTTGGAGTTTTTTAATATTCAATCTCTAAATACCTCAAATTTTGACATCAATTGACAAAAAATTTCAAAAATAGGAAAAACACTTCCACTTTTTGGCAAAAAGTGAGACCCAACTTCTTGCACTAACCCTATTACTCTCTAAAAATTGTATCAATATGGATAAATATTTTGGATTAAGGTTGACCTAACAGTCATTAGTAAATCCTTTAAGAAGGTGACATTCTAATGGAATGTTCTAAAGTCCTCTAACAAGGCTCACTCCTGATAGGGTGATTGAAATACTTTAACCAAGTCACATTTAATAGTGTGCATTGTAACCTTTGACAAAGTTGGCTCCTAACAGAGCTCACTTTAGAAGAGTGAAAATTGGTATCATGTTACTCATGGTTTTTCTCAAATTGGGTTTCCACGTAAAATCTTTGTGTCAAAATGTTTGATTGATTTTGTCATTTTGCATGTTTACATTTTTACAAAGTTATTTTGACATAGGACAACAACATGCATATGTTTAAGATATTGAATGATCAATGCATGCATAAGGAGAAGTTGTAGTACTAAAAAGTTTTATTTGTACATTTGGACCTTGGGTCACTAATTCACCCCATCTTCCCCCTTAGTTATGTTAAAGTATCCCAATATTTATAATTATGTTTCCTTAATGTGGGTGAGTGCACCAAGATGGTGTACAAAAAGGGGGTATAAGTGGACACCTTTTGTCTAAGATTAGGTAAACCTAAACTTGGACAAGACATTTGAGGGTCATCCACTAAAATTGACAAGATGTGTAAAAAATATAAATTGTACTAATCTAAATATACTTTCTAAACTACTAGAGTTTTTACAAAATGGATAAGATTAGGTGGGTCAAACCCTGCGCACAAAAAAAATAGTTCCTCATTTTTTTAGAAAACATAACATATTTGTTTTCGTGTGCAACACAAAATACATAGTTATATTTAGTATTTTGCATATCCCTTTTTTAAGGATGATAGTTAAGAGTCATATCTAGAAGTTTTATATTTTTTTGTTATGAATAATTGAATAGACTACATCCTAAAATTTTGGGACCTGGTTGTGTACTGAGCATAACTTGCATCAAAATAATTGAAATGGAAACATTTTTTTAAATGTGTATATAATCAAGTGCAAAAAAGTAATATGTAATTTATTTTGAATTTGGTTAAGTATATCAAAAGTTATTAAATAAATGGTAGAAATATGTTTGTGAGGAATGTCAAGGCATTGGTAAAATTAATTAAAGTTTACAATGTTAATGTTGTCTAAAGAAAGAAAGAAATATATGGTCAGAAAGCGAAGAAAACATGTAATATCATGGTGGTGATTTTAGATATACCCACTTCACTTGTAGCATACCTGATGAAGACAAAGATGAGAATTCATCTTAGAATATGAAAAAATGTCTAAAGGAAAAAAAATGGAGGGAAAACAATCTCCCAAGCCTTTGGGTCATTTCTTTAGGCCATCACCAAGCCATAGCCCAATCAAGTTTCTTGGATTCAAATAACCGGATCAGGTTATGAAAATAAAAAATGCATTTAGAACTTGGTCAAGTTTTGTAGAACCCGATCGATTGTTGTATTACTACTACACAAGGTCTCTCTCTCTCTCTCTCACACACACACACACACACACACACACACATTTTCTCTCTCTCATTTTCGCTCTTTATCCTATACCCTCTCTCTTTCTCCTATCCCCTTCTCTCTCTCACTCTTTATATCACATCCCTTAACCTCTCTCTCTCTCACATATCCTCTCTCTCTCTCCACTATATCATCTTCTATCTCTCTCTCCATCGCATCCTCTTCTCTCTTTCTCACCCCCACTCTCTCTCTCTCTCTCTCTCTCTCTCTCTCTCTCTCTCTCACACACACACACACACACACACACACACACACACACACACACATTCCCTCTCCCTCTTTGTATCCCCTTCTCTCTCTATATCCTACCCCTTCCCTCTCTATCTCATTCTCTCCATCACTCCCTCCCTCCTTCAACCTACCTTTATCTAGTAGTAGTACAAAACCTTATCAAGTTTTAAAAAACCTAATTATGTTATACAAAACTTGATCTGGTCATTAGTCCATATGGATAATGTAGTCAAAATTCAATAACTTGACCGAGTTATTCAAAACTGTAAATAAAATAATATGTTAATGGTTATTATGTTGTTTTAGTGTGGTCCACTAAATTCTACTACTGTTTCACATGTATTTCTATACCAGGTATATAAGTATAAGATTTTTTGTGCTTTGAAATGCTAAATTTTATATTTTTAATGTGCCAACATCTTATTTTATGTTAGTATCTTGTGATTGAGCATAAAATAATCATGCAAATTTTTTTAGTTTTGTATTTTATTAATTATTTTATTCATGTTATTATTTGTAGGGTAATTTGCATCTATAATCATGTGAAAGAACAAGAGAGGAACGATTGAAAAATGAGAGGTAGCAAAGGCAAAAGTAAGAGAGCATATTAGGAGATTGCATGAAGGTACATCATCAAATGCCTCCAATGTAAGTGATGAAAATCTACCTATTGATATTGATGTCACTAACACACTTAATTTGATAAACAAAAAATGATCAACATATCCCAACTGAAATACACTTACGTCACCTGATGCCTCTAATGCAACATCTCAAGTTGACATGATGAATATAGATGATGTAAGTCATGAAAATATAGAGAATGCATGTACATCAACATCTCCTAGGATAATTCATAGAAAACCAAAGTTTCTAGTTGACATTGATGGAAACATTTTGAAGCCAATGTATGATAAAATGTCAAAAATAAATTGTACAAGAATTGTTCAAAAGATTTGGAATAACTATTTTGAAAATTTAAATCAAAGTGGAAATCCCAACTTGTTGAAATGGTTAAAAATCTGAAATTTAGAGAGATAATGAGAATTTTGGGGTTAAGAAGATCTAAAAATAGTAGTGAAAGAAGCATTGTTAGAAATATCTTTGATGCATACCAATCTATTGGTTCAAAAGCACGTACTAAATATTCTAATACAAGTCAATGGGTCCTAACATCAACTATAATGGGAAAGAAAATGACAAAAACTCATATGGTAAGAAAAACAAGTAAATTATTAAGGATGAGTAGAACAATGTTAGTCAAAGCCTTAGTGAGGTGAGAGAAAGTTGAGAATTCTAATGAAATTTTTTTTTGGTCATTCCAAGGTGGACTCCCACGTAAGGATAAATTTTTTGTTGATGCACTAAGAATATTAATAGAAAACTTTTGGTATGAAAACACAAGGGCTTCACCAAACCAAAAAGATATTGTCAAAAGACAAATTGGAAAAACAAACCATGAGCCACATGCAAAACATTTTTTGAATATGAATGTTTCTTCAAAGATTTCCTCAAATTAAAATCATCCAAAGGTATTTTGAGATGACAAAACCATTCTATGCTAAGATAAATCATACACGCACTACATGTTGTATACTTCATGTTAAGTTTTCTACGCATTATGATGTTTATTGTTATATATGTTGTACTTTGCATACCAACAAAATATTGCAGGAATGTGGTCTATAATTACCTTCTAAATCGCTGAGAAAATTTATTACAAGTGTACTATGTAAACAAGATGATTGGTCCATTTATTATAAGATCGTCTGTTTGAAAGGTTTTTGCCCTCAATGTGGTGGTTTGCAAAAGTTTCTTAGATGTCTACATCAAGATAACACACATGAAATTGGTAAGACAATAGTTTCTCTTAAAAAGTACAAGTTAGTTATATATGGTGTTAAAGATGGAAAATAATTAAAGAGGTGTGAATTAGTGAAAAGTGATGTATGTGTAGCTGATTTTATGAAATTATTTCAAGAGAAAGTAGTTTATGACTACATAGGTCATACACATAGAGGTAGATGATTAGATGATCAATTTAAGTCATGTAAGGACACTTTTCCCTTGGGTACGATTGTGTCATTTTTTGACTTTTCTGAAAACTATACACTAAAACCTCAAAATGGAATGCAACCAATGTATTACAACTCTATACAAGTGTCAATTTTTGTACACATAACATTTATTCATGCACATGATAGCACAGAGGAGGACAGAAAGATATTAAGAGAGTATCACTTCTATATCAGCAATGATCAAACTCATTCATCATAGTTTGTGCAAGGATGTTTTAGAGTTTTCTATGAAAATTTGAGGGAAAGAGATGTAAGATACAATCAACACATTATATGGTCAATTGCACTACATAATTCAAGAATGTAAGGATGTTCTATTGGTTGAGTAGGATGCATGTGACAAGTAGAGTGTAATATTTTTAAAATTTCAGTAAGGTAGGACATGTAAAGGGAGAGCTTGATGGTGCTAGAGCATGTGTGAAGAGAGCCCTTAGTATAGAGGAACTAAAGTATTAAGGTGGCACAATATTAGGAAATGTTGAAACAATTGTCCAATGGTGAAATTATAAAATGGGACTAGGTAATACAAGAAAGTCTATGGTTTCTAGATATTTTGGTTGATACATGAACCTAACATTGAAAATTTTCAAGATTATTGTACGCTAATAGGATCAAGTGAGATGCATTCATTTCAAAGTTCAAATTTAGCATCACTAGCTATTAATACTAGAAAGCTATCATATTTTTTCTCTTTGTGTCTGCATCATTTATGGGATGAATGTGAATCAAAAGAGTGGGTTGGCCAATGGTTTTATAGAACGTTGCATCCAATTGATTCATATAAACTTCCTACAAGACTACAACTCAACCAGGTTGAAGCATCAATGAATTTTGAGCATGTATCTGGCCTAGTTAAACTAGGTACTAAGTTATCAATTTAATACTTTCTTGAAGTAAATTACTTTCACTTTTTCCATTAACTCACATATCCTTCTATATAATGAAGTTCATGTATATGTAGTTATTGCATATGCAAATAATGATGAAGGAAAATATTACTTTCTATGTCGATGTATTGAACCCAAAAAGAAACTGATAGCTACAATAATTGATGGTGAGGATATTGAGTATCCAATAGGATTTGTCATTATGACAGGCACATGGCTTAGAAGGTAGTATAGTTTTGTCCCCTACCATGAAGATATCTTTAAGTTAATTTTTCATGTATAATGTATCAATTTTGACTTTAAATTGTCTTTACAATTAAATGTAGGTACCTTATCAAGAATTCTACCATGTGGTTATTTGAGGATCTTGAGACACACAAACATATTCTTCATTACTCTAACCTTATTGTTGCAAAAAATATTCAATTGATGTCGTATCATGGGAGGCCTCTTAACAAGAAGTTGTGGAAAGTTTTTGCATCCAATCATGGGTCAATACTTAATACAATAAGGGTTAGAGTTGATCTAGAAGGTTCCCTTCATTGATTGTGTGCTATATAGCTGAATGGGCATATGGAGGCTCTTCGATGCAAATGGTTATATGGAGGATGAACTCATGAGGTTCATTACATTGAGTTTGATTATGCTAGGAGCAAGATATGTGGATGGGAATTGGATGGATTTGATAAATGTGGGAGAGTTTCAATGATGGTACGAGATTGAAGAGGATCTATAAGCAAGTTGGATTAAAGAGGGATGATAGTTATGGGACATGGAAGAGGAATGATGAATGTAGGAGATGGAAAGGTGTTATTGTACTTTTAAGAATACCAATTAAGAAACAATATTTTAAAACCAATGTATTATTGTAATTTTAAGAATATTCAAAAAAATTTACCTCGGGTGTTCTTGCTCCTAGCCTCACACCTCTAGCAAAACGAGTACTATGTGGTGTTCTTGTACCACTTGTTGCACCCTACATTTCATATTTTTTGAACATATCAATATCAAGTTCTCTATAAAATAAAAATATGTACTTTTATGATATTTAGGTGATTAAATAATATCATGTCAAAACTCATGATTTTCATTAGATGGGGTTTGGGTAATGATAGGAGCAAGAGATGTGGATGGGAATTGGATGGATTTGATGAATGAGAGGGTTTCAATGATGGTAGGAGATGGAAGATGATCTATAAATGGGTTGGATGAAAGAGGGATGATAGTTATGGGACATGGGAGAGGAATGATGAGTACAGGAGATGGAAAAGTTCCAACATGCTATCAACTTTACATGAACATAATTAGATGAGATTTACTCATCAAATTAACTTGGACATGGATATTTTGTTGGCTTCCTTGTAAGACTTCCCAGAGACTGGGTGTTCATTATAAAATAATCAAGAAACAACATTTAGGGAACTTTGTGTTGTTAGTGTCATACCAGTTAAGAAACAATATTATAAAGCCAATATATTATTGTACTTTCAAGAATATTTAAAAAAATTTACTTCAAGTGTTCTTGCTCCTAGCCTTGCACCTCTAGTAGAATGAGTACTTTGTGGTGTTCTCGTATTGCTTGCTACACCTTGCATTGCATATTGTTCACATTTCAATCTAGAGAGATTTATAAAATAATTTTTTTAATTACTTTTATGATATTTAGGTGATGAAATAATATCATGTCAAAACTCAAACAAACAAACTTGTATCTCCTATCCATAGAAGACCATCACCATTAAACCATTTATGAGTGTGAAATCTCCACTTCCATATGAATAACAAGTATCTTCCATATTGTTATTACTCCCCCTAAACATTATATATAACTTATCATCTCCTCCAAAACATTATTTTTCCCCCTTTTTGACACTTAAGTCAAAGGGTTCTAAGGAGTAATACCATATTTTTCAAAAAATGTGTTGTTTACCTCCATTATCATTTTTAGAGCTACATCCCAATTCTCCAAAGCAATTTCTAGTGACTTGTGCTAGATGGCTATCTCTGCAGCAAGATGTACAATTCCATCTAATGTAGAAAAATTAGGATCTTTCTTTAAGATAGATTCAACATAGACTTGTTCTTTGTGGAGGACCTAATTTGGCCTTTATATTGGCCTCTTCACTTGTAAGTGCAACTAATTCTCTTTGAGTGTGAAGTGATTCAGAAAAATGCTTCTCACTTTGACTTGGATCACTTGGTAATTGCATGTTAGAAATCTTCAAATTTCTCTTGAAGCTCATTATTCTTTGGCCTATCTCTTGTGTGAAGTGGGAAAAATCACACAGCTTTTTGTATAGTGAGAAAATATTCTGAAGTATAGTGTTGACTTTGTCAATTTTCTTGGCCAATTCTACCTATTCAAGTGCTATACCACTGGATATTTTCTCATTTACCTTCCCTTGAAACTTCCTTTTAGACCACTCCATAATTTTAACACTTGCATCCTGGTCTTCCCTAGTCACTTGGTCAACTATATCTAATAATTGTTCCATTATGGGCTTTAACTCATTTAGTTACTACAAGCTGAAGGCATCTATAAAGATGTCCTTAATCTTATGTAGTGCTTGCTTGTGTTTATACTCTTTTTTGAGTATTTCTTGCCTCTTTCTCCTATTTAATGCATCTTGCATTTCAGTAATCTGCTCCATTGTGATAGTCTTTGAGTCATAAGTAGGTATTTCAATGTCTTCATCTAACTTAGGGTCTCCATAGTGAAGTACCCTAATCACCTTTGTAGAACTTCAGCCTGGTGTTGAGATTTGCAAAGGTATGGCTTCAATGCTCGGCTTCTGAAGAGTTTTTGTACGACTGCTTATTTTTTGTAGTTCTACCAATGTTTATATAGAAGCCTACTCCTTTTATTTTGATGTATCCTCCTTCTAATCTGACTTCCCTTCTCTTGCACTTGGCTTCTATGTGGTATCACCTACTGCTATTGGTGGTGGAAACAATAAAATTTGAGTGCTAGTAGTTGTATAAGTGAAAGTTGGTTGTTATGATTTCACCTTGTCTCCTTTTGGTTTTGCTACTACCTTCTATAACTCATCTACACTCACCAATATAGGATTTGAGCATAATTGTGCCTGTAGAGTGGATTGGTGAAGGATCTTGGAGAGATCCTCTCCAGTTAGGGGATTGATGTTCTGAGCAAAATTGTCAGGAACATCCTTGATAGTTATTGTTTCTTCAGGTGTGATGGTTACATGAGGAGGACTAGGAGGTGGCATTTGTGTGTTTTGCACACTCTATTCCTCTTCTTGCTATTGTTTAGCTATTGCCATATCTTCTCCCTTTTGTGTCTCTTCCTCCTCACCTTTTTTCTTATCTTCTTCCTCTTTCTTATCTTCTTCTACTTTCTTTTCCTCGTCTCCTTTTGATGTTACTTCCTCCTTCTTCTCTTCTAGTTGCTTCTCCTCCACTTTATTTTCCTATATCTTTTCCTTGGCACTGGCCTCTACCTTATTTGCTTCCTCATCCTTGCCATCAATTTTCTTGTAGATTGTCTTCCACAATTGTGTGGACTTATTCACTACATCCTCAATCTTATTTTGTAGGATGCTAAAGGCTCTGTATTTAGGTGCAAATTTTCCACCATGTTTCTTATTAGCCTTTGTTATTTGACCTCTTATTAGGTTAGTCATCACTTGTGCTAAGGTAGATTCTCTGATCTCCTTTGCATTTTTAGACAATAATGCTATTTGTTTTCAATAATCTCATATAGCTCTCTAGGCATGGTATTGCCTAGCTCTAGAGTTGTATTCTTAAATTTAGCCATCATGGCATATATAGATTCATCTATTTTATTTTTCTCTTCTTTACTTAGCTTATTGAAATCAAGATTTTTCAAATCATTCAAATTTTCATTCCTAACATTTTAAGAAATTTTGTCTATAGTAGATTTGGAAGGATGGCTTACCACTCTGAATTGGATAATATCCTCTGACTTTTTTCTTTCCTCATCACCAATGTCTAGTTATCCCACATACTTTCTTCTTTTCTTTGGCACTTAATTAGGCTATTTAGTAGCCTTCTTCTTCTCTTTTGTCGCCTCTTTGGCCTTTTGTGTGGATGTCGTTGTGGTAGCCCTTGTAGCTAGTGTTGGTTTGGCTTGTGTAGGCTTGGTTACCTTCTTGGGTTTGGGTTGAGCTAGAGGCTGAGTTTTATCCTTTCTCTTCTTTTGCTCGGCTTGTGTAGGTGCTTCCTTGGCTTCTTCTTCCTTGGCACCTTCCTCCTTGTCTTCTCCTAAGCCTTGTGTCAACTCCATTGGGCCTTGCCCTTACTCTTCTTCTTCTTCACTCTCACCTTCTTCTTCTTCTTCTTTAGCACCTACTTCTCCTTCAATATTTGCACCAAATTTCTTCTTTATCATCTTCACTAATTTATCTTTCCTTTTAATTACAATTTCTATCTTCAATTTTGTTTCAACTTTGGATTTGACAACATCATATGTGCCAAAATGAGGATCCTCGTTATCTATCTCTTCTACAAGCAATGTTGTGATTCTTGCTAAGGCTTCACCTACATCAAGTTCATATCACAATAGCCTTAGCCATCTTACCCTTGGAATCTCTGCTTGAATGTAGGTATAGTTAATGTCAACCAAAAAGCATATGTCATTGATATGTTTTTAAACTAGGGAAATCGGTATTCTTACCCTTTGCTTCATGGATTTCTTAAAATCTTCAAAATAGCTTGTCATTTGGGCCTCAAAATTATCACCCATCTAATCGATGAACTTGTTGATTTGTGTGATTGCAATTTTGTTTGGGTTCTAATTCACCTTTCCAATAGAAGGAAACTCTTCCATGACACAAAAGAATATGCACATAAGAACTAAGCCAAACTTGCATTGAGCACCTTTGGACCTCCTTATTGCTCCTAATTTTCATTTATTTGCTGCAACATTAGTTTTGCTAGATCATATGTATGATCTTTCTTCACAAGTTTGTAAGCTACATCAACAACTATACATGGCACACTATTCAATCTGTTGGATTGGTAGAATTTGTGAGATATTACTCTCACTACAAAATCTAGAAGAGGATCAGTTACAGTATCAATAGTCATACCCCTCTTATTCCACTTAGCTCTTGTATTCCTTTCAATCATCTCTTTGGAATCACTACGAAGGATCTTAGGCCGATCGGGGGTTGGGAAACCCTTAACCCTATTTACTATTCTCTTGGTAATCTTGATTGGTCCTATTTCCAACCACAAACATCCATTGTGAATTCTACTTAAAACAATCCTTATCCATTCTATTTTAAAGCCTATAGGGTAAACTAGGGCATGAGTTAAACCCTTCTTCTCAGCTATTTGGAACTCATCCTTCAAAAAAAATTTCTCAGACAATTTGTCATAGGCTTGGAATATTTCAAGATCTCTTATAGCTCCTATTTTATAGTTGTAACACTTCCTTACGTCTTGCACCATTACAACCTTTGGTGGAATTATGGACAACACGTTGATAGGGTTGTTTTTGTAGGTGACTTCTAGGATGGGTCTAAATTCAAGTTATTTTACATCATTACTGACTAGCTAGACCTCATAACTTTCCTTTCCTTTAGAGTTTCTTGAACTAGAAACCATTATACTGAAATAGGGTTTTAATATATTAAAAACTTCAATACTACGTAGCTTGGCACTTGATAAATAACTTAGATCATCGAAATGTATGCTGAATCACTGTTGAAATTGATGCAAATGGCTTCAAGGTTTTTGTATGATTGCTCCTGAATTCTTCTCATCTTTTATCTATGTTTGAATGGCATAAAAATGATCAAAATTTGACCTTATACCTTTTAAAACCTAAAATTAAATGCTTAGTGCATATAGCTGTAATCTTGACACTTGAAGGTTTCAACAAGACTCAACTTCCACTAGATTTCCACTTCACTCAGCTTCTATTAACATTTCTCAACTTGGCATCAACCATCGACTCAGTCGCTATTAGTAACTCAACATCCATTCGAGCTTTACTCAACATCTAAGGAAAACTCGACAAAAGTTCAAATTTTTGACTTAGCATCTTTGCTCATGCTGATTTCTTCTTTGCAATACTACTTTGTTTTGGGACTGATGTATGATATTACTTTGTTTATTAGACGCATATACCTATTCTTGCTTAGTTTGATGAGATGTGATCACTTGACCTGTTGGCTGAAGTGATCCCTCTATTTGATGTGCTGCACTCATCTTTCTTCTTCCAAGTCTTGTTCATTTTCCCTTTGATTTGTTCAACATCTACCTTCTCTTTTCTTTTTTTGACTTCTGACTTAGGTGCCTTTGACTTTGTTGGCCAATACTTGCTGATGTGACTAGTCTTCAAGTAATTTAAACATGTGGTTTGACTTAACCATCTACTGTAATTCCCTTTGAAATGTGTCCTTATGCAATTTTTAGGAATGTGTCCATACTCTTGGTAGTAGTGACAGCTATACCTAGTGTTATAGTCCCAATTGTAGTGATGACCATGGTTATTTCCTTTTTTAGGCTGATTAGGTGTCCACATAGGCTTTGATCTACACTCCAATGCTCTATGTCCATACTTCTTGCAGTTATAGCAGTGACGCTCAAATCTTGGTGTCCTCATGGTCTTGGTTCTACATTCATGTGCTTGATGTCCTTGTTTTTTGTACTTGTGACAAAAGCTTGGATTTTTAGGCTTATCATGTTGATGACCATCCTTGCTTCTACATACATTAGAGGTATGTCCCTTTTTACCATAGAAATGAGAAGTAGGTTTAGTGTTCTTACCTTTGTTACTCCTTTCTTCTACAATCTTGGATGATTCTCCTTGTTTAATGCTGGTGTAACCAAGTCCTAAAGTATCATTACTAGCCCTTGGTGATTTTAGTAGATGCTCAAAGTATTTAATAGCCTCATTGGGTTTTTTGAAGCCTTCTGCTATCTCCTTCTCTCTTTTCAATTCATTCTACAGTTGATCATTTTGTATTTTCAATGTAGTGATCTCAATGTTTTTCATATTCAGCTCATGATGAGCATTCATCATCTGGTTTAAGATGTCAAGCTTCATGTTTGAGATTCTTTAAAAATTAATTGTCTTCTCCTCCAAAATATTGGTAAGATTTCTCTTATCATCTTCTATCATGGCCTTGTCTTCAATGGCTTTCTTCTTTTGTTCAGTCACTTCACAAAGCATTATGGCTTGTGACTCTTGTTCAAGCTTGAGTATTCTGATTTCTTTTGCTTGTGCTCTATTTTTCTTCATCAATTCAGCTATTGTTGCATCAAATTCCTTGGAATATTCATTGGAAAACACTTGTGTCATATCAATCTCCTTTTAGTGTATGTCATTTTCAGCTATGGCTATATCCTTCTTTCTTTTAAAGGATTTTCTCAATTCTTCTCTAGCTTCCTTCAATTTATGTAGAGTGAGATGCACATCAATCACCTAATTGTCTACGATCTTCCCAAGTTTGAAGACTTCTATCATCAAATTTTTTCTCTAAGTTGTTAGGCTTCTCCTTGTGAGAACCTTTGCTCTGATACCAATTTTTGGAATATTTAAATGGGAAGAATACTTTTGAGGGGGGGATGAATCAGAAGTAACTCACTTTTAACCTTTTCAAATCCTTTTAAAACAAATAACTGAAAGTAAACTCTGTGCATGTAAACATATTAAATGAACATAAAATAAACACATGCATCAACACACATAACACTAGATTTGGTAACCTAGAAACCCTCTAGGAATAAGAAGGTAAAACTGGGGTGGGGATGATACCCACAAAATCATTGCAGCAATAATTGTTTGATTGTTTAACCACTTTTGATGGTCTTCCCTATGAAAGGCCTACTCTATTAAAGGCTTTACATTGTGTCAATTGTGACTTAGTTAAAGAATTTACAAACACTTTACATGAACTGTCATCCTCTCAAAGGATTTAATCTCCTCTTCAAAGGATCTACAAAATAGTTGTTAAGCTAACCTATCAACATAGGTTTTTCACTATCTAATACAATTGCTAGAGAGTATTAGAAACCTTTGACCTAATTGCTTACAATCTTCAATTGCTGATTTCAAGCACTTGATCTGCTCATTCTGATGTGATCCTTGCTTGATCTGATATCTATTCATATCCCTTGGATTTTTCTAATCAGCTAGATATGTAATTGTTGCTCAATTCACTAAGTCTATAATACCCCTACTATTTGCCCTACTCTGCAATTTACTATTTGCTTAGAAACTTCCTTAACTTCTATTCAACAACATTAAATTATGGGGTCTAAGCCTTCTTATCAAGACTTCATAGACTCAAGGTTAAGTATGGATCTACAATCCATATTGAATCTTGAATTCCCGATCATTCCTTTCATTTTTCTCATTGGTTACATGCCTTCTCCATTTTTTTGATTGGTTACATGCTGATTGAATAAGAAATGTAAAAGATTCATTCTTATCCTTGTTATCCTTTGAAATCCTTCTATGTCAGCTCCAAAAATGGTTTACATATGATTTTGTGAGGGCACAAACTCATATGCTAATTATGTGTTACTCGACACATACTGGACTACTGGTGCTCGACACCTATTACATTTTGTCTTGCTTGGCACATGTATGAATCTGGCTCACTTAGTATATAAAGCATTCTGACTTGCTCGACATCAACTATGACTCAACACCTATACATCACTCAACACCTGTATAATGCTCATCACCTAAAGTCACTTGACACCTATTGGAATTTTGGCTTGGCACATACTATAGCTTGACATACATAGTGTACTCAACTTCTATGTAGAAAGTGGTTATGTGTGTTGACACTCAAATGTCAAAACCATTCTGAGACCAAAAAATATACTATAATACTAATGTATTAAACATAACTAATAATAATATATTAATGAAATGTAATAGATTATTATATATATTTTATATTATAGTTATAACATTATTGTTAAAATAAGTTTCAAAGGACATGACCATTGGGAATATCAAATATTTAATAAAGGAGAAGCAAGGAGAGAGGGGTGTATCCAAAAACATTTTAAAAATCTTCTCCAAAATGTAAGGATCAGATTTAGGATCATTACAAATAGTATTAGAGCCAAATCCTGCAGAGAAAATATGAAAATAAGAAGTTGAAGAATTTATATACACCCAACAATATAACTTAACTATATCAGTGTGATACATATAGATTTGAGAAACCAAATAACTAATAAAGGTTTTTAGCAGTTCATCTCATTTGGAGTAGTGGAAATGACTACATGACGTGGTTTATTTCATATTGATAGGTAAACATTATAGGGAACTGAATATAATGATGAAAAAGGTTAGGAATGATTAAGTCAATGGCCATACACACTCAACAATCTGATCAACAATGACACAAACAAGGAGTAGAAGTTGATGGAAACAGTTTGCAATTAGTAGAAATGTCACTCATAATGTAGGAGCTACAAACATACATCATCGAACATCTAGAGAAGAAATGTAGAATAAAAAGAAGAAGAAGAAGAACATACCTAATTTCATACCAAGTTGCAATCTGGACGACTAAGGAGAGAGAGATTCCAATGGTCTTATTTAGATATCAGTAAAAGAGTGTTAATGTGAATAGTATTGATTTTCTTAGATAGGGGGGAGATTTCATAAGCTTACCATATAACAGCTGGACTTGCAATCAGGGAATAAGGACTGATATGCAATGATAGATGGATATAAGATAGGATTAGAAAAGACATAAGGATAATAATAATAATAAAGATATAATATTTTCTCACTAAGATAGAAAAGTAAACAAGGACAAGTATATTCAAACCAAAGGTCATTAAGAAACAAGAAAAATGAAATTGCCTAAAACATAATTGATGGGAAAGATAAAAGGAAGGAATCATATCATTCATAGGAATATTTTACAAAGATAATTAGAAGTAGGAGAACATCTTGTATTGACAAAGTTGGAGCAGATAGATAACTAAGCATTAGTATGCCAACTTGACTAAACTAGTTGCAATTGTGTCATATCATATTTGAGAGTGGACCATTGATTGAAGGGAAGACAATAATCATAGACATGTAATAACTATATTGATAAGAGCACACAATATATTTTCAGAGACAAAGACTTCACCTCAACATTCCTTCTGCAATCACAATGAGTTTAAACATGACCAATGGTGACATGAATTAGGGAAGATAATTAACTAATACATGTTATATTTGAAATTATGGGAGAAATATATTGCCAGTGAATGCTTGAGAAGGATTAGCAGATTGTATTGATCCTCATAATGGTTGCTCACTGTATTACTAATTACTCAAAAAGAAAAATAGAGTTAGCATCTTGAGGAAGATAAAATACATAAAAGGAACTAAAAATAGGAGTGATCAATTATTATGTGGTCTCATGCCAATAAAGAATCATTGTACATTGGGAATTATTTTAGTCTTAGCAAACCATGAACTAATAAGAAAAAAATAATGGAGATCATTATTGACGACAGTCCAAGAAAGAAAAGAATGAAGATATAGATGAGGGGAATGAGTGAATCATAAATAAATATATATTTGATAATCAAGATATAAATAAGGGTAAGAGGACAATCAAGTAAGTGAATATAGAGAAAGATATACAAGAGATTGTGATAAGGGAATGTGGCCAAATTCAATGTGGGAGAGAAATATGTCAAGAATGCAAGAAAGGATTGATCAGACAAGTCATATCACAATAAAAATAAAATTTAAGAAAAAAATATTAAATATAAATATAGAAAACAATAAAGAGATTGTAGAGAATAGAATATAAGGCAACTATTTGTGATGTGATTCTTCAATAGTTATCAATACATAAACATTGACTAAGATAAAATTAGTGGAAAAGAAAATACATGTATGAACATTCACTTGACACACATCTAAGTCAAAGATAACAATGATACTAAGTTGATCTACTATCATATCACAAGCAAAGATAATTATGGCAAAGTATAAGATACATAAGTATATTGCTACAAGAAATACTTATGGACTACACATATATGTACTATTTGTATTAGACAACACCATTATAATATCATCATAAGGGATAGAAAACAAATGGTTTTATTAATTGAGTAGAGAATCAAGATGATAATTGGGTGTAAAAGGTTTTAATTGGAAGAATTCATTTATAAATTGAAGTAATATGAGAATTGTTTCTATATTAGTAGGGGACATTCCAACTCTTCAATAGGTATCTAAAACTAAACATGTTCCTAGTGGGTAGGGAGTGTGCATATGGGGAGGAGTAAATCAGTCGCATTGGGGCAAGAGAATCCCAATATGGATTTTAAGATCTAAGGGAGCCCCAAGTTGAGCATGTCCAAACTTAAGTAATAATAAACCTTCCATCCATAACAAAATTAAACATGTTGCTAGTGGGTAGGGAGTGTGCACATGGGGAGGAGTAAATCGGTCATGTTGGGACAAGAGAATCCCAATATGGATAAAATTCTAAGGGAGCCCCAAGTCGAGCATGCCCAAACTCGAGTAGCAGTAAATCTACCATCCACTATGGAATTATACACCCTATTATCGTACTAGCTATATAAAATTTGTTAAAAGTATACATCTTTAAGAACTTTTGATTTTGAGATAAGGAGCACGACATTCATGATCAAAGTGGTAAACCATTTCCTTACCTTTCCTTATTTCAATTTTTAAGAAAGATTCTAACATGTATACTATGTGTCTACATCGTGTCTTCATGCATCAATGTGTTTGCTTCATGTCTTCTTCATGTCTTCACGCATTCATGTGCCTACCTCGTGCTTGCATTGCATCTTCATGCATTATGTTTCTACTTCGTGTCTTCATTCATATGTTCTTGTACATGCTATTATATACTAACATGTTTACTTTTCAGGTGTCTAACACATATGCATGAAAGAGAATGAATCCAGACTATGAATTAATGAGGATCAAATCAATTGCTTGTGGATGAGAAAATTCGAGAGGGGAGGACTGTGATATCCCCACTTTAATAGGATTAAATAATAAGTAATTATTAAAATAATATAAAAGAATAAAATATAATTATATTATGAGTGAATAATAATAACTATAGTTAACTTGATATAATTATACTATAATACTAATGTATTAAACATAACTAATAACAATTAATGAAATGCAATAGATTATTAAATAAATTATATATTATAGTTATAACATTATTATTAAAATAAGTTTCAAAGGACACAACCATTGGGAATATCAGATATTCAATAAGGGAGAAGCAAGGATAGAGGGAGGTATCCAAAAATATTTTTAAAATCTTCTCCAAAATGTAAGGATCAGATTTGGGATCATTACAGTTATGTAGTAGTTAAATGATGTAAGTATATGCACAAAGGGTTTATAAGAGGCAGTGGTTATTGAACGGGAACATTGAGTGGAGGTTTTTGTGGTTGTGTCACTATGGGTTGAGGGTTTTGTGGTTGTGTCATAATGGGTGGAGTTTTTTGTGGTTGTGTCACAAGGAGTGGAGGGTTTGATTGTGTAGGAGGTGGTCTTTCACATTTCCCTTGTTTTCTTGGATTCTTTGATGCATCTATATTAAAAACATTTTTTAAAAATTAGAAAACTTATAAATTACAAAACCACATCACAAAACTTGTTCAATTAAAATGCATAAATGATAAATAGAATGGAGACCTACCTCATTTGTGGGGCACCATGGATGAAAATGCAATTAAAAATATATTTTCATCCCAAACTCATTTGGGTTTTAACCTTCTCCTTCACACTCCACATTATTGCTTCCTTTTGAGGGTATAAAAATGCCCTCAAATGTGGGCAGTAGGAAATAAAAATATATTTCTTAAAACTTCATCAGGTTTTGTAAATCTTGATTGGGTTATTAAATAAGATAAATTTAATAACCCAATCAGGTTTTACAAAACATGATCAGGTTTTCTAAATTATCTTATTTGATAACCTGATTAGGTTTTACAAAACTCAAGTGGGTTTTTCAAATTATAATGGCCAGGATTAGATAGCAAGTCTAACCCGCATTTTTCTTTTAAATAACCCAATTACGTTATTGAGTTTTGTTTTGGGTATCCACTTTTTTGTACACCAACTTGGTGCACTTACCCATGTGGAAAATTATAATTTGATACTTATTCTTAATTTTGTCAAAATCATCCAACATATCATGCTCAATAACTTATCTTATTTTACTTATAACAACAATAAATAAAGAATATCATCACCATAAGATAACAATTATTACCGATAAATTTGAAGGAGAAAAATCAATGTTGTATTCCCAAGAGATCTTTTTTAGTTATAGTTTGTAACCCAAGACCCAATCCTAATTAGGTGATGGTTAGATACTTTTTGTACTTTAAGTATTGAATCATAAAGAGACATACTTACCACAATATTAAGCTAGAAATATATCTTGTTTATTTATTTATTTATTAATGAGTTATTATGCTTCTTACATCCCCTTATATTATTTATTTCTCTATTCTATTCTCCTTACTTCTAGTTACATTATTGTGTCATACATTGTTGCTTACTAACAACATGTCACATCTTAACTCTCCTACTAGGGTTGAAACCATTAGATGGAATTTATTCTTGTTTGGAAAATGGTTATCACTCCCCTTTAGAATCATGACAAGGTACTAATCTTCTCATGTGAATTGTATAAGTATAGTGGTTTTTTGGTATTAATAGGTTGATCTCTTGGTGTAATGGAAACCACATTTGTAACAAGTACTATTAGATTTGGTCATAGGTTTGGATCCCTAAAGTAATCTTGAGGGGGAGATTCTTGGAAAATTTGTTAGTACCCCCCTTAGGATTTGTGATGAGGGACTAAACCCCCTCTCCAATGGGTTCTATAATTCTAGTGGTTTTATATGGCATTGATAGGTTGAGCTTTTGGTGAAACTACAACCACACTTGTAATATTTCTATACAAAGATATATTTTGGATCACACCTTTGTATTTATGTACAAATTTTTGGATCTCATTTTCATGGCAACGTCATCCACTCTTTTAAACCACCACATGTCCTCTAGTCAACTACTTTAATGGTAATGTTTGAGTTGGGTCTCATTGACATAAAATTATAAAATACTTATGTTTAATGTCTCTAATCAGACTACTCTAGATTGTAGAATATCATTGATTTTATAAGGACTCATTAGATCTTAATTTCAACCCATTTCTTGAATTTACTATCATAAAGAAGTACCATATCTTAGATTTTGAAATTGGTCTTGCCTTCCTAGGATTTGTGTCTTCCTTCAATTTATCTAGTAGCCTTTGTTTTTATTTTTTTATTTTTCAAATTCATCATATATAAGTCAAATAATAAGTTTTGTGTGTAGTTTATTAAGTATGTAGTTGATATCTATTCTAGGTTCTAGGACAGACTATCTCAATAGGTGAGTGTGTAGTGGTTCATAATATGTGGTCTAATAAGCCCAAAGTGTTTAGGAATTTATATGTGAAATTCTATCTAGTTGGTATCATATTTTGTTAGTGACACAAGAAAAAGGGTGAATAACTAGGGCCAAAGGCTCACCTGGCTATCCAAACCATCACTGATGCAAGAAAAAGGGTGAATAACTAGGGCCAAAGGCTCACCTAGCTATCCAAACTACCCTGCAAGAGTTAACACAATGAAAGCAAACACAAAGAACAAAAACCAAAGGAGGAAGAAGAGTGAAATACTTTTATTGATTCAATAAAATATCCTCATACATGCCTAGCTATAAGGCCTTCTGGGTTATGGCCAATTGCAAATACATTCACATTCAAAGATCCAACTACAAATCTGCACCTTTAGTTCTACTCTACAATCTTCTTTTCAAAAAATTCCTCTTTTCTCGCTACCCAACTCTTAAGCCTAAATACTCTATTTATACTTACCAAAATGGCTTACAGAACATTCTAGAACATAGAGAAGCCACAAGTCGGCTCTTTACAAATATCAACCACCTATACCAAAATTAAATGTAAGAAAAGTTAGCCAAAACTAGAGCCAAACATAGATAGCTCAACAAAAGAAGACTTCATAAAAATTGGCACTCAACATCTACATGAGCTCGACATTCAAAGGAATCACTCAACAACAACTACAAACTTGGCACCCAAAGGGTCACCAAAGGATCACTCGGCACCAACAAGAACTCAGCACCCCAAGGATTAGTTGGCACTAATAAGAACTCGGCACCCAAATGATCACTCAGCACCAATAAGAACTCGACACCCAAAGGATCATTAGCACTAACAGGAACTTGGTACCCAAAGGATCACTCGGCACCAACAAGAAGTTAGCACCCAAAGGATCACTCAGAACCAATAGGAACTTGGCACCCAAAAGATCACTCAACACCAATAGGCAGAAAGAACAAAAGTGCAAGATTACAAGGAAACCCAGGATGCTCCTACATCAGACAACCAGGGTCAGAGAAAATGATTCTCCTGAATCATGCAAGTGTCACAACCTAAGCTGAATCCAACTTAGATTGGGAAATCCATGTAGCATCTTCAAGTGGTCTATTCTTCCATTTCACCAAATACTCATAGTAATCTTTCCCTCTTGTACTCTTACCAATTCTCTGATCCAAAATCTATTCAATTTCTTCAATCTTCTTTTTAGGATAATCATCAAGTACAAAAACTTCATCATCTGACTCATGATACTTATATAGATTAGTAATATTGAATATAGGAGATATATTCATGTCATCAGGTAACTCAATTTCATAAGCATTACCACTGTCAAACTTCTTCAAGATCTTACAAGGTCCAAATTTCTTCATCTTCGACTTACTATATGTTCCAACTGGGAATCTTCCTTTCTTCAAATGAACCATCACCTCATCACCAATTTGAAAATCATGGTGTCTTCTAGACTAATCAGCATTCTCCTTATACTTCTAATTACTTTGTTCCAACCTTAACTTCACTTCCTTTTGCAAAGACTCCATAAAATTAGCAAATTCTTCTCTTACAGTGCTTCATTTTTCTTCACTAGCAACATCTCTCAAATTTGATACACCTCTAGGATGCATTCCAGTAACAATCTCAAAAGGTGTCTTCCCAGTACTCCTATTCACAAAATTATTACATGCAAATTCAGCTTGTGCCAATACCATCTCCCAATTATTTGGCTTATTCCCAACTAAACATCTCAGTAAATTACCCAAGCTTCTATTCACAACCTCTATCTGTCAATATATTTGTGGATGGAATATAGAACTAAACTTCAACTCAGTACCCATATTCTTCCACAACGTCTTCCAAAAATAACCAACACACTTACTATCTCTGTTAGAAATAATACTTCTTGGTAATCCATGCAATCTCACAATCTCTTTAAAGAAAAGTTCAGCAACATGCTCAACATTTGATGTCTTCTTACATGCTATGAAATGAGCCATCTTAGAAAATTTTTCCTCTACAACAAATATGGAATTTTACCCCTTCATTATCTTAGGTAATCAAAGAACAAAATCCATACTGATGTCAGTCCAAAGTTTCTCAGGAATAGTAATAGGTGAACACAAACCAATATTTTGACTCACCCTTTTTGCAACTTGACAAGCTCCACAACTCTTTACAAATTTCTGAACATCCTTATACATTTTTGGCCAATAATACTTCTCTTTTAGAAAACTTAATATCTTAACAATTCCAAAACATCTAGCTAATCCACCACTATGCTTTTCCTTAATTAGATTCAACCTCATAGAACTTCTAAGAATACACAACTGAATATCTTTGAACAACATACCTCCTTGAATGAAATGTTCATCATAATTACTTATGTGATCTATCATATTTGATGCTCTACACTCTCTCCGTGCCTTAAAAAAATTAGGATCAGCATCATACAACTCTTTCATTTCATCAAAACCAAGAACTTCAACCTTTTTTTCTATCAGCAAGAAACATCTCCTACTCAATGCATCAACAACTCTATTAGTAACTCTACTCTTATGCTTAATGAAAAATGTAAAACTCTGCAAATACTCAACCCACTTCATATGTCTCTGATTTAATTTATGTTGACTTCCCAAGTATTGTAAAGCTTATGATCAGTATACAAGACAAACTCCTTAGGAATCAAATAATGTCTCCACTTCTTCAATGCTTGAACAATGGCATAAAATTCTTGATCATACACAGAGTACTTGCTTTTAGCATCATTCAAATTTTCACTAAAGAAAGCAACATGCTTACCTTCTTGACTTAATATAGATCCTATTGCATTACCACTTGCATCACATTCAACTTGAAATACTTTGTTAAAATTAGGTAAAGCTAATACAAGTAATTCAACAACCTTTTGTTTCAAAGTCTCAAAACTCTTATTAGCTCCATGTGTCCACTTGAATTCCTTTTTATCTCCCCTCATTGTCTCAGTTGTAGCATTACAAACATCACTAAAATTCTTTACAAATTTTCTGTAAAAACTAGCCAAACCATGAAATGATCTTGCCTCACCCACATTCTTAGGTGCAGGCCATTCCAAAATTGCTTTAACCTTCTCAGGATCCATCTTTAATTCATCAGCTGAAATCACAAATCCCAAATACACAATCTCCTCTTGCATAAAAGAACACTTTTTTAGATTAATCAACAACTTTTTCTCTTTCAACCTTTGTAATACTTGTCAAATATGCTCAAGATGTTCTTTGTTATTCTTATTTAATATCAAAATGTCATCCAATTAAACAATTACAAAATTACCCAAAAATATTTTCAGAACTTCATTCATCAACCTCATGAAAGTACTAGGTGCATTCGTCAAACCAAAAGGCATAACCAACCATTCATACAAACCATATTTTATCTTGAAAGTAGTTTTCCACTCATCACCTTCTTTGATTCTAATATGATGATAGCCACTCTTCAAATCAATCTTGGTAAAATACTTTGCTCCACTCAAATAATCCATTATGTCATCCATCCTCGACATAGGAAACCTATATTTCACTATAATCTTGTTAATAGCTCTAGAATCAGTACACATTCTCCATTCTCCATTCTTTTTAGGTGATAATACAATAGGTATCGCATATGGACTTAAGCTTTCTCTAATCAAACTTTTCTACAACAACTCATGCACTTGTCTCTTAAGTTCTTCATTCTTTGTAGGTGTCAATCTTTATGGTGCTTTTTTTGGCAAACTAGCTCTAGGAATCATATCCATACAATGACTTATACTTCTTACTGGAGGTAAACCATCAGGAATATCATCAATAATAATGTCTTTATACTCATTTACCAATTTTATAATTTCTACTAGTACTCAACTATCATTATCTACAATTACTCGATCATTACTAGCTTCTGTTGCTCAATCATTACTACCAACACTCGGTCCTCTAGCAACTATGGAAAAATAGACTTGATTCTTTTTCATTTCCTTTTCAAATTGTTCCCCATTAACCATGCAAATTTTTATAGCAGTGCAATTAACCTCATTTGGACTTTTAATCAAAGAAAAAAATGTTTGTTTCTTCCCATTTACCCAAAGAGTATATTGATTCAATCTTCCATCATGTACACTATATCTATCATATTGCCAAGGTCTACCCAACAAAATATGACAACAATCCATGAGCATAATATCACACAAAACTTCATCAAAGTAATGTCCAATTTTGATTTTCATAAGGCATTGCTCACTTACCAATATCTTATGATCATCTTTGATCCATGAAACATGATAAGGTTTGGGATGTTTCAGCCTCTGCAACTGCAACTTGGCAACCAACTCTTTTGATACCAAATTTTAGAACTTCCACTATCAATGATCACTTTGCAACATTTTCCAGCCATCTTACATCTTGTCTTGAAAAAACTTCTCCTTAAAACATGTTCCTCATCACTTCCCTTATTACATAAGGTTCTTCTCACCATTAGATTTTCTCTAGCCTCAGTTCCACTTGGTGAACCCTCATCATCTTCTTGAATCACAGTATTTATGTTATCTTGCCTACTTTTAGAGGATCTGCATTCAAAAGATTGAAGTCCCTCTTTACCACATATGAAACAATTAGCATGAAATCTACCTCTAGAATAGGAATTACCTCTTCCTCAATAAGAATTAGTGCCTCCTCAGTAAGAATTACCACTTTTCCATTTAATCTTTCCTTTTTCATCATTCTTCCATTCAGATTTTCCTTTATCCTACATAGAATTGTCAAATCTTCCAGTTTCTCCATAAGATCTACCTCTACCTCTTTGTCTTTGTTCATGCTTCTTTGTCAACATCTCTTTAGCTTTCAAGGCATATTGATATGCTTTTTCTACACTTTCCAACTTCACAAAACTTATTTCATCTTGAATTCTAGATCTCAATCCACGAATGTACCTTGCAATTTTCTCAAAATCATCATCCACATGTCTAGATCTAATGTTCAATCTATAGAATTCCTCAGTATATTCTTTCACAGTCATGTCTTTTTGTTTCAAATTTTGCATCTTTCTCAACAAGCTAACTTGGTAATTAGTAGGGAGGAATTTTTTCTTTACCTTGTTAACCATCTTTGGCCAAGTTTTGATCTTCTCCTTTCCTCTTCTTTGTCTATCAATTTTCAAATGTTCCCACCATAGTGATGCATGACCTTTCAACCTAGTGACTGCAACCTTCGCCTTTCTATTATCAAGAGTGTTTTCATACTCAAAGAACTTCTCCATATCAAATATCCAATCTAACACAACATTGGTATCCAATTTTCCATCATAAGGAACAAATTCTATAATAGGCTTTGAATTTTCCCTAGACAACACTTGCAACAATCTTTCCTCATCTTGATCTTCTTCAAGTTCTGGATTATGGTTTGGTGTTACTACTTCATCATCACTTACATCATTAAGATGTGCTCCTCTCTTCTAGGCTATCTCCACAACATCTAATTTGGCTAAAATTAGTCTCAATTGATCCAATATAGCATCATCAACATTTTTTCTACCATGAACCATCTTTACAAATCAAGTTTCTGCAAGATAGTAACCCTCTACAAGTTATAGGTCAAATCTACAGATCTGCCACCCTACAACCAAATCCAAATTAGGGTTCTACATGATCCAATATCCACAAGGATGAACCTCAAGCTCTAATACCAACTAACATAGGCAAAAGGTTGAATAACTAGGGCCAAATGTTCACCTAGCTATCCAGACCACCTTGCAAGAGTTAGCACAATAGAAGCAAACACAAAGAACAACAACCAAAGGAGGAAGAAGAGTGAAATAATTTTATTGATTCAACAAAATATCCTCATACATGCCCAACTGTGAGGCCTTCTGAGTTATGACCAATTAAAAATACATTCACATTCAAAGATCCAACTGCAAATTTGCACCTTCAGTTCTACTCTACAATCTTCTTTTTAAAAACTTCCTCTTTTCCCACTACCCAACTCTTAAGCCTAAAAACTCTATTTATAATTTCCAAAAAACCTTACAAAAAATTCTAGAACATAGAGAAGCCACAAGTTTCCTCTTTACAAATATCAATCACCTATACCAAAATTAAATGTAAGCAAAGTTGGCTCAAACTGGAGCCAAACATAGATAGCTTGGCAAAAGAAGACTTTGCAAAAACTAGCACTCAACATCTACATGAGCTCAAAATTCAAAGGAACCAATTGGCAAAAACTATGAACTTGGCACCCAAAGGATCACCAAAGGATCACTCGGCACCAATAGAAACTCAACACCCAAAGGATCACTTGGCACTAACAAGGACTCAACACCTAAAGGATCACTCGGCACCAATAGGAACTCGGCACCCAAAGGATCACTCATCACTAACAAAAACTCGAAACCCAAAGGATCACTTGACACCACAAGGAACTCGACACCCAAAGGATCACTCATTACCAATAGGAACTCAGCACCCAAAAGATCACTCGGCACCAATAGGGAAAAAGAAAAAAAGTGCAGGATTGCAAGGAAACCTAGGATGCTCCTACATCAATTAGTGTGATTGATAAGATTTTTTGTAATATTTATACTAACCCCACTGACTTGTTGACAATATTGAGTGTTTTAGTTATGAGTAGTCAATAAACTATTCATGAGTTTTTTTATGATTTTACTGATAAAATTGGTGTCCTCTATACCTTTTAATGGTAAGGGGACAACTAGATTTGGTGATTATATTCTAGTAAAAGAATTTGAATTTTTTTTATGTTGTGCATTCTTAGTTTGTTTGGAATTTTTCAACTTAGTCAAGTAATCAACTCTTGTAACAATGGATCTTTTTCTTTTCATGTTTCAATTAGTGGGCCGATTGGTCCAACAAAATCAATGCACAATTTTTCAAATGAATTTTTTTTGTAAGGATTGGTTTTAGGAAAATTTTATTTTGGGTTGTAGGTTATCCTATTCCTTGGAAAATATCATCTTTTTTTTTTTTTTTTTGTAGTTCTTATATATGGTTGGCTACCATATTTTATAAAGTAAAGTTTGGTAAGTAACATTATCAAAATTGTAATATGCTTCTAGTATGCCTTTGTGTGCTTCCCAGAGTATATTTTGTAATAACATGTGTAGACTACTCTTTGTAGGAAATCATCATATCCTAATTTTTCTAAGGATGCATCAATTAGTGTATATGGAATGGATTTAATTTAGAGTAGTTCTTTCCTATATGGACACATGTCCAAGGGGTATTCTATGGTTAAAATGAGTTATGCCATATCATGAAATTATTTTGGTACTCTTGTGACCTAGAATAAATGTGTTTCTATTAAGTTTTTATCTTCCACATATTTTGAATATTCTCTCATGTCAATTATAAGTAGGATAATATGTTCCTTAATTGTTTCTTCCTAATCTAACCATTATATTCTAATTCAAGTTCTTATAATAGTAGAATTCATTTTCATATTTTCCCTTGTATGACCAGTTTATTTAGAATAAATTTTAGAGGGTGATAATATATGTAGATAGAGAAGGGGTAGATAATAATTAGTGTATGAAGTTATGAAAAGTTTATAATATAGACATGAATCTATTTCTATAGAGGTAAAATTTATTTATGTATTGGATAACTCTATTAGAAAAGGTATAATGGTCCCAATGGAAGAACCATGTTTTCCTAAGGGAAAACACCCTTATAAAGAACCCAAGGGAAACACTCGAGGGAAACTACCCAATGGAAACAACCAAGGGAAAGTACTCGATGGAAATACCCAAGGAAAATTACTCAAGGGAAAAACTTTAAGGAATGTACCCAAGGGAAACACCAAAGAGAAAGTACCCTAGGAAAATGCCCAAGAAAAAGTATCTAAGGGAAAATACCTTAGGGAAACACCTAAGGTAAAGTACCTGAGGGAGACATGAGAGGGAAATGCCTAATAGAATGTACCTGGAAACACTTGAAGGAAAATAACCAAGGGAAATTTCCCTTATTAGTGTGTTGATGAGGCATATGGAGAGGAGGCTTGAAGAATTTTTAAGGAAAAATAGATTGAATGGTCATAGGTAGAATGAGGTTGAGTCCATTAGAGGGTGTACAATATTGGAAGATGCCCATATGATAAGGAGATATTCATTTCCCTTGTATAGTGAGGGTTAAATAGCAAGCATATGATATGTGGTAGAGGGTTGTGCATAATTTAGTGAACTATAGGTGTAAGGTGAGGATTCGAAGGGGGTTATTGTGTGGAATTCTTGGAGTATAAATACACCATGGTGTATGGTGGGTTTTTGGTTGAATGGGCATGTGATAAGAATTATAATGCAAAAATATGGATTCATATGCATAAAAAAATAGAATGCCAAATTTTATGTATATAAAATATGAGTGCCAAGTGCTAGAGATGCTAGAAGTAATTGATAATAAAACTTCTAATGAGAGATAAATATTAGATGGTCATCACCAGAGCCAAAAAATCAAATATATTTATATAAAATGAAAGTATTTCCAAGAAAAAATATATGAAAGAAATAAAAACTAGTCCCCAAATATAATGATCAATAGATCTTGCATACAAGTGAAAAATTAGAGTGATATTTCTAACAATAGATTAGGGTGACTATCAACCACAAAAATTTCATTCACCAAATAGGGAGAATCTTTGGCCTCTAAAATGATAGACAAGAACCCCAACTAGAATTTGCAATAAAAAATGAAATCCAAGACATACACTAAACATCTTATGTGCCAGTCATAAATAACTTTTTAGAGGAAAATTTTGGAGGTGCACAAAATATGCTGACATGACAACAATCACCTATAAACACAAAATAGATGGGCCCAAGATATACATAAATCAACCAGAACCCCAAATATAATTATTTTATTTTATTAACTTGGGGCCCATATTTTTTAATTAAACAAATTAACTAAAGGTTCTTTTATTATATAATTAAATTTCTAAGACAATTAAATTATTACAATAAAATTTGGGAACATCACATATCCTTTTCACCCAAAGATTTCTTGTCCTCAAATAATTCACTATCCAATCAACACCATAAGCTCTAGTATTCGAAATCAAATGGATAGTTAGAACATGTGAATTAAAGTCAAACCTCCACCGCAACACATAATTTAAAAAAAAATCCATTGTGCAGCTCTAATACAAACATAGTTGTATTTACTAGAATCCCAGTGATGGTAATCAATGAAATTATTCATGTCACCATGTTCAAAATCCTCTTCAAGTATTACCAAATATATAAACACTAACACTGACACAAAATCAGCCACAAATACTAACACAAACACTAATAGATCTAGAGACAAAACCTTAATGGTGGAGAGAGCCTTGATGGAGAGAACCTAGATGGAAGATAAAGCCTCAATTGTGTATAGAGCATAAGAAGATATAAAATCAATGGAGATAACCTTAGTGGATTTGGTAGATAATTTCTTGGTGGATAAGAGAGTCTTGGTGGAGAGATTCTTGGTAGAGAGAACCTTGGTGGAAAAAACCTTGGAAAAGATAAATTTTGTGTTGAGAACCTCAATGAACAAAGCTTTGATGGATAGAGCCATAGTGGATAGAAAATCATCTAAAAAAAGAGCTTCAGTGGAGAGATCCTTAGCATATATAACTTTAGTGGAAAATAGAGCCTCAATGAAGAGATCATTGATGAAGAGAGCCTCAATAGAGAAAACGTTATTGGATAGGGCCTTAGTGGATAGAGCCTTGATGGGCATAACTTTCTTCACATAAGGAAGGTCTCAATATGGAATGAACTAAAGGACTAGCTCATGAAATAGATTAGTGCCATAGTTTATGTCACCTTGATCTTTCTATGTTGTCTTCGTAGGATCCATTTAAGAAACCTCTTTATTTTTTAGGTGTCCCCCACATGTAGGGGTAGTAGAATATTCTTGAATCTCCTCTTAGAGAAGCCATGTAATCATGCCTTTATCTTCCTCATGTAATGCATTTCCTGTATCATCTCCATCCATTTTCTCCCACTTGTGTAAATGAGATATTATTTTTTCTTCACAATTATTGAATGCATTATTGACCAATCTATATACATCTATAGAAGGGACACATTCTAGAATGCAAACACCCCATAACATAGATATAATATGTTGGTATATTTCATCTATCTCTTAAATGCACATAATCATAATGTTCTCCATAGAAATCAAAACCTTAATAGCATAATCCTCTTGATGGTAACTAAGAAGTGATGAAACATGGCATGGACCAAGTCATGAAACTCTAGATCTAGAAGGAGGTTACTTACTTTTACATTTGCACAATTTTATAGTATTGAAGATCTCCTCGCAAAAGGATCACCACTAATGTGATCAAGGCTCTAAAATGTTTCATAAAATGCAACATCTCTATCACAATTTTATCATCATACAGTGCTCCAAGAGCCAATATTCACAAGATCTCATTGAGAGATGTCATAGTTGTCGATTTTATTTCTTTGTGATGGTGTCTCAATAGTGTAGGTTGACTTAAGGAATCCTTAATCAAAGAAATGATCCTCTATATAAATATTTAAGGTAACTACTCCACCTTATGCAAACATACTTCTAATATATTTAATGGAAGATCAAGACCCTCATTGAGTTCTTTGCCAATATTTTGTAGTAACTTCAACCAGTGATCTCCATCACTATTGGGTGTCATAGTGTGATCAAAGTCTAAAAATATCTCAATCATCCCAATAGGGTTTGAATATCCCTAGCTCTAATACCATAGAAATGTTTCCAAATGTATACCCAAATTTTCTTGAGGGAAAACACCCATAGAAAGAACAAAAGGGAAATGCTTAGGGTAAAGTAAATATGAGAAACACACGAGGGGAAATACCCTAGGGAAACACCTACGAAAATGTATGAGGGAAAGTACCCAAGTGCAACACCCAAGGGAAATGCCCGATGGTAATACCCAATGAAAAGTAGGTCCAAGGGAAACAACTGAGAGAAACTACCCGACGGAAAACACATAAGAGTAAGTACCCAAATTAGTCTGTTGATGGGATTTATAGAGAGGAATCTTGAATAATGTTGTAGGATAGATAGACTGAATGAATATAATGAGAAAAGAACATGTTAGAGGGTGTACAATATTGGAGATGCTCAAATGATGAGGAGATATTGATTGTGCCCATACCCTAAGGTAGAAATACAGAGTGTACAATTTGTGGTGGATTTGAATATAAACTTTAGTGAACTATAGATTAAGAGTGAGGATTAGATGGTTTTTTTTATGTGGAACATATGGAGTGGAAAAAGACCATGGTATGTGGAAGGGGCTCAATCCAAGGGACATATGCTATGAATTATAGTGTAAAAATATGGATTTGCAGGCATAGAAAAATGGAATTTCAAATGATATATATGTATACCAAAGATGAGGGCCAAGTGCTAGAGATGCCACAAGTAATCTATAACAACACTTCAGATGAGAGAAAGAGAACTAGATAGTTGTCACAAAAGCCAAGGACTCAAATATATTTATATAATGTAAGTACTTTTGAGGAATATTTGGTTACAAAGGTGGGAGAGTAGTAATTTGAGGATTATTAATTTTATAATAAGTGTGAGACACCACATAATAGTCCAAATAATCACTAGATTAGCCTTTAAGAGTTATAGAAGGACAATCTTTAAGGGTGATGAGAGGCCTATTAGAAGGTTTATGAATATTGACCATGTTAACTTGATTAAGCTCTTGGTTGTTTATGGGGTTAGAAATAGAAGAGAGAGAATTAAGGAGATTGATATCATCCTCTTTTCTTGGGGAATCCTTAGGATATAGATTGTGAACTTCCATTAATGCTTCATCTCTACAAGGAGAAAAAAAATTATGTTGAAAAAGAAAGGTATCAGCCATAGTATATCTGTCATGAGGAAGAGAATAGTCAACATTATCTTCCAAAATTTTATCCCAAATAGTAAAATATTCAAGGATTAATGATAACACACATTTGGAGAGGAATAATTATCCCTATCAAAGGTCCCACCCTAAATAGTAGCATCATCACGACTCACTAAAGGTTGATCAACATCATGTTTGAAAAGATGAGCCTTAATGAAGGAACAAACTAAATGGTCATCATATGTATTAAATGGAAAGTCTTGAAGATCATGAAGAGAGATTGAAAATAAAGACAACCACCTCATTTAAAGGAAATGAAATGAATTATAAAGTAGATGCAATATAAGTTCATGTAGGATGCTTATTTTTATAATTTTCACAATGGAAATAGATGAAAATAATTTAAATGCAAAAGGAGATCTAAATACCACTAATGCAAATAAGAGCATACAAACTAGATCTAGATACACAAAGAAATAATATAGCTACCTAAAAAAATGCCATAAGTTGGGTTCACCAAAGTCTTTAGGTGAAAATGATATCAAATAATGGAGATCACATAATCTAACTCCAAAATCAAAGAGGAGACACATTAGGTTCACTGAAATGTTTAGGTGGTAAATGAAGGAACTTAATAAGATGTGTAAATATAACACTTCAAATTTCATAGTAACATTCAATAAAAGAGAAAGAGGGCTTCCAAACACAACTCTCAAAATAACCCAAGTTAGATTAGTAAAACACAATGGGAAATGAATGTCAATGCTAAACCCAAATTATATCAAGGAAGTATTCAAGAGATTAATCTTTAATGTAATGTTGATTTGGTTCAACTTGTGTGAATGTGAATGTGAAATTGAACTAGTTGATTAAATAAGAAGTACAAGATATATCTAGGTGCTAACCATATGAAATAAAACCAATTAAGATATATAAATAGGTCTAGACTAAAAAGTTAAATGAATGATAAAGTACTTACCTCAAAATTTATTGAGGAATTTGTATTTTCACTTTGGAAATTTCATATATAAACTTGTGAAATAGTTTTTGACTATAGATTCATGATCCCAATAGAAAACCCTAAAATTTTGTTTATTCCAAGGCCTCAAGTTGATGTCAACCTAGTAATAATGTGTCTAGACACTTTACAAAAAAGTCATCATGTTCCTAGGACATAGGTCACAATTTGGCTATGCTTCTCTTCTACACAATAAAAATTATTTTTTGGTTTTGGGTGGATGACAAGCCCTAGATTGAATAAAAGAACTTTGAAATTAAAATGTAAAACATGTTGAAAAAGAAAAAGAAATGTAAGTATTCAACTTTCTTGTAGAAATCCTTGTCAATAAGAATTTACAATGCTTGTATATGTAGATGTCAAGTTTTTAGTGAAGGATGTAGGAAATATGTACAAATGTGATGGATCTACCAAAATCACATCATGGAGCCATTTAGGTAAATATGCATCAATAAAGAAGATGATCAATAGTTCAATGTAGATCTCCTCCCTTGATGCAATGCAACATTTGGGGCCAAATTGCAATGATAGTGAAATTTGTGTGTGATTTTTATATTTTTCTACAAGTTTCCTTGACACCATCATAACACCAATATTCTTTCATTATTACAATACTCATTTGATTATAAAGAAAAGGAAAAGAAAATGAATGGCTCATTTGTCATTTTTGCAAAATGTGTTTGCATGCACAAAAGATCACATAATAATTTCAAATATTTTTTGAAATTTCTATCAAGAATGTGAGACTAGCCATTAAAGTCATTGAAAGAACCTATTTTATTTTTTGTTTCATTAAAGATTTTTCACTAAATGTATGGTTAGATAAAGCTAATGGGTGCTGAGGTAAGAATATGCAGTATTTCATGGTGTGAATTTTGTACAAAAATACCATGCACGAATACACTGCCATAAGAGTACTATAACCCTTGGCACCTGGTAATGATTGTCACTTGCAACACATCAAAATCTAAGATAAGGTTGGTAAAATTGCCCGATCATTCTTGATATTTGTATGTAAGGTATTTATATGTTTTCTTCACTATTAAATATTAACTATGATATTTATATGCTTGAGTACTTCCTTAAAATCTATACAATCCAACATGACGTGGATTTTATTTGAAATCTAGATTCTAAGTTTCTATAAATTCAAATCACATAACTTTGGCTCTTGTTTATTTAGTTTTAAAGGAAACAACTAGTTCCATTTTCCTTAAGGATGTTGCTTCCATATAAAATGTAGTTTCAAAATGTAGAAAATACAATAGAATTCTATGAAAAATTTAGTAGATGATCTTCTCATCTACATCCCTGTGTCTTGCAAATTTACAAGATATTAGCTAAAAATGTGTGTTTTTGAAATTTGAAATTTTTTTCAAAATTAAAATCTTTTTTGTTCCTTACATTTCAAATAGAGATTAGCCAATGCCTTTTTTACAGGCATTTAGAACTGATGTAGGTACATGCTTGTTGAAAGTTTTATTATGTCTTTGGTATTTTAAGATATTCATTTAAGTATTTAGTAGAATATGAAAGAATTTAATATGAACATTTTGATTTGTGCACGCAAAATATGAGTTTATTAGAATCAAATTTTCCATCCTAGATTTATTGTCTACCAACAAAGATCACAAGACCAACCTATTCTATGGGTCTGGTACATGATTGGGTGCTAGGTTTTGCTTTTTATATCTCCAAATTTGATTCAGCATACGAAAGAAATTGTAAGGTATAAACAAAACACCTACTACTAGCAAGAAGGATACCAAGAGGAAAAGTCAAATACAAAGGTAAAATACCTATAATATCTTTTAGTTGTAATGAAGTTGGTCATATTACTACAAGGTGTCCTGACAAAGATGAAAAGGAGGAAAGGAAGGATAATAGATATAGAGGAAGGAGAGATAACAAAGACAACCAAGGTAATAAAGAATACAAGGGAAAAGGTGAGAAATATTTTTACATTTCTAAAGAAGATGGTTTTGAAAGTAATTTTGATGAATACGTTGAAGAAGTTGTTTATGTTGCAATGAAAGATGAATGTGATGAAGATAAAAATTTTGAGGAAATTTATCTTATTTCACAAGTTAACTTAAGAATGATGAATGGATAATTTATAGTGGTTTTTCACATCATATGACTAGTGATTCAAGTATGTTTGAAAATATAGAACACTACAATGGAAGTTGTGTTAAGTTTGGAAATGATACACTATGTTATGTGAAAGCTAATGGATCTATTATATTAAATGACAAGATCAGATGTGACAATGCATATTGGGTTGATAGACTGAAGTATAATTTGTTGAGTGTGGCACAAATGAATAGTTTAGGCTATCAATTTAAATTTCAAGACAAGAATGCAAAAATCTATGATGCTACTGGTGAATTTACTGGAAGCAAAGAGAAAACAACTATAGGTAACTTGTTCCATCTAGACCTATCTGAAAATACATATTTATTTTCATAATATAAAGATGTTTGGTCATGGAATTAGAGATTATGTCATACAAACTTTGATAATTTGGTAAACATTAGTAACATGAAAAGAGTAAGAGGATTACCAAGATTCAGAAAACCTAATAAAGTGATGTGCAAATAATTTGTGAAATGGAAAAAATGAAAAATTCTAGTTTCAAGATAAATACCTATTCTTCTGATGATATTTTGGAGTTAGTTCATACTGATTTATGTGGTCCTGTTGAAGTGAGAAGTTATTATTGTGACAAGTACATTATTCTATGTTGATGATTTCTCTAGAATGATGATTGTGATGTTTCTCAAAAAAAAATCTAATGCTTCTAAAATGTGTAAGTGGTATTTGGCTAGATATCAAATGGAAATATGTAAAAGTATGAAATTATTGAAGTCTGATAGAGGAGGTGATTTCATATCTAAGTTGTTCAATGCATTCTACAATGAAAATGGAATCAAAAGCTAAATTTCAGCACCAAAGACCCCACCACAAAATGGGATAGCTGAAAGAGGAAACATACCAATCATGGACTATTTTAGAACATTGATGACGAAAAATAATAGTTTACTAAAGTATTGGAGAGAATCTACATATACTACTATTTATACACTTAACCAAGTTCATGTCAAGAAAGGTATAAACAAAACCCCTTTTGAACTATGGTATGGATATATACATAATGTCAAATATTTTAAAATTTTTGAAAAAAAGTGTTATATATGGAAAGATTCAAGCAATGGAAAACTTGATGAAAAGAGTGATGAAGGAATATTCTTAAATATTCCACTAAAAGAAAGGAATAAAAGTATTTGAAACACTAACAAAATTGTGAAAAGTGAAAATGTTAGAATTGATGAATTTGTTAAAAAAAATGAAGAAGAATGCAAGAAAGAACCTGAGATTACAAAAAAATTGTATACATCTATGAAGGAGAACCAAGTAACTTACCTAAATAAGAGAAAGAGACTTTCATGGATTAGCAGATAGGCACTGTCGAGTTACAATAGGAAATACCTAGAGAAGATGAGAAAGTTAGACCAAGTAAACTAAAATAATGAGAAAGAAGATTTGAACCTAATTTAGTGAAATATGTGAGAAGACACCATACACCATATCAAATCATTGGAGACAAATATTTAGAGTCATGGAAAGAAACAAGTTGAAAAATGATACATGTTTACTATGAGTTTGAGCCAAGAATAGTTAAAGATGCATTGGAGAATGAAGATTGGAATAGGGAAATGAATGAGAGTATTGATCAAATAGAGAAGAATGAAATGTGGACATTGGTACCAAGGCCAAAGGATAAGTATGTGATTGGAACCAAGTGGGTATTCAAAAACAAGTTGAATAAGAAAGGTGAAGTCACAAGGAAAAAAGAAAGGTTGGATTGCAAAGGATATACACAAGAGGAAGGAATTGACTATGGAGAGACATTTTCCCTAGTTGAAAGGTTGGATGGATTAAAAACATTACTTATATATTTTTCTTACAAAGGATTCAAGGTATATCAAATTGATGTCAAATCTACATTTTTTAATGGAATCTTGGAAGAAAAAGTCTACATTGAATAACCTGAAGAATTTGTTGAACTTAACAAGAAGAACATGGTATGTAAGTTGCATAAAGCATTGTATGGTTTGATTAAAAAAACTCCTAGAGAATTTTATGAAATATTACATGCATATTTGGTGAGAGTTAGTCTTGCAAAAACTAATGATTATAGCAATTTGTACTTGAAGAGTGAATATAAGGATAAGAAATTGTTATCTGAAATATTTGTTGATGATATATTGTTTGGAGGAGATGATTTAATGTGAAAATCATTTTCTAATGAGATGAAAAAAGAATTTGACATGTTAATGTTCAGAGAGATAAAATTATTTGTTGGTTTTCAAGTCTATCAAATGAAAGGAGGTATATATATTACACAATCAAAATATATCAATGGGATATTGAAAACCTTTGGAATAGAAGATTCAAGAACAATTGGAACATGTATGGTTATTGGACATACAATTTCAAAGAATGATGATTCTCTTGAAGTAAATCAGATGTTGTACAGGTCAATGATTGGCCAATTGCAATATGTTGTTCATATTATAACTAACATGCATTAGTTGTTGGTATTTTTACAATATTTTGTGCTCATCCTAAGTAGAATTGTCTAATGGTTGTGAAAAGGATATTGAAATATCTAAAAGGAATAGAAGACTATGGTTTATGGTATAAGAAGAATAAAGGTTTGAGTTCAAAGTGTACATAGATGTTGATTAGGATGGAAAAATTAATGATAGAAATAGTACAAGTGGAGTATCTTTCTTCCTAGGCATAAATTTAATTTCATGGACAAGTGAGAAGCACAATAGTATTTCAAATCCATAGAAAATATGAATATGTTGTAGTAGCAATTAATTTCTCAAACATAGTGTGGATCAAGTAATTGTTGGAAGGCATGAAGGAAGATATTACTAAACTTGTGGTGATATATTGTGATAACACAAGTGCTATAAACATATCCAAGAACCCTATGATGCATACAAAGACAAAATACATTTTAATTAAGTATCACTACTTAAGGGAATTAGTGCAAGAGAAAGAAGTGAGACTGGAATATGTGAATACAAAGGAACATATAGATGGTATATTAAATAAGGCACTACCTAAGGATTAATTCATATATCTAAGAGGTAATTTAGGGGTCATTCCCCTATCTAAATAAAACTCAGAAGAGATGCAACATTGGATCAATTGTTATGATTAGGATTGTTGGCATTCCAGTCATGTTTGTTATTAGTGACATACACTTATTTAGATTGTGAGTTCAAACTAAGAATATTGTATAGTTAATAGTGTTAACCACACATTTTAGTTGCTACCAAGTCCTACAGTTGCTACCAAGGTTTATGGATAGATTTTAGTGTAAATTGAGCATTACAGTGTATGCCAAGTTTACCAATGTAAACCAAGCTGTGTAGTGTTTACCGAGTTCACAATTGATGTGATGTGAGTCTAGTGTTCATTGAGCTACTCAGTATTAGCCAAGAGACTAAATTTTATACAAAACTCAAGGTGACAGTGTTAACCAAGCTATACAGTATGAATCAAGTGATTTAGTTTATATGCTGAGTTTTATAGTGTTCACTGAGTCACCAATAGAGACTGAGTTCAAGAATACTTAGAAGTGATTAGTATCGATTGAGCTTCTACATCTACTAGGTGTATGATGATGTCAAGAAGTGATAGTGGATGTCAAGTATCAAAATCTCACCAAGTCAATCTTCATAGCCTGAGTTTCTACACTTTGGCCAACTTTGTAATATTTTGTGTAAACTTGTATTGTGGTCAACTTTATAATTATGTAATTGGATTGATATATATGTAATGTATTGTATCACATCTAATGCATGCATGGAACTGAAGAGGAAGTAATGTAATCATCAAAGAAGAGTAGAAGAGTGAATTACAAAGGCTATAATAGTATAATGAGTAGCAAAGATTCATCTATCATAGCAAGGTGATTTGTACACTCAAAGGAATTTCATTGAACAAACCAAGTTGTACATCAAAGATCAGCTACTATTTCATCCTAATAGGTGGATCAGTCAAATCCTTTAATAAGGTAGACTTAATTGTCTTATGCAAATCTCTTTACTGAATACATAATTTATTGTATGTTTGTAAGTCCTTTCACAAGGTGGGCCTAGCAGTCCTTATTGCCCCTAACAGGGGAGATCATTAGAAGTGATCAATGTAAGCTTTAACAGGCCAATTTTATACTGCAATACTAGAGCTTGTGGGTATGATCCCCACCCCAGTTTTAATTTCTATTTGGAAGGTTTTTGGGTCACCAAATCTTGTGTCAAAGTGTTATGTATGCTTTCATGTTTTCTAAGTTTGGCATGCATGAAGTTAGATCATAATTCATATAAAGGATTAATTGCTAATTGGGATAAAAGTTTTAGAATTTATTGATTCACCCCTCCCCTCTTATTAACTTAATTTGTCATAATATTTCCAATAATTGGTAACAGAGCTTTGTGGTTCTCAGTGAAAAGTTTAACAACTTGAGAAAAGATCAAAGGAAATAGAGGTATTTAGACTTTACAAGGCTTTTGACAATGAGAAGCTAGATTTGGAATTGGTCATTGGACAACTCAAGAAAGAAAAAGAGAAACTCTCCCAATCCCTGAAAAGAAGAAAAGATCTTGCAATGAAGATGAATGATTCACTCTACATTGAAGAAAGAATTGAAGACACCATTCCAAGCAATTCAGATGAAGCTAATGAAGAAATCAAAGAACTACTGGAAAAGAATAACACTCTCCAAGAAGAATTAAGAAAACTAAGAAGAGAGAAAGAAATTTAATCAATAAGATTATGTGAAGTAATGGAAGAGAAAAACAAGATAAGAGAAGAGATAGAAGGAAAGAACAATGAGATCTTACACCTATCCCTTCAACAAGTAACTTTCATTAATCAACTCACCAGTGCAAATGAAAAAATCATGAACCTGAGATCAGAGAATGAAAGATTATAGAATGATCTAAACATCTAAAGGAAAACCAATGAAAGAATGTTGAAATCCCAAGTAGAAATGAATTAATTGAATGAACAAAGCCACTTCAAACAAAAGGGAAAAGTAGGAATTGGATATACAAAAGAAGGAGAATCATCCAAGAAAGGAGCTCAAAGGAACCACAAACCTACTTACAATCACTGTGGTAAGATAGGTCATACTTCAAACAAATGTTGGAGCAATGAAAAGGAAAACTTCAATAGAAAAAGCTACAACTATAATCAACATGGTCATAGAGAAAATGAATGCAAAGAGAAACCAAAATTTGAAGGTAAATGTCATGAATGTAAGAAGCATGGGCATAAGTCATTAGAATGCAAAACCAAGATATTGAATCCAGTAGAACAAATTGTAAAATTTATATTTGGTTGGGACTATAACACCTGGTGTAGATGTCATTATTGTGGATAATTTGGACACATTAGTATGAACTGTGTAAAACATCACATGAGGAAAAGAGATACTACCAAAAGATGTTTCATCTATACAAAACTTGGTCACCTTGCCAAGAACTATATGAATATTGGAAGAATAGAAGATGAAAAGAAAGTATAAGCTGAAAACATCAGAAAACAAATGAGACAAAAATAGGTTCCAAAATCTATTGAGAATGCAAGTCCAAGAAATGATGATCAATCACTCAAGAATTGGGTGACTCCACCATTTCAACTTGATTTCTCAAAAGGAGAACTAGAACTAGGCTACCAAAGAGAACATCTAAATAAGTTCTAGCTGTTAGGACAAAAGATCCATATTAGCATTCAAGATGTGAAAGGGATCACTAAGTAAAATATACTAGTTACTATCGAGTTACCTTCCTTACTGAGTGAGGTCGGGTCATAGACTCTACCAAGTGAGGTTAGGAGTAACTAAGTTTTACATGTGCTTATCAAATGATGAAAGACTTTACCAAGTAATCAATGCAAGGAAAGTGGATGAAAAACTATCAAATTCATCTAACTTTTGTGCTAGGAATTTATGGAAAAATTTGATAAAAGGAATGAAATCGAAGTTATTTTTACCATAAATTTTTTAGAGTAAAATTGTGCAGAGTTATCTTCAAGGGCATTCAAGTGATTTGAGTGAATTGTCACCAAAAGTTTTTTGAATAGGTTGAATAGTGTGTCATGTGAAGTAGTTGACTTGGCATATAGAGTAGTCAAGAACAACCTTTCTCTTAACCTTGCTAAGTTACTATTGAATCAATTCAACAAAAAAATGGACAGCATTAGAATGTCAAAGAAAAATCCATGTAAGTTTGGCTCTTTGTTGACATGCTTATTCTTTTATTTTCAAAAATTCTTTCCATCAAAAGGTACTATCATGTGGAGGAAAGATGTGCCAGTACTATATTAGATTAATGAATATATTGCTGAGATGGGAGAAAATTACACCAGTATTATGCATAATTATTTTGATGCTTTCAAGGAGAAAATAACTAAATCCCCAAGAAACTAGTTGAAGACTATAAGGATGATGTATTTTTTATGGTGGATAGTGATAAGGTATATATTCAGGCAGTTAGACCTAGAATTGCATGGGTAAAAACTCTAGGATATGAGGTAACTAGTGATGAAACCAAGGATATAATTGAGGCAAAAATTAATGAACCAGTTGACCCCAAGGCTATATATTTTGGTACATATGATGAGGCTAGGGCCCAGATAGAACTAGAGATCAAGCTTCCTTAGGCAATTAGCAAAGGCAAGAAAATAATTGCCAAGTTAAAAACAAGCTCTACTCTTTTGCTAACCAAGGTCAAAGGTGAACATGAAGAAGCAAAGGATGAAGATTCAATGGAAGAGGAACCAATAAAGAAAAAGGCAAAGGTAATCATTACCAATCCTACCAAGACATGCACTACAATGTTTACAAGGAGATCCTCTAAGAAGAAGGCAGACAAAGAAGAGGGAGACATAATTTCCAATAGGTCTCCACCCATATTTGAAGAGAGGATGAAGGAATTGGAATCAAGTTCTAGAATAACTAATTTCAAAGCATTAAAATATGAGACTAGAATAGCTAATGAGCAAAGGAAAATTAAAGATATTTTGATATCTAAAATAGGCAAATGGAAATACTCTCCTAACCAGATTACTCAATAAATTCCAGATGCTGTAATGGATAAAATCAAGCCAAGATGGGAAGATGCAAAGCAATCTACTAAGGACATTCATGAGCAGATCCTGAGGCAACTGATGCCAAATCTGACTAACAAGGAAATCAAGAAATATTTGAAGAAAAATGAAGAAAATTTGACTTTAATATTCTGGTCTATCTGATCAAAGCTAGAGTCTTATCTCATTAGGAAAATTCTTGTCCTAACATTCGCTACTTGACTTAATTGTCAGATGCAGAAAACTCTAATCTGTATTCATCATAACTATTATTTAATTCCTATAGTATTTACTCATATTAGTCAAATTGAAACCTATTTGATTTAAATTTAATTTAATCTAAAGTATTTATACTTTATTAACTTAAATTATCACCTAAGACTAATGTACTAAGGGATTAAATTTATTTAATTTAATAATTGTGTGTATTGTAATTAATTTAATATGATTATTCAATTAAATGGAAAATGAATTTATGAGATCATATTTCACTTATTAAATTAAATAATATCTTCAAAATCTTCTCTTCAGTTATAAATGGAAACTTTGAGTGATCTACTTCTCAAAATTAGAATCAATCCAGTTAACTTACTCTCTCACTCATGGCAGGTTTAGTTAATTGCTCATCACATTCAGATCAGAAATAGTTCACTTCACCTGCATAAGGAAGTTTCCATCTTAACTGAATCTTTTCTTTAATCCTAACCGTCGATTCGAGTTGATCTCACCCATTGATGGATTCCAGGAATTCTATTTAAGGGACTCATAATTCCTCATCAAGGGGGTTGAATTGAATTGATATCAAATTATTGTTGAAATTCAAAATCACTTAGCTCACATATTTCCACACATTTACATTCCTAGCTTAATCTCATTTAGTTTAAATAGGCATATGCTTAATCTAGTTCATTTTACATCTTCTTAGCTTAATTACATAACACATTTAGAATACTTTGCACATTCATCTAGACTAGCTGCATTTCTTTAAATCCTTCATTCTTAGAGGGTATGGTTGCCTATACCTCAAATCTGAGGGCATTAATAGGAAAAATCCCTTTAGATAGGAGGCAACGAGTCACATTGTTGAGTGTTCTATATGAACAATTCAATGTTCATTTTAGGATGACTTCGCAAGTAATGACCATGTTGATGTGTGTGTGTTAATAGAGGCCACATTCCACACATACATTTTTGGTGCCCACCATGGGGTTGAGGAAATCAATTTCTCTGGTCTCATATGCAATTTTTTAAATTTTATTTTAGTGTTCTATCCATACTGTTCCATACTAGTACTTAAATCTTTGTGCGAGACATTCCATTTTCACATGAGGAATTTAAGTTCTCACGTGAAGTTTTATACTGTATCGCACGAAAAAGTGCCCAACTATGGAAGTCTTGGTGCGGCACATTATTTTCTCACATGACACAGAGAAAGATTTTGTGTGACTCTATGAAAGATTTTATGCAAAGATCTATAACAGCAAGTTCAATTTCAACATTTTTTAGCATTTTGTTCGTTCAATTTTGCTAACATGTTTTTCTTAGAATCTATGTTGTTATGTTTCTCTTGTTTTTTGTAGCTTAACTATTGTCTGCAGGATGTTTCGATGAAGATTCCTTATAAAACCTACCCAAATAGAAATTGATCCTTGTTTGCAGGATGATTGCCGAAGATATGTTTGATGAAGACCACTTTTAAAACCCACAAAACAATGTGTCTTATTTATTGCTCTCAAAACATAGATTAATTAGGGCTTCTGAACTTCTTAGGGTGCAAGATAGAAGAATAGGGGATTATGCTTTTCACCACTTGGAGGTCATGACCAAGGGTGAATCAAAAACCTAGATGCTTCTGAAAGATGACATTCTGAGGGAGGCAAATAGCTTAGTGGTTCTTTAGTGCTTGTTCTTTTCTATGATAAGATGATGGTTTCCTTTTTAAAGGAATCAAAACCTTTAGGAAGAATGAGTCTAGATTGATTAAGCTAAGTGGGTAATTAAATTGTTTTGTGTGTTTGGGAAAGGAAATAAGGTAGAGGATTATGCTCTTTCCCCTTGAGGGAAATTAAAAACTCGAACCCTTAAATCTAGACCACTAGTCTGAGTCAATCCTTTAGAGGGCTTGTCGAAGTGATCCAACCTCTAAGAATGACCCAAGTGTGCACACTCCTTTCACTAGAGATTCCAACTCACTATAATCAAGATGCTTTGTAGAGTGAAAGACTCCAAAGCCAGATTAATTTCTTTCACTTGATTCTTGATATCGCATATCAAGGGGAAGCTCTATTTGTGCCAGCCCCTAGCTTGCTAAGTAAGTTGTGTGCACTTTTAGATGTTGGTGTGGGCTGCTGGTCTCAACTTTTCTTACAAAGCCATCAGGAATTAATATGAATAGAAGCCAAGTAAAAATCTTGTAGTTAGAAGCCACTCGATTCACCTCCGAAAGGAGGCATAATCTTTGTGCAAGGAGGGGGAAGAATCTCTCTTGTAGAACTCACCATAGGCATGCTACTGGATGTTTGAAGGTGGTATATGTGTTCATCCCCTACCATAAGGGCACTTGTTCAGTGTATACTATTGAGCCCTTTGAATATACCAAAAACACGGGCGCCCTCTAGGGGGTGACACAGCTGTGTGAGGTACACACATGTGCATAAGATGTGGGACAAAGGTTTTGCCTTCTCTACCATTTTCTATTTGTAGGGATAAAGCATGTTTATTATTGAGTCTCCAACATGTCCAAACTTTCTCAAACAAACTAAGAGTCAAGACTCCCTTGTCCCTCTATGTTGCATTGCCCTCAGTTGGATTGTATTCGAGTACTAATTGTTTCCCATTGCCTGGTTCAATCGCTTTGCCTAATTACAACTAAAACACTTGTTTAAACAATTTTTAGAGTTAACCCTTCTATCTATTCAAAAAATCACTCCAACTAGCCTGTCAATCCATCCAAACAGTCAAGAAATCTCTTCAAAATCCAATGTTGTTGTCAATCTAGTCCTGATTTTTGTGCACAGATTTGCATTTTCTCATGTGAGAATTTATCTTTTCACACAAACTTGTTCAATCTTTGAGAAAGATTTGAATATACCCACGTGAGATCTTGCCAACTATATTCATTGTCCTGTCACTTCTTCACGCGAACTGAATAAACTGTTCATGGAAATTTAGATTGTTGTTCTGAGTCTTCGCATGACCTGATAAACTTTCTTGCATGGCTGAAAGAGAATGAAATGTCCCTTTTCTGATTTTTCATGATATTTGGTATCTGAAATGTCCCTTTTCTGATTTTTCATGATATTTCCAACCTCTAATCAGATCTTTAAAATCAAACAACTGCTATCACAAAGATCCACCAAATTCCTTAAGAAACCCCAAATCGGGTATGTTGAAAATAGTGCTAAAAGCTTCACAACTTCACAAATTATTAATGAATCTGAAAATGGAAATTTTTACAGAACTTTCAGCAGCATAACAGCCTACAAATTGATATTTCCAGATCCGTATAGCCTTTACACAACAGCTCAAAAATGTAGGACCAAAACTATGCTCATCGGGCTCCCGAAATAGCACAAAATATGCTCGGAAACACCACAAGAACACTAATAATCTATCTCAGAAGTTTAATCACGTCCCAATATATATATTCAGCTCTATTTTAACAGCTTAAAGTATAAAATACAGCAGCAACCAAAACTGATATGAAATACTCAACCGGAAACACCAAACTCTTACAAAAATACACCCGGAAACTCACAAATCTGCACTGTTCAGCACAAAGGCAAACTCTGTATGAGCATGCACATGGAATGGCTTCAAACTCCCGTCCTTAGCCTTCCTGGAAACCTGCAAACTCCCATTCTTGGGTCTCCCTGGAAACCTGCAAACTCCCGTTCTTGGGTCTCCTTCTCCACAGGTTTGGCAGCCTCTGAAGAATAACAAAGAATGAGTGAAAATCAAGTCTGGAATCCCCCCAAAATGCCTCCAAACCTCTTTAAAAAGGGCATAACTGTAACTCACGTCCAAGAGAGGTTAATGAAACATATTTTAATAATAATTATCATTTATTAGTCCAACGGTTTCCAAAGATTAACTCCCTTTTTCCGAAACTTCACTTTCTTGGGCCTGCCTGTCTTAGCAAAGATTATTATTTTTTAATTATTTGAAAAGGGGACATGACAAGTCCTCCCCTCCCCAAACATTGCTTGTCCTCAAGCAATGGCTGAACAATAAACCAATCAATCCTCCTGGATCCCAAATGTAGTCATGAACTATACTACTACCAATTAACACAGACTCCTGCAAGATCCTCTACAATATGACCAAGAGGAATCCATAATCAAACTGGCAATTATAGCTCAACCAAACTCCAAAATCACCATTACCACAGTCAAAAACCCATGAGACACAAACTCTTAAAATATCAAAACCCAAGTAAAGTGGACTACCAACATAGTAAATACCATCAATGCATTCCACTGGCCTATATGGAATGTACAATCCAACTCTGCAACAATGGTGAATGCTCTCAAATGAAACTATACCAAGTATGGAGAATCCACACACTATACAACTCCTGCAGTCAACACAACTCTGTAGATCATTGGCCACTGTCTCATAACCATAACTCCCATGCACCCCTGATGGTGAAAAGCCATCACAAGATAAACAACAAGAAATGGAACCCAAACCAAATTTTCCATGAACAAGTGATACAACCCACTGTGACTGATCACTAGCTAAGTCAGGAGATGTCATAGCCAAAGGAGTAGAATCAATAACAACACTTGCTGAAGCATCACTCCAAAACTCCTGCTCTAAGTCATGTATTATCAAGCTATCAACTACAAAACCTGTCGCCATGTCGTGCCCATCACAACTCTCATCTCGAGGCATCAAACTATTCCATAATTGATGATAAGCACTAGGAACCAAAGTACATCTCTGTATCATAATCTCATCAACATGGTCATCAAAGGTAAATTGATGAGCGTACCTCACAGTGTAATGCCGATAGAATGCGCCAATCTCAGTCAGTGGCTCAGACTGTAATCCAGATGAAACTAACTGCAATTGATCATCAACCATGTTGGAACTGACTACTACCTCCAAAGATATCACCAAGGGAGTAGTATTACTATCAGGAACCATGCCAACTGTCGACTCACCAACATCACACATGACCTTTGATACATCTCTAGTCTCTGTGCCTTCAGTACTAGAGGCCACCACCCTGTCAGGCATACAATAATCTGCTACAATACCCAACTCAACTAAACCTGACTCTAGTGGGAATGAACCTGATATGCCAATGTTAGTATCAAGGATGGATGCATCCCCATCTCCATTGTCTCTGACAATCTCAGTCATGGACATCCTCGAATCACCAAACACCATAGCTTGTGACTGTATAGAATCAGATAAAGACTATAGTCGCTCTAACTCCATGGTCACCTTAGCCAAATGAAACTGTGACTCCTTGAAAGCCAACTGTGTACTCTCAAGAATCTCAAAAGTCACCTCAAGCTGCTCAGTAAGCTCACTCACCTCATCTTCCTTGGCCAACAATGCATCATATGTTGTACTACCCCACTCCATAAGATAATCTCTATCAGCTACCAACTGCATATAATTCTGTCTCAAAATCTGAATAGCCTCCCATAAAGAGTGGATCTCTGTCAAGGAAAGATAACTTCCTTCCTGCTCATCACTAGTAGGAGAACCCCATCCATAAACTGCTAATAACTGACGAGCAGCATCAAAATGTTGGCAAGTGATAGCAATGTCTCGGTCACTAACTCTCAACTGATTAGACACATGATGGCATTGGCTTGACTGTCTCCTACAAACCTCCTTTGATGCACTGTCTAAAGGAGTATCCTCAAAGTTACTAGTCTCTAGAGTATTACCATCCATGTCCTGTGAATCAACTCTAAAGCTCATATCAACATACAGAGTATCAAAATTTGTAGCACTGCTGTCCAACTCCTCTGTACCCAAAGAAACTAAGTCTTCAAAATTGCCCACTACATCCTCCTGGATGTCATCGATGCCAATATGATCCTGGGACTCATCTGTACACACTGCCAAATATGAAAGATCATCAACACATTCCAGCAAGTATGGTCGACTGGATATATGAACAAAGCCCAACACCGGTGTATAAAAACTAATACCAACATTAGACAAGATACTGGCACAAGAAAAGACAACACCGTGTAATCTGCTAATCAAATCCATGATAGCACCCAAACAAACACTGCGACCAAAAAGTGTTAAAGATCTCCAGTCAACTGAATCCCAAACACCAATATAACAATCTCGTGTCCATATCCGTAAACTAGAATCAACTGGTAACTCAAGCAAACTCCTCACCTGAGTAATATGACCAATACCAACTAACTCCACATACCTGTCATGATAAGGTAATGAAGTCACAATACTATCTTCACTCACCTTCAGCTGGCGGGATAAATCATGTGAAATACTACCTGCCTCAACCTCATGTGATGAAGCATCTAACTGCGCCTGGTACTCTTTCTCAGCAAATTCATGAATGCTCAATGTCTGCTCATCTCTACTAGGTATCTCACCATCCTGCACAACAACATCCTCATAATCATCATCTGAACCCACTACACTGTAGTCACTGCCTGTTGTAACTATACCATCCTGAATACCTGTGGCATCACCCTTTGACAACCTGTAAACAATTGTCTCAATTTGAGTATCAAGTTGACTGTTACTATCAATCTGTGTAATATCCTTTCCCACCACCTCCTGTGGCAAAGTAGAATCTGAGACCACTACCTGGCTATCAGCTAGTTTCTCAAACTCCTCATGCAAGTTCTTGGGAATTGTGTCATCTGTCCTGTGAGAAAATCTGCCAAATAGAAATCCAGTCAACTTATCCACCTTAGCTGGGTCAGATAACATGTCATTTATACGGTGGTACTCAACCAACTGTTTAGACATGTCATGGCTTATTTTCATAAGTTTATCTCGAATGTCTAAATAACCATCCTTTCTACTATTTTGACTCTGGCTATCAATTGTCCAAGATCGTTCCCTCTGAGACTCTGTACTATACCTGTCCATTCTGGATAAAGTAGAGTGTAACCCCAATAGGATATAACTTCTTCAAGCACCAAGAACTAACATGCAAATGATTAGAAGTAGCATGCAACCATAGATTTGGACATGCAACTGATTAGAAGCAACATGCAACCACCAAATTATGACATGCAAGATCTGGGTAGTTGTCAAAACTGACATGCAAACTTCTACAACCGCCAAATTCACCAAGAACTAATAGGCAAATGATTAGAAGTAGCATGAAACCATAGATTTGGACATGCAACTGATTGGAAGCAACATGCAACCACCAAATTATGACATGCAAGATCTGGGTAGTTGTCAAAACTGACATGGAAGATCTGGGTACTTGTCAAAACTGAAATGCAAACTTCTGCAACTTCTACAAACCCTCAGGCTGGCAAGATCATGGCTCTGATACCACTGAAATGTCCCTTTTCTGATTTTTCATGATATTTGGTATCTGAAATGTCCCTTTTCTGATTTTTCATGATATTTCCAACCTCTAATCAGATCTTTAAAATCAAACAACTGCTATCACAAAGATCCACCAAATTCCTTAAGAAACCCCAAATCGGGTATGTTGAAAATAGTGCTAAAAGCTTCACAACTTCACAAATTATTAATGAATCTGAAAATGGAAATTTTTACAGAACTTTCAGCAGCATAACAGCCTACAAATTGATATTTCCAGATCCGTATAGCCTTTACACAACAGCTCAAAAATGTAGGACCAAAACTATGCTCATCGGGCTCCCGAAATAGCACAAAATATGCTCGGAAACACCACAAGAACACTAATAATCTATCTCAGAAGTTTAATCACGTCCCAATATATATATTCAGCTCTATTTTAACAGCTTAAAGTATAAAATAAAGCAGCAACCAAAACTGATATGAAATACTCAACCGGAAACACCAAACTCTTACAAAAATACACCCGGAAACTCACAAATCTGCACTGTTCAGCACAAAGGCAAACTCTGTATGAGCATGCACATGGAATGGCTTCAAACTCCCGTCCTTAGCCTTCCTGGAAACCTGCAAACTCCCGTTCTTGGGTCTCCCTGGAAACCTGCAAACTCCCGTTCTTGGGTCTCCTTCTCCACAGGTTTGGCAGCCTCTGAAGAATAACAAAGAATGAGTGAAAATCAAGTCTGGAATCCCCCCAAAATGCCTCCAAACCTCTTTAAAAAGGGCATAACTGTAACTCACGTCCAAGAGAGGTTAATGAAACATATTTTAATAATAATTATCATTTATTAGTCCAACGGTTTCCAAAGATTAACTCCCTTTTTCCGAAACTTCACTTTCTTGGGCCTGCCTGTCTTAGCAAAGATTATTATTTTTTAATTATTTGAAAAGGGGACATGACAGAGAATCTTTGCATGAGACCTTGCTATAAAACTATCAAATTAGCGTATTTGACCAATTTGTGATCTTCGTTCAGTCTAATTCCTGCATTGAGTTGTCCCTTTTCTGTTTGTGCATAGTCCTAAATAGTGGCATTTAGCTTAAACTAAAGATTTGTGATCTGCACTTTGACCTAGTCTTGTCCTTTACTTTTTTTTTGGATTCTCATTCTTTAGTGCTTGTCATACTCTGTTTTATTTAGTCATAACCTTTGGTTGTTCTAGCCTTCAAATTATACTACTTGTGCCTTAGTATACAACATTCTTGTCTTGTCCTATTGAGGCTCAGTCTTAGTGTGGTCCTTGTCCAGGTTCTTGCCTTTTTTCCTTGTCTATGACTGTCACAACAAGGAGTGGCAATGTGTTTTATCCTCTTAGACTTAGGTGAGGTTGTGCTAGGGGTCATAATCATGGCAAAGGTTTCTTACCTTTTGTTACACAATCTGCATCTAGTTTAGCTAGTGAGGCATCTTCACGATCCCCCTCACCTGTCAAGACACATCGAGTCCAACGCACATTCTCCATAAACCTAAAACAAACTAGGAGTCCTTTGTATCAAGAGAATCCTAAAACTAGTAGAGGTCTTGTATCTCCAAACACAATGTCTGACTTCCTTTTCAAAGGATTGTTTGAAACACAACATACTGAAATTGAGCACATTCCTACAATGACTAATCATGAAACTAAACATGGTGGTAATAGTAGATGTCAAGAACCACCTAGGAATGATAAAGAGAGAGATAAATACCATGAAACTGACGAGGACCAAGAAGAGGTGGATATACTCCCTGAACACATAGCAAAATGTTGAAGAGACAAAAACTTTCAAAAGGTCATGGGAATCCTGCTCAATGAAGAGAAAGAAAAGTACTTTCTCAAACTTGCCCAAGAGTGAGCTAAGTTTCCCTCTCATTTCAATGTGGAAACCATTATCATGCATGAAGAAGAAACTAAAACTTCTAAACTCCAAAAATAATTGAAAATTATGCAAGACCAACTAGCTCAGATGATACATGAGAAAGAGAAACCCACAAAAACATACACATTGGATGCTCTTTGTCCATTTCCATTTGACAAGAGCGTAACAATGCCTCCTTTCCCACAAGGCATAGAGCTACCTAAGTATGACAAGTAATTTGGTACCATTGATCCCCAAGATCACTTGCATAAATTTTTTTCTTTGTCTATGGAGTTTATACATGATCAAATATACCTCATGCATTTATTCCCTAGAAGCCTAAGTGGTCAGGCTTTAGAGTGGTTTTCACATTTACCTCCCGATATCAAGACATTTGATGAAACTACCAATTTATTTGTTCAGCAGTATTCTCATAACATTCAACATCCTATCAACATTCGAGATCTATGCAACCTTAAGTAGAAAGTTGGAGAACCTTTTCTCACATTCCTCCAATGGTGGAGATAGTTGTACACTAAGTATTCCTACAAAATTTAAAAACAGAGAAGCTTGACATTTTCATTGATAAACCTCCTACCTAATTTTGGTTATAGATTCCAACTTCAAGGTCCATGTACCTTTGAAGACATGATCACACAAGCTATCCGTATTGAGGAATTTATGGTCAAGAAAGGTGAACTCACTCTTTAGAAGGATGCAAAACAAGGTTCCATCTCCAACAGGGATAAAACCAAATATGTCAAAAAGATTTGAGAAATTGTACATGATGGAGTTGTTGATGATATCACTCCCAAACCTACTAAGGTGGCATTTAATCTTATAGATAGCCTTAAGGTGGCCAAGCATGCTTGGAAACCTCCTCCTAACAATAAGACATTTGAGAACAAAATGAGAAACTCATGGGCCTCATGCCCTAAGCATGAATATACACCCTTGGGAGAACCTTTGGATGTGGTTTACAAAACATTGCTACAACATAAGCTTATTTCACCAATGGACAACCCTCGTCCCTATGATCCACAACCATGTCCACCATGGTGGAATAAAACCTCATTCTATGACTATCACCAAAATAAGGGACACAAAACTACCAACTGCATAAACTTGCATCATAAATTCTAAGACATGATTGATGCTAGTGATCTTGTGGTAGATGGACATAACAAAAACTCAAATCATAAGGCATTCAAAGAGCCTTTCCCAGCCTATGAAGAAGGAGAGAATTTGAAACCACAACTCAACAACAAGGTCAACTATGTATATTCCAATGGTGACAATGTGATCAACATGGTTGAACCTGTGGATTCTGAATACTATGACGGTATTACCATTAAGGGAAAACAAGATAATGAAAAAACCAAGACACCATTTTTCTTGAGGGGCCCTACTCCCAACACAATGGATAATACACCCTCACAACACTATGCTAATGTTGTTACTCACTCTCACGCCAAGTTGGTGCTCAAAGGCCCTACCCCTTCTACTTCTAATCTTGAACAAAAAAAAGACAAATCCCTTGTTGGTCCATCTAGCAAAGGTACAAAACCCACAATGAACTCGATGGCAACTAGTTATAGTGTTCTCGATCAATTGAAATGAAATAATGCTCAAATTTCCATCTTTGGGCTACTTAAAATCTCGCCTGCAAATGTTCCTCAAGATCTTGATCTTGAGTGATTTCAATCCATGGTAGGTCACCTAACCTACCTTATCTTATGACCTTCTCCAAGGAGGATGATAACTTGTTGAGTCACCTGCACAATCAACCTTTACATGTTGAGGTTATGATACATCAGACACATGTTCGTTGAGTACTCATTGATAATGGCACTGGACTAAACATTGTCTCTACTACTATGCTTAGACAATTAAATTATTCTAAGGATTCTATTGATCCTCGACACAAGATCACCATCAAGGTGTATGACGAAGTGGAATGAAAGTCTCTAGGTCTTGTGGTGTTACCCATTCGCGTCAGTCCTATAGAAAGGGATGTCACCTATCAACTGCTTGAAATTCCCTTGGCTTACAACATTTTGTTAGGTCGGCCATGGATACATGAGATGCATGCTATGCCATCCACATATCACCAATGCATCAAGTTCCCATTTCATGGCTTTGAAGTTACTATTCCTACCACTACTAGCTATACTTGCAATATGCACAAGGCTACTGAAACTTTTGTCCTTGCTAACCATGAATCCACTGATTATCATGACAATAAGCTGAAACAAATTGAGCAATCATTCAAACTGAAAGAAACTAGCATAGGAGAGTATCTCATTGAACCAGTACTATCATTGACATCTCTTCCAGAGTCTCCTTGTCATTATGGGAGACCCCCAAAGGCAAAGAAGCCATTCGTACTGACACCTTAGACCATGTATAATGGAACTTTTGTTAAGGCTATAGTTCCCTTCGAGGATGAAAGTAAAAATAGAGACATTACAACATGGATTTACAGAGAAGAGGCTCCAATAGACTTAACAGAGAAAGCTCAAGAAATCACTCCTGAGAAATATGGGCCTGGTCTTAGGCTCATGAAGCATTTTGGTTACAAGGGAACTGGCCCTATTGGGTGCAATAACAATGGCCTAATTGATCCTATCAAAGCAACAACTTCAAGCAACAATGATACAACTAGCCTAGGATTTAAGAAGGTTCCTTTCCATTTGGGACCTAATAAATTCATACCAACACCTGAGAGTTCATCTAGAAATGAGTCACAAGATGAGTTAGATACTTGAGAGGAAGAATTCGATGATGAGTATTCCTATCCTTGTCCTATTCCTCATGATCTTGCTAAATTCTTCACTGAACCAAATGACTTTGTGCCATGTGTTAGCACTATGGATGATATCAGCCCTATTAGAGGACTTAAGAACATTCAACTTAGAATTCCACCCTGTTAAAGGATTTACATAGAGCTATTAGGCTCACCCAAGTCCATGGGATTTATAGTTACCTTCTCAAAAGAATCTTTTATCCCTCTCTAAGGATCTCCTATCCTTCTCCTAAGGATCTCTTTCTCCTTCTCCTAAGGATCTCTTTATCCTTCTCTTGTGGATCTTCTATCCTTTTCCTGAGGCTTATCCACCTAGCTATTAAGCTAACCTAGCAATGTAGGATTTCAATATCTAATATAATGGTAATAGAGTATTAGAAAGGTTTTGACCTGATAAAGATTGTAACCCTATCCTTGCAGATTCCATATCACTCTTTAGTTCTTTTCTTTGCTTGGCTTTTATTCCTTGCAATGTTGACAGCTTGTTCAACCTTCAATATTTGTCTCCTTGAGTTCTTCCACTCATAATGCCAATGCACTCTATGGTCACTTGATCAACTTAGAGTCTTGATGCTTTGTCCTTACTCCTCATTGTGTCCTCTTCTTGACACTTCACACTATCCTTCTCTTGGCTTCTTCGCATGACCACGCTTATGACCAACTCCCTCATGCACTCTTTTGATCTCTGACCTATAACTCCTTATAAAGAAGTTCTTTTCTTCATTTCCTACTCAAATCTTAATTTGATCTAAGAAAGCAATATTGTTTTCCCTCCAAATTGCTTCTTCTAGAAACTTCATGATAAATCTATTAGCATTCACCTTGAATTGGTTTGCACGATTCACATGAAATTTTGTGACATCTACTCATCATCCTTATCATCCAACTAATTCACAAATTTCAATATAACAAAACTTATCATTACTGATATGGCAAATCTTTGACTTAAAAAATAATGCAACAACTTCGCATCATTGGTTTACTGATGCTCGACACCTTCTATGTTACTCAACTCCTATTATATTTACTGATGCTTTGCACTCGAAGAAATTTGCTTAGCATCCATTACCTTTTTTTGATACTCGGCACTTGAATAATCACTTGGCTCACACTGAAGTTGAACTTTCTCGGCTTCAACTAAGAATCTTCTTGGCTCTAACTAGCTTGCTTGGCTCTCTCCAATGAACATAATTAGGCTTTACAAATGACTTAGTTAAACCTTACATCTTTGATGTGTCTCAATGTGTCCATTCTCTTAGAGTATGTCATCAATACACTATTTCATAAATGGCTTAGCTTATCCTTATACTTCATTACAACATCATAACTTCAACCTTTCTCTAGGTGCTCTAGTTACATCTTATTGATTTCCTCCTCCTTGTCAATCAACCAATAGATAGTATTTGGATCACTTAAGAAATTTTCATTCCTACAAGTAGCAAGTTTGACATCAATGACAAAGCAATAATTGAAAAAATTCTTTACTTGTTCTATTATTCTTCATTCACGATCCTTTCAATCATTTCCAACAATCTAGTCAGTCATTACGTATTGAGTATTTGTGTAAGAACCTAGAGGATGAAGGTGAGTATGTCCCTATCACTATTGGGGAGTTCTCTAGTCTCTCACCATATAGCACTAATTTTAAGGCATATGAGTTTGACTCTCTTTCAGAAGTGACTACTGATAAAGACATTGACCAAGTGCATGTCTATGAAAATGAAATCGAAGCGGGTGAAACATCTAGGGTTATGTCACATGGGTCTGATCTAACTAGAGTCATAGAGTCATCAATTGTTGATGTTTGTACTTAGAGGAATTTGAACACATCTATGGAAAAAGTCATCGTAGGTCTCAAATTTCTGGTCCAAGCACTTAATGACTATACTGTAAACACAATTGAACCAGCTGCCATTCTCTCACTCACACATCTTGAGCTTATAGATTTGAACCCTAATGCATCTAGTGAAGTCCCCACATTCCAGAATGACTATGCTCTTGCATGTTACCTAAATGCTATCAAACTTGTAATGTCTCCCACTAATGAGTAGAGTGTCAACATGATTGAGGCTAACATCAAATATCTCAATCATACAATTAAAAAGAAAAAATGAAAAAGGTCTGATGGTGAAAATTACATTGTGGTAGTGTTGGAACCCAAAAAAGTAAAAACAAAAGACATATCCAAGGGTGAAAACCTCTCTGAGGCACCCGCGGATGAGATATTTGATGCACCTCCCAATCACTTTCAGGAGAGATCATTAGTGTTGATAGAGACAACATAGCCAATTAATTTGGGCATAGAAGAACATCCTCATATGATACATCTGGCACAATTGCTGTCACCTGAAGAAAAGAAATAATTCATTACCTTTTTCAAAGAAAAGAAGATAAATTTTGCTTGGACATACTCTGACCATCTAGGATTGGATCCTGACCTTATCGTGCATCACTTGTCCATAGCACCAGACATCAAACCAGTTAAACAAAAGCTTCAAAAAATGCATCCTCACATTGCATTTCTCATTAAAGAAGAACTAGAGAAACTTCTAAAAGCTAGTTTCATCCACGCAATTGATTATGCTGAATGGATATCCACTATTGTTCCAATCTCCAAGCACGATAAATCTATTAGGGTTTGTACTGACTTCCATGATCTCAACTTGGCATGTCCTAAAGATGACTTTCTGCTTTCTAATATTGATATGATAGTGGAGATGATGATTGGCTATGAGATGTACTCACTTATGGATGGGTTTTCTGGATACAATCAGATAAAAATTGTGCCAGAAGACTCGGAGAAAATAGCTTTCACATGTGCATGGGGAACCTTTTGCTGGAATGTAATGCCATTTGGCTTGAAGAATGATGGTGCTACATATTAGTGAGTTGTTACTAAAATTTTCCATGATATGATGCATAAGATTATGGAGGACTATGTCGATGATACCTTGGTCAAAAGTGTTGAGTGCAATACTCATCTGCAAGATTTGTGACCCATCCTCGATCATATGGAAAAATTTAGTCTTTGGATCAATCCTAAGAAATGCACATTTGGTGTCACATCAGGAAAGTTGCTGGGATACATTATTTCTACAAAAGGAATTGAGGTGGATCTAAAGAAAGTACAAGAAATACTAGACATGCCACCACCTCGGAACATCGGTCAGATGACAGAACTACAAGGAAGGCTCCAATCTATTTGCAGGTTTATCTCACAATTGGTGGATAGATCACAACCCTTCACAAAGACCTTACATAAGGGTGTAAAATTTAATTGGAGCTAGTATTATGAACAAAGCTTAACATAGATCAAACAATATCTTGTCAATCCACCAATCCTAATGCATCCTATCCATGGGAAGATGTTGCTTTTATACATTTCAACAACTAAAATGTCTCTAGGAATCCTATCTACTTAGGAAGACAATGACGGCAAAGAAAGGGCTATTTACTACTTGAGTTAGACACTAATCTCTTATGGGAAGAGCTACAACATTATTGATAAAGCTTGCTTGGTAGTTGTCTTTGCTTCCTAGAAGTTGAGACACTGCATGCTTGCCCACACTACGTAGCATGTGGCTAAAATAGATCCACTAAAGTACTTGCTTAGTAAGGCAACTCTCACATGAATATTGGCTAAATGGGTTATGATACCTAGTGAGTTTGACATCCAATACATTGAATGCAAGGCTATCAAGGGATAGGCAATTGCGGGTTAGCTAGCCGATGCACCCATGCAAAGTCTCCTGCCAATGAACATTGATTTTCTAGATGAGTCGATTCTGACACTCACACACCAAACATGGGTTATGTTCTTTGATGGGTCCTTCACACTACAAGGATCAAGTGCTAGATTACTCTTCATTACACCACAAAGATACTCATTTCCCAGAGCATACAAGATTATATTTCCTTGTACAAACAACATTGTTGAATATGAGGCTCTAATCAATGGCATGAAAATTGCAGCCAACTGGAGAGTGGATTAGTTAGATATCTTTGGTGACTCTCAGCTAGTTATCAACTAGGTTAATGATGTCTACCAAACAAAGGATGAGAAATTAATTCCTTACAAGTGCATGGTTGATGACTTAAAGAAGTATTTTGGACACATCACCTTCCAGCAAGTTCCACGAGTAGATAATAAAGCAGTTGATGCCATGGCTACTTTGGCCTCCTTGCTACAAATGCCTAAAAAATGATCTCCGACATGAGTTCTTGGTGGAAGTGTTACACTACCTAGCCTAAAACACCCTTGATTCTAGGATGATCTATTCTATCATAGTATAGGAATCATCATGCTACCATCACATTTATTCCTATCTCCACAATCAAACCATTCCAGAAGGTCTGAGCTAGAATGAGAAATGCTACCTAATCCATAATGCTTCACATTATGTCATTGTTGTTGACGATCTCTATAGAAGAGGTCTTGATGAAACACTCCTTAGGTGTTTAGAACTTGAAGAGTCCAAATGCGCACTAATTGATGTTCATGAGGGCATTTGTGGATCTCACTCAAATGGCCTGACACTAGCTTGCAAACTCCTTAGAGCTAGTTACTATTGGCCTAAAATGGAGCAAGAAGCTATCAAGTATGCTAGATCCTACAAGTAGTGTCAACTACATGGGAACCTTATCCACACTCTGGCCAGAGAGCTAATTCCCTCTACTACAACATGGCCATTTAACCAATGGGCCTTTGACTTGGTGGGTCAGATTCACCCGACCTCTTCTAATGGACATAAGTTCATTATCACAGCTATAGATTACTTCAAAAAATGGGTAGAGGCAGTACCTCTTGCAATTTTTTATGGCAAAACTGTAGCTCTTTTTATCACAAACTACATCATCTACAAATATGGTGTACCGTCCTCAATCATTACTGAGAATGGAGGACAATTCAAGAACAAAGACCTCAATGAACTATGCAAGAAATTCAAAATCACACAAAATTGGTCTTCCATTTATTACCCCTAGAATAATGGCTAGGCTAAGGCATCCAATGAGGTGACCCTCAAAATTCTTCATCACACACTCAAAAAATCAGGGAAAAATTGGCATCTCCAGACTAATCCAGCCCTGTGGGTGTATAGGACAAGCATTAGAACTCGAATGGGCATGACCCCCTTTGCTTTGGTGTATGGGGCGGATGTTGTGCTTCCAATAAAGGTTGAGATTCCTACCTTGAGAATCTCTATGAAGGGCCTTATTACTAATGATGATGACAGGATAGCTCAGCTTCAAGAGCTCGTGTTACTAGATGAACGTCAATAAGTGGCATGTGATCATCTGCGAGCATATCAAAAATGAATGTCAAGAAGCTACAATCGGAAGGTCAAGCCATGTGACTTCCAGCTGGGTGATCTCGTCCTTAGAGAGAACCCTAAGAATCAACATTAATGAGTCAAAAAAAGGAAGTTTGAACCAAACTAGCTCGGTCCTTACATCATTACTATAGTATATGGATCTGGCACCTACCAACTTTTCACAACCAAGGGAGAAGTGCTTAAAGAACTTGTCAACACTCTCCACCTGAAGTGGTTTTATAGTTGATCTGATATCAATAGCTCTTTGTACATATCTATGTCCTAAAAAAAATCCTAAAAATTAGAAAAAGTTTTGAAAAAAAATTGTTACCTTGGTGAAAACCTAGCAATAGGCACCTTGGTAACACCAAAAAAATACAACAAATCCAAAAATACAAAAAAAAAAAAAAAAAGGAAATTTCTGCCAAGAAGGTGAAAACCTAGTAAATAGGCACCTCTTGTTCCCAATGCTCCATCTTGCATCGCATCTTCTAGCTCTCTATATAGTTGCTTTACTACTTTTCCTACTTTTTTCTCATGTATCCATGGATTGAGTCTTGTCATAGCTCAGGGGAATTCCTCTTTAAGTGTCCCTCCTTTCGAGATTCTCCTCAGAGAATGTCTTTCGCGATAGTCATTGATCAATCTGGTTGTTTCTACCTACTATCACAAGTGTCCCTCCCTTTGAGATCCTCCTCATAGAATCTCTTTCATGATAGTCACTGGTCATTCTGGCTGTGTCTGCCTACCATTACTAGTGTCACTCCTTTCAAGATTCTCCTCATAGAATCTCTTTCGCGACAATCACCGGTCATTCTAGCTGTGTCTACCTATTGTTGCCAATGTCACTCTTTTCAAGATTCTCCTAATAGAATCTCTTTCACAATAGTCACTAGTTGTTTCAACTGTGTTTTCCTACTATTGCTCATGTCATGTTTTGAGATTCCTTTATGGAAGATCTCTTTTGTGTCAGTCACCAGTCATCCTAGCTGTGTCTATCTACTATAGCTCAATCCTCCTAGGTTCTTCACCTCGAAGATTCCTCTTTGACCTTAGTCACCAGTCGTTCTGACTACATCTGCCTACTATTGTCACCCTATTGAAGAGATTTCTTTCAAACATGTTCTAGACATTGATAATTGACACCAATCCTATAACACAAAAATGAATGCAAAATAACATACTTGTTTGGATATGCTGAGCTTTTTCTTTGTTTTCTTGGCTTTTTCTTTATCAGGTCTTCTCGAGTGATTCGATGGTGTTATTTATGACTAGAGAAGTAATTATTGGGGGCATGATCCTTTTTTTTGTGTTTTCTATTTGTGGTTTAGTTCCAAAACATCTAAAACATTCATGAAAGAGGGGTGTCCACTATAAGAGCCTTCATCTCGTGTTGGATGGCCATGTGTACCTCAACTCCTCGTAATTGGATAATTAGTAAGATTGGTACTTTTCCTTGTCTATTGAAGTGAATTCTTCATGCTTCAGTAATATCTAATACTTGTCCTACTAAGTGAACGTATGGGTCACTATGAGTACAAATTATGAAAGTTGTCCTAGGATATGGATGTATAGGTTGTTACAGACATACTATTTTTTGATTGCTTAACATAAGAAGGATCTTTCATGTGTTTGGTCTGTTTGTATGCAAGCAATATTCTGGTCATCCTAGCACCTATGCTTTGATGCTTATGTTAACTTGCTATATTAAAAGGGACAAATGTTTTGGTCATTCTGGCTTCTTTTACCTTGAATGCTTACATTTAATCATGAAAAACCTATGACATATGTCCTATTCATATTTCTATGATTGCAAAGTTAGTGGTAATTGTAGGATGTTTAAGCTTTGTTTATGTCTAGTGATGATAAATTATCGAGGCTTGGTAACCAGACCTAGGGTTGCATTTAATATAGTCTGCCATCACATAAATCACTTGCATAAGTACACGATTCAGTAACAATTCTATCTCTATTCTTTGTGATGATGGATTGGGAGTCTCTTCCAACGTATTTGAATTCTCCATGACTACAAAAGCATTTGGTTCATTGGTTTGCACTCCTTTGTGAAATACGTGTCACTGTCAAGAAAAAACATGCAACATTGCATAAGATGTCAGTTCATTTCCATAGGCATTGAATCCATATACTCACATCATCTACTCTACATAATCATAATCACATCACATCAAAGTAAGCATGCATCTGTCACATAACACATTCATCTCATCGATATCTCACGTACATCAAAGTAAAACAGACATAGACAATGACATGTACATAGGAATACTCAGCTCAAAATCTTGTATATATTTATCAAAAAAATGTGTCAATACAAAAAATGGGCACTACTAGAGTGCTATTGATCAAAATCGTACAAAATGGTGTTGGCACACCAATGGATACATAGCCAGAATCAAAATCGGGGATCAAAGTAATTAGGAGTTAACTGTGGCTTGTGCCATCACCCCCTGTAGTTGGAGGAGGGGGAGGAGGCAACATATCTAGTCTCACTGGAGGATGAGCACCCCTAAAATCTTGGGCATACTAGGAAAATTGAGGAACTTGCTGAGCCTCATCGAGCACAACTGTAGAGTATGCTGAGAAATAATAAGCCACTCGGGCCATTTGCAATCTGACCTCATCCTACAGTATCTTTGCCCTCTGCTCGGCTATTTGTACCTACTTTTGTAGTCTTAGGATCTCCTAATCTCGCTCAACCAACCATGTATCCCTCACCGCCACTGCAATTTGTAACTCTCTGATCTTTCGAGAAGCTTGCCAGATCCACTCCCTTTGTCGTCAAAAAATCTCTAGGGATTTTGTGGGAGGCTACTTTTGCATCTCCTCATCGAGCATCTTAGGTGCCTACTCAGTGGGTGCTTGCTCCTCCACCCTTAGCCTTTGTCACTATCTCTTCCCTCCACCACTACTTCCAGCCCCTAGATTTGGTTAGATCTATTGTGTGGGGATCTCCACCTGCCTGACCCTTTGTCTCACCTCTGGTAGTGGGCCTTGTGCTACTTGCTACTGGGGAGCTTGCTATGGGGGAGCTTGTTGCTACTCTACTAGTGCCTATTGTGGGCTTGGCACTACTCCCCTCAAGGGATCTATAAATTCTGGGATGAGGTGACCAATAAGATATTCTTGATATGCTACCGTCACCCCTACATTGGCTACCTCTGGATGCTAGACCCACTGTGTCACAACTAGGTTATGTGCATTGATCATTGATCACCCTACATCTAGTCTCACTGGCCATCCCCATGTGAAATCCTTCGTGACTTATATATAGACACAAAAATCTTGGGAGATGTCATGTTGCATCCCATACTGCCTCCATACTCAACTGATGGCAAACCACTCAATAATTTGTGTATTCTTGCCTATCAGTGGCTACAAGCTAAACATCTAGCCAAGCTCTATAGGAGCATCATCCCACTCCTTAGTCTCTCGCCAGGGTCACCATATGACAGAGACCAAGTCATTGAGATGGGCCCTCCACTGCTCTATCTTACCCAGGCCTACCTGGATAATATGTCCTTTATATCTACAAATGTATGGGTCTGTAGGCTCCCAGGCATCCTCAAAAATTAGTCATGTGACTAGCAAATGCTCCCATGCCTAGACCTATAACACATATGCACCAGCGGCCATACTCTTCCACTCATGGTACACTATCTCGTGCATCTCATAGAAAATATCGATGAGCATGCATTGACCCCATCTAAATCTCTCTCGTCCATACAACATCCTCTACAACATGATCCCCCATCCACACTCTAGTCCATGCTACCCTCTATCAGGTACCAAGAAACAATTGATGAATGTGGCCAATCTGTGTGTCTGCCCATATGTGTGGACAAGCTCATCCTAGGTGATGACCTGTCCAATCGCTAACTATCTCCCAAAAATGGTACACAATGCCTCTATATCTTCCTAGGGCACTATGTCATACGATGCTCTCGACCCATGAAATGGTATGCATAGGATCCTGTATATGTCCTTGGGAGTCATAGTCTTCTCTCGCTAAGGAAGGTGGAAGGTGTTCATTTCCAAATGGAAATGGTCCACCAATGCAATCAATAGGCCATGATTCACTAGTAATGCTAGGATTTGGCATAGATATGTGAGCCCTAATCTATTTATATGAGCCATGTCCTCTACATCTAGGCTCCACAACAAATCCCCATACAGCAGATAGTGAGATCTGAATGAAACATCACCAAAGACCTCCAACACACACAAATAAATAACAACAACAAGAAAATGGTCAATACTTGATCAAAAAATTAGAATGATGAAGAAACGAATGCGAAGATCATGCTAAAAATGTAAAAAATGCAATTTTTAAACATACTACTATCATAGGTTTTTGCGTGAAGATTTATTTCTTTGCTCAAAAATTCATTTCTTCGCATGATAAATTTCATGTTATCACGTGAAAAAATAAAGTTCCTGCACATGCTCAAATCCTCACACAAAGAGATTCTCTCATACGTGAAGAAAGATGTTTTTGTGCAAAAAAAGACAATCTCGAGCAAAAGATGACAAATCTATGCGCAAAATTCTAACATTGTTTGCAAGATAAGTGGGTATCTCTCGCGTGAGAATCCCCACTGACACGTGCGAAGATACACTGGGTTGGTGAATCTTAACACGAAGAAATAGAGCCTTTGAGTGAGAAAGGACAGTCTCACGTGAAGATCGATGTTGACCACCTAAAAACAAGCTAAAAGTGCAATAAATGACCTTGAAATGCATGAAAATGAGAGTACAAAGCTCGAATATTGATAACTCATCGGAGTTCCATAGTTTGCCAGCTGGCTATGTTATCGGGAGCACTCAAAATGATGAAATCTCATGTTCATTGCCATAACTCTCTCAGAGCTAAACCTCACTAAAAGTTAAAATGCACAAATGAATTGAAAATGACCCCTTGGGCCCTTATATAGGGGTTGACCTAGTTTTTAAAAGTGCTTCAAGTTGCACAAAAATCACCCCCTGGCTAATTTGACTGTTCTAAATTCATTTTTGGGATCAAATTTGAAATCTGACACACGTAAGTGCCTCAAAAACATGTTTTAAAATTTTGGAGACTGACATGATCGAACGCTTGTGCAGTCAAAATTTTTATGATATTTTGGAATTCCTAGAATTCTTTCAACTCAAAATTCTTCATATTTTCAAAATCCATTTCGAAAATAGTCAATTCAAGTCAACCATGGCCAATTATGCTCAACTTTTAGTCAAACTTAGTCTTCTGGACCTCAAAATCATGTCAAATTAATTCTGAATTTTCTTCTAATTGTTCTGATTTCTTCTACATTCTGCTGAATCTTAGATTTCTTCTACATATCTTTATCTACTACTTTATGTCACATTTTTGGTGTGTCATCTTTCAATTTTGCTCTTGAGAGGGTAGGATGATTACATCATTGAATACTTATTACTTGGGGCATCTCATTCCCATCCTCTGTCCTCGTCATTTAGGGCATCTTATCACTAGGGACATCTTGTTTCCCTCCTTTTGGCATCTTTGTCATCTATTTCATCTAGTCATCAATTGATTATAGGTATTAGGACAATATAAATCTCGACTTCTAAGGATCAAACCTTGTTCTGGGGATGATTCTATATCTGATAATTTGATTTTGTTATCTGCTATTACTCTCAGGTATCCAGGTGTTCTATCTGGATCCTTAAAGATTAAGCTCTGTTCTGGAGACAATCTTTTAAATGCTATTGATTTTAGGTATCTAAGTGTTCTATCTGGATCCTTAAAGGTTAAGCTCCATTCTAGAGATAATCTTTTAAATGCTTTCAATTTAGGTATCTAGGTTTTCTATATGGATCCTTAAAGATTAAGCTCTATTCTAGAGAAAATCTTTTAAATGTTATTGATCTCAGGTATCTAGACATTTTTTTTGGATTTTTAAAGGTTAAACTTTGTTCTGATGGAAATGTTTAGAATGCTTATTAGTTTGGGTATCTAGGTGTTCTACTTGGATTCCTTAGGATCAAACTCTATTCTGGAGATGGTTCTTAAAAGCTTATCAATTGGTCTCCTGATCATCAACTTTGGAACCAATCTTATCTCTAAATCTATGCATCATACTTTTTGATTTTCTTTGAATTGAACATGTTGCTTGCACATTCATCAAAGAGGGGAAAAAAGTAATACCCCAAAATTAGCTTATTTCCATTATACCAATTCTAGTCTATCTGATCAAAGCTAGAGTCTTATCTCATTAGGCAAATTCTTGTCCTAACATTCACTACTTAACTTTATTGTCAAATGTAGAAAACTCTAATCTGCATTCATCATAACTATTATTTAATTCCTATAATATTTACTCATATTAGTCACATTGAAACATGTTTGATTTAAATTTAATTTAATCTAAAGTATTTAAACTTTATTAAATTAAATTATCACCTAAGAGTAATGTACTAAGGGATTAAATTTATTTAATTTAATAATTGTGTGTATTGTAATTAATTGAATATGATTATTCAATTAAATGGAAAATGCATTTATGAGGTCATATTTCATTTATTAAATTAAATAATATCTTCAAAATCTTCTCTTTAATTCTAAATGGAAACTTTGAGTGAACTACTTCTCAAAATTAGAATCAATCCAGTTAACTTACTCTCTCACTCATGGCAAGTTCACTTAATTGCTCATCACATTTAGATCAGAAATAGTTCACTTCACCTACACAAGGAAGTTTCTATCTTAACTGAATCTTTGCTTCAATCCTGACTGTTGATCCGAGTTGATCTCACCCGTTGATGGATTCCAGGAATTCTATTTAAGGGACTCATAATTCCTCATCAAGCGGGTTGAATTGAATTGATATCGAATTGATGTTGAAATTCATACTCACTTAGCTCACATATTTGTACACATTTACATTCCTAGCTTAATCTCATTTAGTTTAAATAGGCATATGCTTAATCTAGTTCATTTTACATCTTCTTAGCTTAATTACATAACACATTTAGAATACTTTGCACATTCATCTAGATTAGCTACATTTCTTTAAATCCTTCATTCTTAGAGGGTCTGGTTACCTATACCTCAAATCTAAGGGCATTAACAGGAAAAATCCCTTTAGATAGGAGGCAACGGGTCTCTCTATTGAGTGTTCTGTATGAACAATTCAATGTTCATTTCAGGATGACTTTGCAGGTAATGACCACATTGAAGTGTGTGTATTAATAGAGGCCACATTCCACACATATAGGTATAGAAATTGATTCTTCTCAGCCAGTTTTGTATCAGTTCACAGAACCAATCTAGAAGTATAATGAAGATCAAGATGGACAAGATAAATTATTACAAAAAGCAAACAAGAAATTTTAGAATAAGGTCATAGAACTTATTTCTCAAAAAATTGCTATTTACCAAGTAGAGTTATCTACTATTTTGAGTTCTCTTGAAACTTCTTGTACAAATGTAACATTACTTTTTGGTAAATTATGTGATATTTCAATTTTTAAAAAGGAAATAAAATATAAATTATCCAAGATTGATAAATACATGTAGGCTCAGTTGAAGCTCTACCCATTTCAAAAGGATCAATTTTTGATAGACATGTAGGCAGAATTGCTTAAATTGGAAGCTAGAATTAGATCTATATTGGTATATATTCCAAATTTGATACTCCCTTACATGGATGCACTACAAAAGCATATTTCTTATTCAAAAACTCTCGTGCATGATAATAATTTCTCCATTGCAGACCATATGATTGAACTTTCAAGAGAAGTGTAGGTGGCATTGCACACAAGCAAGGTCTTGCAAGAGAACTGGGACAAGACTTTGGCATTCATACTAAAGGTACATTTAGATTTCTTGTCTCATTGTGGCATTACTATGTAAATACATATAGTATAAATCTTTGGCATAAATTTCAAAAAGGGGTAGAAGATATTGGAGAAGATATTAGAAAAGATAGAAGATGATATAGAGAGGAGAAAGATGTAAAAAGATAGGGGGAGAAAATTGTAAGAAAATGTAAAGAAATATTGTATGCATATTATATTATATAGCATTACCATGTATAGAAATTTATCCTTTACAAAACAATTTTGAAAAATCTCAAAAATAGTAACTCTATCGAGTTGGAGATATACGGTGATGGATAATTCAATTTTGACTGATAAGTGTTTTGTCACTAATGTCAAAGGGCGAGATTGTTGACATTCTAGTCATGTTTTTTATTAGTGACATACACTTATTCAGATTGTGAGTTTAAACCATGCATATTATATAGTTAACAGTGTTAACCAAGCATTTTAGTTGCTACCTAGTCTTATAGTTGCTACTGAGTTCTATGGAAAATTTTTAGTGTAAACCAAGCATTATAGTGTATGCCAACTTTACCAATGTAAACCAAGCTGTGTAGTTTTTACCAAGTTCATAGTTGATGTGATATGAGTCTAGTATTGACCAAGCTACTTAGTGTTAACCAAGAGACTAAGTTTATACTGAGCTCAAGGTGATAGTTTTTACCAAGCTATACAATATGAATCAAGTGATTCAGTTTATATGCCAAATTTCATAGTATTCGTTGAGTCACCAATGCAGATCGAGTTCAAGACTACTTGGAAGTGATCAGTATGGATTGAGCTTCTACATCTACCAAGTGCATGATGATGTTGAGCAGTGACAGTGGATGCTGAGCATCAGAACCTCGACAAGTCAATCTTTAGAGCTCGAGTTTCTATACTTTGGCTAACTTTATAATATTTTGTGTAAACTTGTATTATGGATGACTTTGTAATTATGTAATTGGATTGATATATATGTAACATTTTGTATCACATCCAATGCATGCATGGAATTGAAGAGGAAATAATGTAATCATCAGAGAAGAGTAGAAGAGAGAATTACAAAGGCTACAACAGTATAAGGAGTAGTCATAGCAGGGTGATTTTTACACTCAAAGGAATCTCATTCAGTAAACCAAGTTGTAGAATATAGATCAGCTACTTTTTTATCTTAATAGGTTGATCAATCAAATCCTTTAACTAGGTAGACCTAACAGTCTTATGTAAATCTTTTTACCAAGTGCATACTTTATTTTATGTTTGTAAATCCTTTCAGAACGTGGACCTACCAATCCTTATTGCTCCTAACAGTGCAGATCATCAGATGTGATCAATGTAAGCCTTAACAAGCCAAATTTATACTACAAGACTAAAGCTTGTGGGTATCATCCCTACCCTAGTTTTACTTTTTATTTGAAAGGTTTCTAGGTTACCAAATCTTGTGTCTAAGTGTTATGTATGCTTTCATGTTTTCTTAGTTTCTAATGCATGAAGTTAGATCATGATTCATATAAAGGATTAAATGCTAATTGGGATAAAAGTTTTAGAAGTTACTGATTCACCCCTCCCCTCTCTATAACTTAGCTTTTCATAATATTTCCAACATATGATATATTATAGATTGATGTAGGAGGTCACACTTTAGGAGTTGCCTAAAGTTGTGAAAAAAAGGACAATAGTATGAGTTGATAAAGTTGCAAGTAGGAACATGGTGATACAATTAAGGATAAAGATAATCAAAGATGAAAGAGGGAGAGATAATTCAAATATCAGTTAGTACAAAAGATAAAGAGGGAGATATATATAGAGGATGATTCCTTTGGAATTGTTGTCAAAGAGGGAGATGAATGTCAAGTCACCATAAAATATCTAAAGAGAATGTGAGATATATCAAAGAGGTGTTGGGAGGTTGGTGCCTCCATCCCCTCTAGGTTGGTGCCTCTATCCACTGTAGACTGATAGATTTGTAACATGTGCTTAACCGCCTCCCATGGATCCTTGTCTCTAGCTATTGTAATGTGCATTGATAGCTCAAGCTTTTGGTGTAACAAAGACAGTGATTCCAACAATTGGTATTGGAGCATTGGGTTATGGGTTCAAATCCCTCAGGTCATACTAAGGGGGGATTGTTGGGAGGTCGATGCCTCCATCCCCTCTAGGTTGGTGCCTCTATCTAGCATAGACTAATGGATTTATCACATGTTCTTAGTTGCCTCCCATGGATCCTTGTCTTTGGCTTTTGTAACATTCATTGATAGCTCAAGATTTTGGTGTAATGACAATAGTGATTCCAACAAGTGGTATCAAAGCATTGGGTTACGAGTTCAAATGCCTTGGGTCATACGGAGAAGGCAATTATTGGGAGGTCAATGCCTCCATTTTCTCTAGGTTGGTGCCTCTATCTAGCATACACTAGTGAATTTATGACATGTGCTTAACTGCCTCCTATGGATCCTTGTCTTTGGCTATTGTAATGTTCATTGACAACTTGAGATTTTGGTGTAATGACAACAACAATTCCAACAAGAGGAATTATATAAGAGATTGCAAGAATGAGAATCAAAATGAAACTAAGGATATTAATGAAGATCTAATAATGTGAATAGAGAGAATTGACAACAAAAATCTAGAGAATACTTTTGTCATTGCATGGTAACTCAAGGTGTTTCCATCAATGTCAAAGAGGGACATTGTTGGAACTATAATTGGAAAGTTTGTTGTATTGTCATTTTTGTCAAACTGTACTAGTAAGACATTTTCTAAAAGTATAGAGTGCTATATTATTTGATTGATGAAGAGGATTGAAAAGATATTTTATGAGATGAACTGATAAAGTGGTTAAGTAAAGACGAGTAAGTATGATGGAACTACAAAGGGTACTTGATTAGTTAGTATTTGACAAGATAATGTGTTGTTTGATCATTGTATTAAGTGAAGAAGAAAGATAAATTAAAGTATGGAAGATATGATTGATAGAAGTCAATAAGTTGAGTAAAACATGTATTTGACCAAGTGAAATGCTACTAGGTCAAAGGAGATGTCAAGCATTACTGAGCAAAAGATTAAGGAACTTAAGTATCAACTGAGTGTTGGTAATGGCTGAGAAAGATGAAGCTAAAATGAAGTAATGACTAAGCATAGTTATGGCCAAGCAAGCCAGTATAAGTTGACTAAGATAGATCAATAGTGACTAAGATAAAGAACATAGTGATAGCTAAGTGTCAACATTTTGATAGTTTCTAAAAGAATCAAGATTGGAGGCCAACATAGTTGAATTTACGAAACAATCAAAATGTGTTAAAAATAAGGATTGATGAGCTGGCATATTTAATGCATGAATTGAGTTTGTTAAGCAATCTAAGAAAAAGATTCAAAGATAAGTTTCTAGAAGTTCTAAGGAAAGAAGTAGAAAGAAAAAATGATGAATAGATTCAATGAATCTGATCAAACTCTAAGATCTACAGTTATATTTTAAGTGGTAAAAGATTAAACCCATCTATTCAAGGATGCATATGAGATGTTTTATAGTTTTTGTTGGTTGGAAAATTGTGAAGAATAAGAGTTCTAGAGGAAAAGTGAGAAGTTGATGAAAGAGGGAATCTTTTAATAGGATCACACCTAATAGTGTGTTGTGTAACCTTTGATAGCGTTGACTCTTAATTGAGCTCACTTTAGAAGGGTGAAAAGTGGTAGCATATTACTTGGTGGTCTTTCCCATATTGGGTTTCCACATTAAATCCTAGTGTCATACATGTGTGAATGTTGTTTTCATGTTTTCATACTCATGATTTTCTATTTTGGCCAAGTGGATTTATGAGTTTGATTAAGTTGTTTGAAGTTGTTAAAAGTTGAATTGGTACATTTGGACCTAAGGATAAATCCTTCACCCCCTCTTAGTTATTCTAGACATTCTAAGAGTATAAAAGGTCCTAGATCCTCCAACCAAATGGGTTATAATTTTTTTTATAATAGAGGAAGTAATCAAGGATTCAAAGGAGTCAAAATAAATGGTGACAAAAAAATTTTTAAAAAGAAATTTGATTATCATAAAAATACTAAAGATTTTTTTAAAAAAATATTAAATAGAAGATGGAAGATTGGAATAATATCAAAAGAGATCTAACTAATAAAAAAAACATGGAGTGATTTTTTTTTAAAAATAAAATCTCAAAGGTATTATTGAGAAAAAGATAGATTAGAATGAAAAATAACAACATGAATTATGAAAGATTAGATCTAAATCAAACTCTTGTGAAAGAAACACTACTTTTTATCCCTTTATAAAATCAATGAGGACAAGGGAGGATTGAGTTTTACTAGCGAGTGTTTATATCTGATGAAAAAAGGAAAAGAAATGGAAGTAGAAGATATCAAAATTTCAATCATAATGATGATAAATATAGATCTAGAGTTTAATTAGTGATTTGGGACAAATGAATGTTAATTATTTAAAATGTAGCTAGATCAGCCATTGTGCTAACACTTGTAGATCTAGTTGTGATTTGATAAAGTTTGGGAATGATAAGAATGTCATAGATTCAAATGAATGTCATAATATATAGTCATGGTATGGAAGAAGAAAGAAGCTAATAAAGAGAATATTTTGGTACTAGATCCCACTATGATATCTTTTGGTAATGAAGCCATGAAGAATTTGTGGGTATTGTAGGAGCTAGTTAAATGAGTTTTCTTGTTGTAGGAGTCTTTTTTTCTCATTTGACATTCAAAGGTAGAAAATACAATGTATGTTTGTGTGTGATGGGAACTAGCATCGAATGAGTTTAGGCATCGTAGGAAGCCTTCTCCACTCATTCAACATGATTTTCTCATTCAATGTATATGCAGGCTGAAAATGAGGTGTATTTTCATATTTTTATGACACTGCAGGTCTTTCGTGCAAGAAGAGGTTTCTTGCTACAAAGTTATGCCAATGTATTTTTGACCTTTTTGCATGATCATAGGTTAGTCCAAAGAGATAGAAGATGTTTTTGTGATGGTACAAAATTCTAAGGTTTTGTGTGTTTTCAACCTTTTCATATGATGACATGTTTGTTGAAAAGAAAGAAATATTTAGTGTGATGGTGCACAGGCCAAAAAATTTGTGTGTTTTTGTTCCTACATTATTTTTTCTTTTGACTATGATATGACCTAAGAGCTCAATATTTATTGTAGAATTATTTTTTTTGAGATTTTTCACGTGACATAAGTGGTTTTCCTTCCTATGTTTCCACTTGTAATGGGTATGGACATTATTTTCTTGACTATAGGGGAATTTATTGGCTCAAATTCCATCATTTCATATATCAAATACACATAGAAATTATATTTAATCAAATTTATTTTTCTTTAGCTATCTTGTCCTTCTACAAAGTTCTTTATTTCTAGTTGTTGTTGTTACTTCTATTATAAAATGTACACACATAATCAAATTTTATCTAATATTTTATTCATTGCAAATCTGTAACTTAACTCCATCGAGGTTGGAGTTCAATCTCAATAGTTATAATTTGAGTTATGCCTGATATCTTAAAAAGGAAGATTTCTACATATTTTTAGAGGTTCTTCTCTAGTTCATTACAGTAGCATTATGCTTATATTGTATTCTTTTTTCCTTCCATTAATGAAAAATATATGTTCTTACCTATTCTTCCCATTCATTAGTATGTGATGTATCTTGCCTCACTTTGAATATTTCTTTCATATTTTCCTTATCCATATTTTGCATTAAATTTGCTAGTAGTTGTTGCATAGTGGTATTCCTTTTCCTTTAAACACTTGGATCATTTCCAAACTAGCATGTGATTCATTGGGAAATATAATAGAGTCAGGATCTATGTATTTGGGAGCCTTATTCATGTTTTTATGCACCCATGGGCAAAGCTAGTAGTCAAATTTTAATCGGGTGCATCACCTTTCCCTTTAAACATTTAATTTTAATGCAATCCTTCTCCCTTTTCATCAAAAGTAGTAGTTTAGGTGCATCTTGGTTGTAAGTAAGCCAACCTTCTCTAGAGATTCAACCTCAATGTGCAAGTCTCGTACTTGGAGGTTGTTTCATGTTACACAAGGTTGCTTGAGGGTCATAACTTAGGCAAGGGTGAAAACCTTTGTGTCAATAGCTATCACTTCTCCTAATCAATTGTGATACCATCTAAACTATCATTTCTCTTATATTTTAATATATTAATTGAATATTACTTTTGTTTGAATATAATTGATGTGTATTGTATGATTAGTTAAAAAATACATTAATTTTCAATGAGAAAAATAATTATGATGACTCGATGTTAAAAACTTAAATTTTCAAATCATTTTTCACTATTGTGAAGAAGAAATTAAGGGTTTTGTAGAGCTTGTTTGTGATTGGTGAATTTGTGCAAAAATAAAATCAAGGATGGTTATTCATGAATCTAATGTTGACATATCAAGCATTTTGAAGTGAGTGAAATTGGAAGAATTTAATCATTGAAAAATTAGATAATTAGAAATAGGAGTATTTATAGTAGGGTTGGAGAGATTTAATACCTTGGGTTTGGGTATTTGGGGAGAGTTTCCCAATTTTGTAGAGAAAGAACCTACCTTTTTTTTATGTAAACTAGATTTTTCTAGCCCTTTCTTCTTTAAGAGCTTACCTAGGCTTCTCTTCTAGCCTACTAGGGTTTCCCTTTTGTCACCCTAACCTCAAGAGGATTGCTATCCTCGTTGGAACAATTGGTTAATTGTTTATTTTCTTTGATATTACACAAAATGTCATATCATTACCAATTAGTGTCTGTCAAGCTCACTCGGGTGATGAAGATAGTTTCCTATGTCTACTGAGCATTCCAAAGTTTGACTAATTTAGAAGATAGTGTCTATCAAATTCACTCATTTGTCAAAGGAAATTTTGTAGAAGTTGAATGTTAACAAAGCTCACTCAGTTAATGAAGAAAATGTTGGATTGAACTAGTATTAACCAAGCTCACTTCATTACTAAAGAAACTTTTTGAATATGTAGTGTTAACTGAGTTCACTTGGTTAACACAAGAAAATTTCTTCTGAGTTAGTTTCGACCGAACATGGTTAGCTAACGAAGGATTTTCTTGTTTTGGCATATTGAGTTAATTTGGTTTAGTGGTTGGTTATATCCAACTAAGAAGTTGAATATTAAGTATTCTAATTTGTATTAAAGTCAACTTGACAATATGTAAGATATAAATATAAGGTCAAGTTGAAGAATTGAATAAGAAGCATAAGTGGAAGTGATTAGAAGATTTGATGATGCTTAGAGCAAGATAATTAGAAGGATAAGAAAAATATCCTTTTTGAGCTACAAAGATACATTTCATCGAGAAGGATTAAGTATACAAGTCAAAATTGAGATCAATAATCAACAATTCAGTTGCATCAAAAATTAGGTCATCACATTGTTACTATCTAACCATTGTAGTAGTGATCAAAATCTCTTAACCAAGTTGGTTTAACAACTATTTGTAAATTATAACTACCTATCATCTACAACTATTAGAGAATGTGGGAATGATGAGTGGAGTAGAGTGAATGAGTGGAGTGGAGTAGTGAAGCAAAAATTTGAATGGGATTTTGAGTAGGAAACCTGCAAAGCATGGATAGGATGATCAGAGTGTGGGCCTAGAGTAGGATAATGATGAAGATAAGGGGGATGCAACAAAATATGGGGACCCATGAGATCTATAGCCATATCCATGAGAAAAAGATAAATTTTCTCCAAAAACAAGGGCATTTGGAGGGGGCCCAAGGGCCTAGGGGTGATGGACCGATCTGTTTCGAGTCAAAGCTTCTAGTAAATCCTCCTTCCCTAAGATCATTGATAAATCAAATAAAGAAAAGGGTATTTATGCCTTAGAAGTACCTATAGAGATTATAGATCATAATATTTTGGGCATAGTAGCTACTCTAGTGGGTAAGTTCATTGGCCCCTAACCAAACATTAACCTGGTGTGAATCTTTTCTACAAGTGGGAGTTGATTGGTCGAGTTGAAGTAATAGTTATGGCTAAAGGCTTTATGTCTTTTGAGTTTTCCTACCCAAAAGATTACTCAAGGATTCTCTATGCAGGAAACTGGTTGATGGGGAAGTCTATTCTTATACTAAAAAAGTGGACTTCCAACTTTGACCTCAATGATTAGATTTTCAAAACTTCCCTTGGAATACTAGCATGAAGATATGTTTTATGGTATCGCTAACTCTTTTTGGGAGTTTCTATCTATTGACTCTTTTACTACAGCCAAGAAAAGACTCACATATGCTAGAATTTGCATTGGAGTGGTCGATGGTTAAGATATGCCTCAAGTGATCAAGTTTCAATCATGATTGGGAAGGTGAATGCAACATATATATTATGAAAAAGTACCTTTCACCTACTTCCATTGCAAAAAGGTAGGACACAAAGAAAAGGCATGCCCTATTTTTATATGGAAGGAAAAGGCCTCCAAGGCTCAAAATAAACAAGGAAAAAACAAGGATAATCAACACAAATTCTTGAATCAATACAAGGCTTTCAAGAAGGTGTAGAAGGAGAAAGAACCCAATGGAAAGATCCCTAAGAGGGAAGTTCTTGGAGAGAGAGACAAGATGGTGACCCCACTGGATCACCAAAGTTTGGAAGGTAGAACATAAAATAAGGAGCTAGAGTAGCAAAAGGCCCTTTTGACAACAAGCAACAGTGACTCAGAATATCTTAAGACTAACCCTAAAATCATTATTTTGATGGGGGGAGTGGATGATTGAGTTTGCAGGAAGAATATAGAAGAAGATGAGACCATAGTGAAGGAAATCAATGAGGAGATCACACCAGAGGAAACTAATGTGGCACCCTGCATTCCTGACACCTAGGATGGGGTTCCTATGGAGGTTTAGGGACAACCTCTAACATAGGGACAAACTTTATTAGAAGCAATGGAGTTTCTCCTTTGAAAGTTAATAGATTTCTTGAGATGGTTTCTACCTCCACTCTTGGCCATTTCTCCTAGATAGAGGCTCTTTTTGATAGCTATAAAGATGCCAATGTAGGACCATGGATTATAGTTAAGAAAAAGAAAAAGAAAAATAGTAGGGGTCCATCGTCAGTCTTGCCTACAGCAAAAAGGAGTTAAGTAAAAGCTGACACAGGAAGAAAATCAAGCACTCCAGGTAGGAAGAACAAGCATCAAATTAAAAAGGAAGAAACAAGGAGGAATATTATGGATGGGACCCAAAGAACCATCCAGGAAACATGCACCCAAAATAAACCATGAAAGTCATTTCCTAGAACATTCATGGACTTAATGGAATCCGTAAACAATAAATTGTTAGGAATATGATTAGGGATCATAGGGCAGATTTATTTTTGATTCAGGAAACTAAAATGAAGAAGGAGAGTTAAAAAGATCATTTTCAATAATTGAATGAAGAACTTGGCTACAAACTTTGAAGGGGCTTCTGGAGGTCTGTTAGTGATATAGAAGGATACGTTTGAAGTAGACATCATTTTTTATGAAGGTAATATATTGATCATGTATTTCAATAATCCCAAGGAGCAGGTCAGCTAGAATATCATGAATATATATGCCCCTAACACTAAGAATAGCAGAAGATTATTTTGCAATAGAATCTATGATTTAATGGCCTTGGTGGGAGAACCCAAGGCAATTATTATGGGAGATTTCAATACCCATCTTTTGGCCATGGAGAAATTATGTGGGCTCCCACTTGACTTGGATAGTAGGCAACACTTAGCTAATATGATCAAAGACCTAGCCCTTCTAGATGTTGAGCTTGGTGGTGGAAAATTCACTTGGTATAATAGGAGAGTCAGTATGGATTGCATTCAAGTTAGGCTGGATAGGGCCCTAATCACTATGGATTGGATGAACTAGTTTCATTGCAAGCTTTCCTCTATGGTGAGACTTGGATTAGATCATTCTCTGATCTCTCTTACCATAGAAGCCATTAATAGGAAAAAAGCTTTGCCTTACAGATTTGAGAAGATGTGATTTGCTCACCCTAGTCTTTTTGTCAAAATTAAGGAGTGGTGGAGTATAGAGGTGGAAGGTACTACCATGTATAAGGTGGCCAAGAAACTCAGATACATCAAAATGGAGATTAGAAATTGGAACAAAATAGACTTTGGTAATATCTTTCAAGCTAAAGATTGAATTTTGGAGGACCTTGGAGAGGTGCAGAAAGAGATACATAATAGAGGATATGATGAAATAAGGCTGAAATCTGAAAAGGATATTCTAGCTGAGCTTCACAACATTGTGGGAAAAGAGGAAGTATTTTGGAGGTAGAAGTTTAGGTTGGTTTGGCTCAAGGAAGGCATCAAAAACTCAAGATTCTTTCATCTCTCCACTATAAAACATAGGGCTACTAATAGAATAATTGGGATTAAAAAGGGGAATGATAATATAGGGGAAGATAATGAGATAGCAAAGGAAGCTATTAGTTAATTATCTTCCATCCTATCTAAAGATCTAAACTTGGATGAAGAGGACCATAATGAAATTCTCAATACCATTCCTAGTGTGATTAGTGTTTCTTAATATGTGACCTTAGTATCCCAAATGTGGAAGAAATCAAGGAAATTGTTTTCACTCTTCCTACTAATAAAGCCCCAGGCATTGATGGCTTCCCAACTTTTTTATTTTATATTTACTAGGATTTTATTAAAGATGACCTTGTCAAAGTGGTCCATGAATTTTTTGGAGCCAGGAACCTACTTAAAGAAATCAATGCCACCTTTTTTGTTTTGATTATTAAAGTTATAGGTGTGGATTCTTTTGAAAATTTTAGACCTATTAGTCTATGAAACTCTTTTTACAACATTTTTGCAAAGGTTTTAACTAACAAAATTATCAAATTACTACCAGAGATTATTGCACCTCAACAATAAGGATTTGTCCCTAGTAGACAAATCTTGGATTCCATCATTATTGTTCATAAAGTGATCCACTCCTTAGAGGAAGGTAAATAGGGGGGTTTTCTGCTCAAACATGATCTTTCAAAGGCCTATGACAGGGTGGACTAGGGGTTCTTAGATAAAATTTTGGAGGCTTTTGGTTCTAATGCCAAATTTAGAAACATTATTTCTCAACTAATTTACACCCCCTCTTTTTTTATCATAGTTAATGGGACACCCTCTAACTTCTTTAAATCTTCTAGGGGGCTTAGATAGGGCAACCCTCTCTCACCTATCCTCTTTATCATTCTGGTTGAAGGCTTGGGTAGGCTTATTCATGACAAAAGGAGCATAGGGGAATTTGAGGGTTTGAAACCTTCCTCTAGTCCCGTGGTCTTCTCCCATCAACAATTCATGGATGATACCATTTTAGGGGGAGAGGCTTTAGTAAGAGAAGCTAGAAATGTTAAGAGCATCCTCAATACTTATTCTAATACCACTGGGCAACTCATCAACTGGAGAAAGAGTTTGGTCTTCTTTATAAACACCCCAATTAATATACAGAGGAAAATTGCTGGTATTTTGGGCTGTAAATTGGTGTTCTACCTTCCACCTATTTGAGGCTTCCTTTGGAGAACAAACCTCCTAACCTATTTTTAAATAATCTCATTGATAGATTCAATAGAAAGCTTGTGGGTTGGAAAGGCATCACTCTAAGTCAAGCAGGCAAAGTGCTTTTGATTAAATCAACTTTGCAAAACTTGCCTACTTATTCTTTAAGCCTCTTCTCTATTCCTTGAAAGGTGGTTGATACTCTAGAATCTATATAGAGGAATTTTATGTGGGCTAGTACCAATGGAAACAAGAAGTACCCATTGGTAGCTTGGGAGATCATTTGTAGAACCAAGAAGTAGGGGGGGCTGGGGATAAGGAATTTGAAATAGTTCAATAGAGCCCTCCAAGTGAAATAGTTATGGAGGATTTTCAACACCACTAGGGAATGGAGAGATATTTTGAAGGACAAGTATGATGCTAATATTAATTTCAGATAGTTCATTAGTAGGGATCTTGACCCTAGGGGTTCTAACATCTGAAATGGCATTATGAGGATGAAGAATATAGCTTTTGAGAAAGTTAAATAGAAACTAAGAAATGGAGAAAACATAAATTTCTAACATGACGATTGGCTTAGACAAGGGCCTCTATAGAACATAGAGCCATTTAATAGATGGGCTAAATCTTGTATGGAAATATATGGGAGCAAAGTAAGTGACTATAGAGCCCATAATGAGTGGATTGATTTGACCAAGATATCCCTAGATCTTAAGTTGCTAATGGACATGGTTAGGAATATAGATTTGTCCCACAATAAGGATGTCATTAAATGGGGGAGACTAAGAATGGCAATGATATTGTAGCCTCTAGCTACGAGACCATGCAAAATAATGGAAATGCCCAATTTTGGGCCAAAGCCTAGTATCTAGGTCTTGTTCCCAAAATCAACATTTTTTTGGATTATGCTCCAAAACCATATTTTAATGATGGAAAACCTCACCAAGAGGGGGAATATGATGTCTAATAGATACATTATGTGCAAAAAACATTGTGAGAGTGTGGATCATATCTTTATCCACTACCACTTCACTAGAGATATTTGGTCTCATTTCCTATCTTTTTTCAATATGACTTGGTGCTTTCTTTCCAACACTATGGATCTCTTTGAAAAATGGAACCATGGGTTGTATGGGGATGGAATCAAGGACTTGGGGAAATGGACTTTGCTCCATGTTTGTTGGGGAGTGTGGAAAGAGTAGAACAATGAGTTTTTTAGGGAGAAAGAAACAAATGTTAATGTTGTCTTCCACAAAAGCCTTAACGCTCTTTTTTAAAACTAATCTATTATTAAAGGTCCTAATCCCTTTCTTAGCACAAAGGGAATGGATAATAGTAAGAGGAAATATTGCAAATGGACTCTTCCACTGGAGGGATGGCATAAAGAAATTTTTGATGGGGTGGCCAAAGGCAACCCAAGAAAGACAAGGGTGGGAAGCATCATTAGAAATGCATATGGTAAAAGGATTTCTATTTTGTCTTCACCTCTGGAAATACAAACTAATCATTATGTGGAGGTGATTAAAGCTCATCAAAAAATCAAACTGGCTCAAGACATGGGAGTCAAAAATCTTTGCCTTGAAGGAGACTTAAAGAATATTATAGATTTCCTTAATGAGAAGAATGAGCCTACATGGAAAATTATGAATATCATTGAAGAATTCATTCAACACCTTAATAATTTTGATAAAACTTATGTGGCTCATGAGTATAGGGAAGCCAATCAAGTGGCTGACAGGTTGGCCAACTAGGCAATCAAGAAAAATGAAGCAACAAAGTGGACAAAAAAGCATAATGTTCCACTAGAATATAATGAGCTAATTGAAAAGGAAAGGATCTGAGGTAGATTGGGAATCATAAAAGGCTCACTATGATTGTTTATGAGTTATGGGAAATGTACAGAAATATGATGTGTAGGTATGGAAGCAATTGTACTTTTCACATCAATAATATCCATCATCTCACTTTGAGGATCAATTTTGGGCATAAAGTACACAATGTGAAAAGAAGTTTTGAGAAAATGACTAGTGCCAATGATAATCCAAATTTGAATATTATCAATACTAGGAAACAAGCTTGCAAAGAGGAAGAAATAATGGTGGGGGAAAGACATAGGAGGGAACCTAAGGATGAATTTTAGAAGTGGCGTAAATGCTCCAAGGTGTGGAGCATTTTGAAAAAAGGCAAAGTTACAAATTTCATTGAATGGCTCCATGGGTGGAAACCCTTTGTTACATGGAGCATGGTAAAGAGATGGAATAAGGGGATTGTTAAGATTGATGAAGTGGATTTCATAGTGATGAAGGATGTTATCTTTGTGGTGACTAGTATTCCCATCATGGGGAAGAAATTCTATAGAGATAGAAAGATTTTAGGGCAAGTTATGGTTGAATTCACCAAGGATTTGGATCGAGGAAAAGCAGGCTTTAGTGAAGAAAGGTACTTACTACCTACTGAGCACCATTAAGCCACTATGGAGGTTTTTGCTAAGGGTTTTAATCAAGTACATTTCCCTTGACATGAGATTTGACTGCCTTTGCACCCACCATTTTGTGCTTCTTAACCATTTCAGGTATGGGGTGAAGATATTATTCCTTTCTACCTTTACTCAAATATTAATGAAAATATTAATGGCTATAAGGAGAACCACTCTAGTAACCCAACCTTCCATGAGGGGCTCTTGATGTTAATCTATGAATTTTTTAAGGCTAGGTCTATGGGGAAACAAATTAAGAATAGGAAGGTAGGGAATAAGGGCACAGATGATTTAGATGAGTCAGGAGAAGACTCTATGCATTCAGATACTAAGGATAGCCAAGAGATGCACTTGGACATGGAGGAGGAAGCATCCCCATAGTATAATACTAGAAAAAAAAGTATTAAAATAGAGAGAAAGGAGAAAAAATTAATTACCAAACCTAAACAGGTTTCGACATCTCTCCTAATAAGGACTACAATGAAAGGGTGGAGTGCATGGACACGGAGGGCCATAGTACTGAAGGGGAAGAGGAGACCTTCAGAGAAGGGGAGGATGTTGAGAGGACAGATGGTAAGAGAAACATTATCATTAAAATGTCGGCCAATAGAGAGGAGGAATGTGAGGTCAAGACTTTTAGGGGCAAGAAAAGAGGAAAAGCTAGCAAATCCAACAAGGAAAATAGGGAGTGGGGAAGGATAGTGTTGAGGGGGATACAAATCAGGGTGACAGGGAAGAGCACAAGTAAGATTATGAGGAATTCAGATCCAACCATTACAAATGCATGATTATGGGCAAAGATAGGAATGTGGTGTGGAGGAATTTTGATACCATTTCTACTAGGATGGGATCAATAAAGAACTAATTAGAACTATGGTCAAGGAGAATAAAGAGGGAAAAATCCAAATGGAAGAGCTAATTGACCCAACCCTTGTGATTTTAAGTGACGCCACTAAGGAAAATCCTCAAATGGATGTAATCAACAATGCTAAAAATAGTGTGGTGGATAGTTATTGCACCACCAAATAGATTTTTCATGAAATTCAAGAGGTCAAATACAGAGTGAGAAGTTTGGAGAGGGAGAATTATAGCTTGTAGAATAGGAAAATTGAGGAAGAAAAGCACATGGATAATAGAGTGGAGGAAGTGAAGAGTAGGGTCCAAACCATGGAAAGTACTATGCATAATATTGCTGAGAAAAGATACAACATTCTCAAAGAGCCCTATGAGAACATAAAGGTGCTTATTAACAAAATTGAAGTACACAAGGTCAACAAAGAGGATGATGTTTCTCCTAACATTGCCAAGGATAAGTCTCCTAAGGATAGTTCAAGGAAGGGAAATAGATCTAGCACAAAGAAGAAGCATACCCAAGAACCCCACAAAGATCTATCTAACATGAAGGAGATGGCTAGAAGAATTTCTAAGCTAGAAATTTGTGTTGCAAGAATACTCAAAGAAATCACCTTAGTAGCCTTCCTGTCTTTTTGGGCTCTCTTGATTATTTTGTCTTGCTCCACTGGTTTTATTTTTGCTTTTTTTCCTTTTTTCTATTGGGTGGGGGCTGTTTTAGTATGCTTCTTTTAGTTAGGATGATACTTTAAGCATTCTTTTTTTGTTTATCTTATGTTGTGTAAGGGTTTCAAGGCCCCATTAAAACCTATTTTTCTTAATCAAAAACAACTATTTGTAAATCCTCTAACAAGGTGGCATTTATAATTGAATTGTCTAAAGACCTCTAATAAGGCCACTCCTAACATGGTGATTAAATCCTCTAATAGGGTCACACATAACAATGTGTTTTATAACTTTTAATAGGGTTGGCTCCTAATAGGGTTTACTTCAAAAGAGTGAAAATTAGTAACTAGTTGCAATTGGTGGTTTTTTCCAAATTGGGTTTCCACATTAAATCTTGGTGTCAATTGTGTTCATGCTATTTCTTTTATATGTATGCAACTAAGTTAAGTAAGATCAATAAAAAATAATATCTTATATATTTCATGCTAAGAAGTTACAAAGTTACAATATTTTCTAGTGTAAATTGAGTGCATGTATGTTTGTCGAGTTACAGTAGAATACAATTTGATAAGAGTTTTGTTTTGTACTAACATCTAAGTGACTTGGGATTTATTTTAGTGGTAATTGATTTACCCCTCCCATCTCAATTACTACTCTTATATTTCCAATAATTAGTATCAAAGTTTTTGGTGCTTGCAGAAAAGGTTTCAAGGACCTAAGCTAAAGATCAAGCTGTCTTACAAAAAGGAGATTCCAAAGTTGAACAAAGATAACTTTAAAGCATGGCAAGAACTCATGAGGCTACACTTGGAAGCCACTAGAGATATAGGGCTAAAGAATCATGATAACGAATACAAGGCTCCTATTAGAACTATGACTATTGAAGATATTGCAAAGAACAAGAGTTATAATATCATGATGATTAATATTGCTTCATCTCTCAACTATGCCAAGTTTGATGAAGTCAAAGATTGTGCTACTGCTCATGAAATGTGGACCAAGATGAAGGATATATATGGAGGAGATGAAAATGTAAGGAGATCCAAAGTTGAAAGTCCTAGAGGATAGTTTGATCAGATGAAAATGAGAGAGGATGAAAATATTGCGAAATATGTTGATAGAGTCAAAGTTAGTGTCAATGCTATCAAAGCCTTCGGTGGAACAATTGATGATGTAACAGTGGTAAGCAAGCTACCCAAAACCCTTCTTCTTATCTATACAATTAGAGTGTCTGCTATTTAAGAGATGAGATGTAATCCAAACCATACTATAACTTTAGATACTCTAGTTGGAAGATTGACAACATTTGAACTAGACAACTAAGATAATTATACTCCTAGTTCTAGCAATCTTGAGTTTGCATTTGAAGCTAAGGTATCACTCTAGAAGAAAGATAAGAGGTCTAAAATAAACAATTTGAAAGTGAAGAGGAAGATAATTCTGACAGTGATATTGAAGCCATTGAAGCATTTCTTGCAAGAAGGTATCCCAAAGGAAAAGAAAAATATAAAAGAAATATTCCTCTAATCTATTTCTCTTGTGAAGAAGTTGGACACATTGTTGTAGGGTGCCCAAATAGAGAAGAAAAAGATTAAAAGAAGCACAATAAGTTCAAAGGAAAGAAGAATTTTAACAACTTCAAGGACTACAAGGACAAAGGTAAGAAATCTTATTTTATTAATAAAGATTCAAATAGTAGTGAAGATGATGAAATGATTTATATTGTTTTTAAAGATAAATCTAATGATGAAAGAGATAAAATGGAACTTATCTCTCATGATAGAAAAAATGATACATGGATTATTGATAGTGGCTGCTCACATCATATGAATAGTGATAAAGCTAAATTTGAACACATGGAATATTATGATGATGGTAGTGTGAGATTTGGAAACAATGAACCGTGTTCCATAAAGGGAAAAGGTTGTATTTTACTGACCAATGAACTTAGATGTGATCATGCTTACTTGGTTGAAGGACTAAAGAATAATCTACCAAGTGTGGTACAGTTGAATAACATTGGATTCAAGGTAGGATTCATGAATGGGAAGGCCAAACTATTGGATGGTGTTAGTGAATAGATTGTCCTTTGGGAAAATACATGCAAATATGACCCTAAATGCCCAAGTGAAAGGACAAACTAACACCAATAGTTGGATAGGTTATCACGGATTGATAACCTTCTTCTGAATTTTTATTAGGTACAGCTCCCCATGTGAGATATTCAATGAATTTAAATATCCTGCACTTTTACCCGAAAGTACGAAAGGATCTCTCATAGATTCTTAGATTGTGAGGTATAGATTATTTCTAACAACAAAGAGATGCTTTAACTAATCTACATAAATGAATAATAACACTAATCTGCAGTAAAGACAGTAACCAAATATCTAGAACTGATAAATCAAGATTCACAAAGTAATACTAACTTAACATGATTGAACACAAGGTTTCTAAGCCATATTCAAGAAGATACATATATAGACATCAAATCTCTGTATGCACAAAGTCATGCAAAAGCTAAAACACCCATATCATATCTACCAATTACTATCATTACAATATCTGCTTATCTAAAACTCTAACCATTCTACCCTCCCCTTTGCAGCACCATAAAATCTCCTGTAAGGAAAAAGCAGAACTCTCATCCCAAACTCTCTTATACTGCAGCACCAAAGTCTCCCCTACAGAAAAGAAGTGGAACCCCTATTGTCTTTGATGTTGGCATAGTTAACCTATTCTTTCTTGTGGCTTTTCAGTTTCCTAACTGAATCTTGAAATTGGCTCTCTTTGTGGTTGCTCTGGTTCCCATTTTTTTTTTCTCTTATTTATGTTTTGATAACCTTATAAAACATTGATGTAAACATTTTATAAGAATAATTTGACATATTAAATGAGACTTGGACAAGTGGCACATTATTATATTATTCCAATATGAAAATACTCTTGATTCTAGGCGGATTCGAAATAACTCTATCAGAAACAATGGGTCTCGGTGCGGGAGGTATAACTATTTATCCCACCGTTGGATCTTGCTTAATTTTGGATATATTATCCAAATCCTAGTTCTCCACATTCTCACCAAGGCGATTTTGAAAATAATGCCTGAGTCAAAAGTTACAGATATCTGTTTGAGGGTCTATATGACTGTCAGAAAATCCGACTTGCTGAACTTGATCCAAAAAGCAAGCTTATCTCCTTGATTTTCCATGTGGCACACGATGATACTGATGTCACATTGTATTTATTTAAATCAATAGCTGGCAAGGTTTTTGTTTCCACATAATGAAAAATGTTCCTCCACCATGGCTGAGTTTGGGCCATTAGTTTTGCCTTGTGAATTCTCCTCATGTGTCTATTTACCGTCAGCAACTTGGGAGTCTCACATGTAGATGTAATGTGGGTCAAAAATATTCTTGGTGGAACATAAACATCTGCAATATTCATTGAGTTACACCCATGTTCTTTTATGTTAACCACATCTACTTAGTATACCCAATTATCATTATGGACCCCTATATCTACGAGCTGAAGGTGATGAATATTGATTTGCTTTATTTTAAACTATGGCTTTCAACATACTTCCTTATGATGAAATCCAAGCTGCCTCAAATATAGTCATTATGCCCTGTTGAACATTTTCTGCCATAGGTGAGTGATCTTGCAGGAGCTTGACTTGAGCTCTATATTTTTATTATTAGATGTTGAAAATGTGTTCTTTTGAATTTAAACTACCACCTCCATATTTACAAACTTTTGAATCATAGCACACGAGGTTTTGACAATAATCTTGCACATTCTAGAACAACCATCTGAACTTGAAAATAATGATCTTTGAACTTCTATACTGAAAGGTTGAACTTGACAATTTAAGCCAGGATTTGAATCTGCAAATTGAACCAATGAGCCACCTTGAACTTCTAAAACACTTCAAACCACCGCACTTGAACTTCATCTTAATCTGCACTACACTTTCTTGAAGTCATGGAACTAACAAACTAAACCTGGTAAATGCATTGGGATAGAATTCTGAACTTTCTAACCAATCTGCATTTTGAACCCATTTGAATTGCTTTGAAGCACTTTGAACTACTTCAAACTTCAGTTCGAAATGGTTCAAAAACTCTGAACTTGAGGTTTTAAATGTGTGACCACATTAGGTACTAATAGATGGAAAAATAAATCTCGTTGGGTCTGGCAAACAAACAAAAGATAACCTATTCTACCTAGATTTTAGTGAAAGTTCATGTTTTATTGCTCAAGTAGAAGAAAGTTGGTTATGGCATAAAAGGTTGTGTCATGTGAACTTTGATAATCTTATCAAGATAAGGAAAAATAGAAGATTAAGAGGTATTACTAGTTTGAGGAAACTGGATATGGGTCTATGCAAAAATTATTAAATTGGTAAAATGGGCAAGACAAGTTTCAAAAGCAAAGACTATCATTCAAAAGAAATCTTGGAGCTAGTACATATAGACTTATGTGGACCTATTGGAATAGAGAGCTATAGTGAAGATAAGTATTTTATTCCATTTATTGATGATTATTCTAGAATGATGGCTATAATGTATCTAAAAGAAAAATATGAAGCTTTTCAAAAGTTTAAGTGGTATCTAGCAAGAGTAGAGAAAGAAACTAGAAAAAAGTTGAAATGTTTGAGATCAGACAGAGGTAGTGAATTAATTTCTAATGAGTTCAATGAATTTTGCATTGAAAAAAGAATTAAGAGACAAGTATTAGCCCCTGGTACACCTCAGTAGAATGGTACATTTGAAAGAAGAAACAAATCTATCATGGATTGTGCAAGAACCTTGATGATAGAAAAAAGTGTTGCAATCAAATATTGGAAGGAAGCAATCAATACTACAATGTATACCTTGAACAAAGTATAGTAGAAGAAAGACTCAAATCAAACTCCTTATGAAATATGTTATGGTTAAAAACCCAATGTAAGTTACTTGAAAGTATTTGGTAGCAAATGTTATATCTTGATAGAATCTAGCAAAGGTAATTTTGATGTTAAAGGTGATGAAGGCACGTTCCTAGGATACTCCTGTAGAATTAAAGCATACAAATGTTTGAATCTAACTACTCATAAAATCATAGAAAGTGCACATGTGAGAATTGATGAATTTGTAGAAAAGAGTGAAGAGGAAAGAAATAAAGAACATGAGGATTATAGAAAGTTTGTTTATTATGAACCTGATACTGTACCAAATCTACTTTGAAGTTAGAAGGCTTCACCTCTTGATTCATCAAAATCCCCAAAAGCTACTAAGTTGCATCCAGTGCAACCTGAGTCATAGTCTAAAGGACCTGATTTGTAGTCAAACGACACCAAGCTAGTGCTTGAGTAAACCAAGTCAGAAGGACTCGAGTCACAAATAGTGGGACCTGAGCTTAACATAGAAGATCATGAAGAGATTAATGGAACATGTTCAAAATCAAAAGTACCTATTTTAGCAAGATATGTCAGAAAGCATCATGCACCTAATCAAAATATTGGAGATAAGTCAAATGGAACAATAAAAAGAATCAAATTAAAAGGTGCATGTTTTCTTATTGAATTTGAACCTATAAATGTTTTAGATTAAGGTAAAAATAGGTTTTGAAGGGACTCAAAACCCTTAACAAAAAAGAAAAAGATATTCAAGTAAGCACAACTAGGTTTTACAAGGACCTGAAACTTGCAATAAAATACTTACAAAATCAAGTTTTATAGGGACCTGAAACCACAAAATAAGACCAAATAATGAAACCAGGTTTTACAAGGACTTGAAACTGAGTGTTTAAACAAAAGGATCAAAAACCAGTTAGAAAACCTAGACCACAGACTAGTTACTAGAACTACCAGTAGAACAAAGACTAGTTACCAGAATCACCACTAGGAACTATTGCAATTCCTTGATCATTTTCCCCACCTCCTTGCCCACCTTCACAGTGTTTTGGATGGTGTTAGTAGTAGATTCCCTAGTTACCTTAGCCACCTTCTTTCTTGAACTCTATCTTGTTCTTTTGCTTGGTCTACCAAGAGACATGATTTTCTCATTATTTCTCTTCCCTAAGCTAGTGGCAACAACACAAATTCTTGAAGTGGCCTGGTCTATCTTGTTACCACTCTCTTTAATCAAAAGATGGAGTTTATGTTCATATTCCTTTAGCTTCTCTGGGATATTGCCAACCTAAAATTGTAGCTAAATGATCTTAGCTTGGTCAACTTTCTGGTCGTGCTACATCTTTCCCATTCTTCTTTTCAAATTCATTAACTCATTGTACATCTAGGAGTCACCTTGGATAGAAATGTAATTGGCACAAAGTGGGTATTCAGAAATAAGATAAATGAAGATGGAAAAGTTTCAAGAAACAAAGCAAGGTTAGTTTGTAAAGGTTATACTCAAGAAGAAGGTATTGATTATGGTGAAACTTTTTCCCCTGTTACAATATTGGAAGGTGCTAGGAATTTACTAGCATATGCAACATTTAGAGGATTTAAAGTGTATCAAATGTATGTAAAATATTCATTCTTGAATGGAACTCTTAATGAAGAAGTCTACATTGAACAACCTAAAGGTTTTGTACATCTTAGCAAAAGAGATATGGTCTATAAATTGCACAAAGCTTTGTATGGTCTTAAGAAAGCTCCTAGAGCTTGGTATGAAAGACACCATAACTACTTGGTAAATATTGGTTTTCAAAGAAAAAATGATAATAATAGTCTATATATCAAGGAAAGACTAGACAAGGAGATTGCGTTGGCATAAATATTTGTGGATGACACTTTCTTTACAAGAAACGATGACTTGTGCAAGGCATTTTCAGTAGAGATGAGTAAAGAATTTGAGATGCCCATGTTTGGAGAGATAAAATTCCTTTTTGGATTACAAATCCAATAGAAGAAAGATGGTATCTATATTACTCAATCCAAATATATCAAGGAGATACTAAAGAAGATTGGGATGGAAGACTCAAAACCTATTGGAACACCTATATCTATTAGACATAAGATTTCCAAAAATCATGATTCAAAAGAGATAGATCAAACTGCATATAGATTAATGATTGGAAAATTCCAGTACGTAGTGTGCACAAGGCCTGATATTGCATTAATAGTTGGTATGGTGGAAAGATTCTCAAAAAATTCTAAAGAAAATCACATGATGGAAATCAAGAGAATCATGAGATATCTAAAATGTACCAAAGAATATGGTTTATGGTACAAAAAGGTTGGAAACTTAGATTTGAAGGCATTCACAGGTACTAATTGGGCAAGTAGTGTTGATGATAGAAAGAGCACAAGTGGAGGAGCATTCATTCTTGGTAAAAGATTAGTATCTTAGACAAGCAAGAAGTAGAATTGTATTTCATGGTCCACAACATAGGCAGAATATGTGGCAGTAGTAGTTAACTATTCTAATATTGTTTGGTTCAAGCACTTATAGGCAGGTATGAAGATAGAGATCAAGGATCTAGTGGTTATCTTCAATGATAACACTAGTGCAATTAATACATCAAAGAACCTTGTGATGCATACCAAAACCAAGAAAATTTCTATAAAATATCATTTTTTTAGAGAATTGGTCTAAGATAAAGAGATAAGATTGGAATGTGTGAATGCAAAAGAGAAAACTGCAGATATATTCACTAAGTCATTACCCTAGGATGTATTTTTGTATCTACAGGGTAAGTTAGGGGTCATTCCCCTATTTGAAGATCACTAAATGCAATTTAGTGATGCATCAACCAAAGCATGAAGAAGATCATAAAGTTGACGCAATATTGAAAAAGGCACATTGCAAATGAATCAGTACATAAGGTACATTTATATTCATTGAATATTATCATTGGTATGAGATCTCAAAGAGGAGAGTTTGGCTATCATATCAAAAGAAATCTTGTTTCGCAATGTCAAAGAGGAAGAACTTGGTCTGATATCAAAGAGGGAGAGTTTGCTATCAAAAGAAGATGTTGAAGGTAGATTTTTGCTAACAGAGGGAGAAACTAAAGCCAAAGGGAGTTCACACTAATAGAGGGAGTTGAGTTCTTATGGATGAGAATCAGAATGAAACTAAGGATATGTTCCTTACTTTATTCTTTCTCTGAAAATTTCATTGTATTATGACATGTTGTGTTGACATCAATGCCAAAGAGGCAAACTATTGTAAATAATTGGTTAATTATGTATGGTCTTTAATGTTACACAAAATTTTATATCATTACCAGTTAGTTTATGTCGAGCTCACTCGGGTGATGAAGACAATTTCCTCTATCTATCGAGGATTCTAAAGTTTGACTAATTTAGAAGACAATGTCTACCAAATTCACTCAATCATCAAAGGAAAGTTTGCAAAAGTTGAGTGTTAATTGAGCTCACTCGGTTAATGAAGAAAATGTTGGATGAAACTAGTGTTAACCAAGCTCACTTAGTTAACATATGCAGTGTTAACTAAGTTCACTTGGTTAACATAGGAAAATCACTTCTGACTTAGTGTCTATAGAGCACGGTTGGCTAACAAAGGATTTTCTTGTTTTGACATATTAAGTTCAATTGGTTTAGTGGTTGGTTCTAGCTAACTAAGAATTTGAATATTACTTGTATTCTAATTAATGTAGGGTGCTCCCCTTAATACTATAAGCTCATAATAGAAAGAAAGAAACAACAACAAATCTAAAAATAAAATATGGACTTCTTATTTGCACCACAAATGCAAAATTATAGAATTCATAAGTACAATATGCTAACCCACATGGGTTCCTTTAGTACAATAACTTGCAAGAAAAGCTATGAACTATCACCTAGAGCTGTCCAAGATAATCTCAGGCCTTTCTTTAATAAATAGTTTTATGCTGCCCAAGAAGGTTCTAGATGCTCAAACTTAATATCTAGGGCTGATAGACCCTAACAAAACATATAGAGTCAGCCAAATACATCTTTGACAATTATTTTATAAATTTCAAGTAGCCCAACTTTGGAAGGCCATAACTCACGAACCATTGCTCCAATTGGCTATTATAACCACTTTTCAAAAATTCCAACTCCTGATCTACAGACTTAGAACCATGCTAGCACCCTTTTTGAGTTTTTAGACCTCATCTAGAAACTCTAAGGCCTCCAATGGTGAGCCTAAAGTTTTTTTCTACAAAATTTTCCACCAAAAATCCGCAATAACTTCTCGGATACTTAAGCTGGAGCAATGAATTTTTTTATGGTAGGCTTATATCTCTAAAATGAACCTTCCTATAGAAAATGAGAACATTTTGAGCTGATATGAAAAACTTACTAAAAATAGCAAGTTCCTACAAATAGTAACCACACTGTCTATTAGTCCTTATTAAAATAGAAAAGACTAAAAATAAAATATTTTTGGGTGATGTAAGATTTCCCTTACACCCAAGATGCTCTTGCATCAGACACCTAGGGTAATTTGAGAAGTGACCCCATCACATCTCAGGTGTTCAAAGGAAAACCAAGATGGTTAACCTCCTTCTTTACTAGCCATGATGAATCCTCAAATGGCCTCCCTTTCCATTTGACTAGATATTCTTCATAAATTCCTTTTTTTGGTACTTTATCCAACACAACTATCCAGTATCTCCTCAATCTCCTTTGTAACCAAACTAGCTATTGGAATGCTCCACTGTGCTTCTGCAACTTCATCTCCATCACCTCCTTCATAATACTTTGTCAAATCTAAAATATTAAAACTTGGTGAAATATTCAATTCAATAGGAAACTCCCCTTCATACACATTTCCAAAATCATGCTTTTTCACTATCTTGCATGGTCCAAACTTCTTCATCTTTAGCTTATTATATGTACCCACTAGAAAATGCTCATTTCTCAAATGAACCATGACTTCAACTCCAATCTAAAATTCTTTATATCTCTTTTTCACATCTACCTTAACCTTATACTGTGTATTCATCTTTATGATGTGCTTCCTCACCTCCTCATGGATGTTCTTCAAATGTTCATCAAAATTTTTTGCTTTAGCGCTACTTATCTCTCTTTTATCCAATTTCCTTAATTCAAAAGCATTTCTGGGACTGCTCCCATATACAATATGGAATGGTCATTTATCAATACTCCTATTGATAGAATTATTATATGCAAATTTTTCTTGTGGTAAAATCATATCCCATCCTTTTGGTTTATCTCTAACCAAGAATCTTGGCAAGTTTCCCAAACTGTGATTCACATCTTTTATATGTCCATCAGTCTATGGATGATGTGATGAACTAAACTTCAAATCTATCTTCAAATTCTTCCACAATTTATGCTAGAAATAACCAACAAATTTGGTATCTCTATCTGAAACTATACTCTTTGGAAAACCATTTAATCTCACCACTTCTCTAAAAAATAACTTAGCTACATGAACAACATCACTAGTCTTCTTGCAAGGAATAAAATGTGTCATCTTTGAAAACCTGTCAACCACCACAAAAATAGAATCATGCTCACAATATGTCCTCAGTAATCTAAGAAAAAAATCCATGCTGACATCCTCCTACAACTTCTCTGGTATAGGTAATGGCTAATACAACCTTGTATTCTACTTCACTCCTTTTACCATTTGACATACTCTGTAACTTTGTATAAAAATTTTCACATCTTGCTACAACTATGGCTAGTAATAATTTTCAGCAACCAAAGCTATGATTTTATCTCTGCCAAAATGTCCAACCAATCCTCCACTATGCTTCTCCTTGATGAGATTCTCTCTCATTGAACTTTTTGGAATGCACAACTGGCTTCCTTTGAACAACATACTATCCTAGATCATAAAATACAACCACTTTGTCCTATCAAGTGTAACAAGTTTTGTACAAGCCTTCCACGCTTCACCAAAATTAGTATCATTTGGATACAAAGTATTGAGCTCCTTGAACCAAACCACCTCTATCTCCATTTCTATTAGCAAAATTTGTCTTCTACTAAGAGTATCTACAACTTTGTTAGACTTCACACTCCTGTGTTTCAAAACAAATGTATAACTCTAAAAAACTCAACCCACTTTGAATGCCTTTGGTTTAATTTTCCTTGACTATTCAAATATTGCAAAGCTTGATGATAAATATACAAAATAAATTCCTTGGGAAGAAGATAGTGTCTTGCCTTCTTCAATGCTTGAATTGTAGCATAAAATTCCTAATCATAAACAAAATATTTTCTTTTTGCATCATTCAACTTCTTACTAAAATAAGCAGCAGTATACAAAATAAATTCCTTGGGAAGAAGATAGTGTCTTGACTTCTTCAATGCTTGAACTATAGCATAAAATTCTTGATCATAAACAAAATATTTTCTTTTTGCATCATCCAACTTCTTACTATAATAAGCAACAACTCTACCTTCTTGGCTCAAAATAGCTCCTTTTGCAGTACCACTAGTAGCATAGTCTACTTGAAACACCTTGTTAAAATTAGGAAGTGCTAAAATCGGCTGCTCAGTAACTTTTTTTTTCAAAAAATTAAAACTCTTATCTACTCGTATAGTCCACTTAAACTCTTTCCTATCTCCTTTCATTGTTTTATTCAAGGGTCCACAAATACTACTAAAACCTCTTATGAACTTTCTATAAATTGTAGCCAGTCCATGAAAAGATCTTACCTCTTCGCACTCCTTGGAGTAGGCCATTCGAGGATAGCCTTCACTTTCTCTAGGTCCATTTTTAGACCTTTTTTTGAGACTACAAATCCCAGGTACACCAACTCTTTTTTTACAAAACTACACTTCTTCAAGTTTATCAACAACTTTTCTTCCCTCAACTTATCAAACACCTTACAAAAATGAATCAAATGCTCCTCCAATATCTTACTAAAGATCAATATATCATCTAGGTAAATAATGACAACTTTCCTAGAAACTCCTTCAGTACCTCATTCATGAGCCTCATGAAAGTTCTTGGTGTATTGGTTAGCCCAAAAGGCATGACTAACCAATCATACGGTCCTTCCCTTGTCTTGAAATCAGTCTTCCACTCATCACCCTCTCTGATATGAATCTGATGGTACCCACTCTTTGAATCTATCTTTGTGAAATACTTAGCTCCACTCAAACAATCCATAATATCATCCATCCTTGGCAATAGAAATCTATACTTTATTTTGAACTTATTCATAGCGTGAGAATCTATGCACATCCTCCATTCTGTATTCTTCTTTGGTGCTAATACTATTGGTACAACACATGGACTCAGACACTCTTGAATCAACCCCTTTCTGCAACAACTCATGAACTTGCCTATTCAACTCGTCAGTTTTTGCTGGTGTCATTCTATGCACTCCCTTGTTTGGCAAACTGGCTCCTATAACCAAATCCATCTAGTGACTAATCATCTTCATTGGGGGAGATCCATTGGGTACATTATTTGATACAATATCAAAAAACTCTCCCAACATATCTGCAACTTCTGTAGGTACATCCTCTACTTCTTCTTTACTATATTTAGGAATTATAGAAAAACACATATGCTAATGCTTCATACCTTTAAGAAACTCTTTTCCATCAACAAAACATATTCTGGCAACACTACATACCTTTTCTTCTTTATCCTTCAACGACTTCAACTTATGTTTCACTCCATCCTTAGTTAGAGTGCAAGTATTTTCTCACCCATCATGTATAGTATGCCTGTCAAACTCAACAACATATGAAATATGTCCATAGGTGTGATATTGCATAGTACCTCTTCCTAGTAGCTTCCAATCTTGAACTTCATTGAGCACTTTGCTCATTGACCATGACCTTGTGGTCATCTTGCACCCAAGTAGTACAATATGGACATGAGTGTTTATTCCTCTTCAGCTTCAACTTGGTGACCATCGTATCTAACACCAACTTGTTAGTACTTCCACCATCCATGATTAGATCACAACACTTATCTTCGCATCTAAACCTTGTGAAAAATAAGCTCCTTCTTTGCTCAGGTTCATTCTCACCACTCAGTAGGACTCTTTAGTTAACTAAGACTTCTCCTCTTTCAGCATCTTTAGAATGTGAGGATCTGGCATCTTCATTAACATGTGCAACTCTAGCCTAGCTTTCTATTCTTTGATCTATCCTTCCTTAGTGTTGGGTATATCCAAACTCTCTACACTCTTCTTCTCCATAGTGAAAACATTTCCCACGAAAGCCTCCTCTTCCAGATCCTTGTCCTCTACCTCTTCCTCTCTGATATCAATTGTTCTAATTATGGAAATGATTGCAATTGTTTCCCCTTTGATTCTGACTACTACTTCTAGCCTCATCCTTGTTCTTTTGATCATCATTATGATGACCATAAGATCATCCACTAGATCTTCCACTGCGACCTCTTCCATTGTTCTTATTGTCAAAATTCTTGTTCAGTTTCTCCTCAACTCTTAGGGAAAATCGGTATGCCTCCTCAATACTGCTCATTTGAACTAGACTTAGCTCGTATTGAATGCTTGGCCTTAACCCATTAAGATAATGAGTGACTTTCTCCTTATCAGCTTTTGCATGGCTAGTTCTAATGATAACTCAATAGAACTCTTCAATATACTCTTGAACAAATTTTCTTGCTTGCTTCAACCCTTGCATCTTCTTCAATAGATCAAGCTCATAATCCATAGGAATGAATTGTCACTTCAATTTAGTTACCATTCATTCCCATCTGGTGATTTTGTCCTCTCCCTTTCTATTTTGCTCCAACTGAACCTCCTGCCACCAAATCTTTGCATGTTCCTTCAATTTTGCCTTTGCAAAATTGACCCTATCAGGATCTTCAATATCTTCATATTCAAAGTACTCCTCCAATTCATTGATCTAATCAACTAACTCCTCTAGATTAAGATTTCCTAAAAATGTGGGAGTTTTAAACTTAGGTATTTTTCCAATCTTGGAGATGGCCCTAAAAAGCCTCTCTTCCTCTGGGTTTAGAACTTCCTCTGCTCTGACATTTCTTCTACTTTGTCCTCATCCTTGCTTTCATCTCTTACAGAAAGATTTATTCTTCTGCACATTTGTTCTACCAATGCTTGCATCTATCTTTGGAGGGCTCTAAAATCCTTAGGTGTAACACCTACAACTCTTCTGCCACACTCTCTTCATAGAGACATTTTTCCCACTTCCATTGAAACCCTAGTGCAAACTGTCTCACAATCGGCGATCTATCTACACGCTTAGCCCAAACCACAATCCTAGTGCAAATTGCCTCATAGTTAGCAATCTGTACACACACTCAAGAACTCTAGCTTGGATACCACTTGATGTAGGGTGCTCCCCTTAATACCATAAACTCATAACAGAAATAAAGAAACAATAACAAATGCAAGAACAAAATATGGGCTTCTTATTTGCACCACAAATGCGAAATTATAGAATTCATAAGTACAGTATGCTAACCCACATGGGCACCTTCAATACAATAATTTTCAAGACAAGTTGTGAACTATCACCCAGAGTTGTTCTAGACAATGTTTGGGCCTTTCTTTAATAGGCAATTTTATGTTGCATGGGAAGGTTCTAGATGCTCAAACTTAATACCTAGGGCTGGCAGACCCTAAAAATCCATATAGAGTTAGCCAACTACATCTTTGACAATTATTTTAGAAATTTTAGGTAGCCCAACTTCGGAAGGCCATAACTCACAAACCGTTGTTCTGATTGGCTATTATAACCACTTTTAGAAACTCTAGCTCTTGATCTACAAGCTCAAAACTATGCTAACACCCTTCTGTTGAGTTTTTGGACCTCATCTAGACACTCTAAGGCCTCCAACGATGAGCCTAAAGAGTTTTTTATATTCCACCAAAAATCTGCAATGACTTCTCTAATACTTAAGCTAGAGCAATGATATTTATTTATAGCAAGCTTATATCTCCATAATGAACCTTCTTGTAGAAAATGAGAACATTCCAAGATCATATGACAAACTTACTAAAAATAGCAAGTTCCAATTAATAGTAACCACCCTATCTACTAGTCCTTATTAAAATAGAAAAGAATGAAAATAAAATATTTTTGGGTGATGCAAGTTTGCCCTTACACCCAAGATGCTCCTACATCACTAATTTGTATTCAAGCTGACTTGACAATATGTTAGATATAATTATAAGGTCAAGTTGAGGAATTGAATAAGAAGCATTAGTGGAAGTGATTAGAAGATTTGATGATGCTTAGAGGAAGTGAGTTAGAAGGATAAGTAGAATATCCTTGTTGAGCTACAAAGATACATTCAAATGGGAAGGATCAAGTATACAAGCTAGAATTGGATTTGTAATCAACAATTTAGTTGCATCAAAAATTAGGTCATCTCATTGTTACTATCTAACCATTGTAGTAATGATCAAAATCTCTTAACTGGGTTGGCTTAATACCTATTTGTAAATCCTCTAATAAAGTGGCATTTCTAATTGAATTTTCTAAAGACCTCTAATAAGGCCACTCCTAATAGGGTGATTAAATCCTCTAACAGGGTCACACTAAACAATGTGTTTTTTAACCTTTAACAAGGTTGGCTCCTAACATGGATCACTTTAGAAGAGTGAAAATTAGCAACTAGTTGCAATTGGTGGTTTTCCCCAAATTAGGTTTCCACATTAAATCTTGGTATCAATTGTGTTCATGCTATTTATTTTATATGTATGCAACTAAGTTAATTAAGATCAATCATGGATAATATCTTATAAATTTCATGCTAAGCAGTTATTTAGTTATTTCAGTGTTTACTGAGTTACATCATTTGCTAGTGTAAACTGAGTGCATGTATGTTTGTCAAGTTATAGCAGAATACAGTTTGATAAGAGTTTTGTTTTGTCCTAACATATAAGGGATCTAGGATTTATTTTAGTGGTAACTAATTCACCCCTCCCCTCTTAGTTACTCTTATATTTCCAACAATCCTATCCTCCAATCTTCCCTATCCAATTACACCAATGTTTTTACAACTTGCTCCCTTCCTAAAGACATCTTCCCTTGTTGTTCAAACTCTCATTTTCATCAAAATTAGTCATTCTATCTTTAACATGGAGTGAGCGATTCAATTTGAGGCATTTTAGACTTCTACCAAACTTATGGCTTCAAAATCCATAACTCTCCTTATTGATTCCTTCAAATTTGGTAAAATTGTCCTAATTAGGCCTAGTTGAATTAGGCCTCCAAAGTTAGAATTTGGGAAACAACTCCAAATTTCTCTTAACGAGGTCAAAAAATAATTTCAAATATGGATTTTAGGATTTTGTGGATCTCAAGTCCTCAACCTATCCATACACCCCTTTGCTACTTTTATGTCTATTTCTTGTTAGCACTTACTAGGGTATGATGAAATATATAAAAAATCTTGTCTTTTAAACTTATCCTTCTAAAAATTATACCTTCCTCATACATCCCTCCTCCTTATGTAACTCTTGGATTTAACACAGATTCAATCCACCCAATTCCACTTGCTGGCACTGCAATTGCCCAGCCATGCATTGAAAGCTTGCTCAGGGCATCACTTGTGAAATAGAAAACAAGTTTTTCCAGGACTCTCCTTTGGTATATACACTTTACAAAGACTCCACTTCAGTCCCCTCAAGTCCATGATGATTCCATGGTGAGGATTCATGGAGGAGTCATTTTTCCCAAAAATTGTCAAAACAAGAAGAAAAGACTATCTATTTACAAAAGATTTTCTATCTATGAACAAATGAGATCTTCTAAAATTAGAAGCTAAATCAAAAAATATTGTAAGAGCATGAAATAAAAGGATCAAATGAAAACAAGATTCATTCAATCCATTAAAGTACTCATGCAATGAAAAACCTAAAAAAATTGTCAATTCTAGAAGAATAACTCTTGTCTTTCAATTGTAAAAACTTGTCTATTACCATCTGCAACCCTTGAAATGGGTTTCCTTCATAGTCTTATAGGTTCCTCAAGAGGTTTCAGATGTCATCCTAACCATCAACCTCATTCTCTCGAAAATGCAAAAATCTTGTCAAAAATTATCAAGCAACTTTTCAAAGTTGCTGATAACTTTTTGCATTGCTTAGCAACTTTGACATATAACCCTTTGAAAATTCCAAATAGGCATATTATGGTCTTGTTAGGATGTTTAGGCATGATTTCTCCTTTAGAGCATCAGTTCAAATGATTTTCACCAATTTTATCTAATGGACAACTTTTTCAACAATTTACATATTTCTTACATCTTTCCCAACTTTGCATCCAATGACAAAATATGACCTCCAACTTGTTTAAAAATATGTGAAAACACCATAGAGGACCAATTAAACTTAAAACCAACCTTTTCCTAGACTTCTAGGCTATGATACCCATACCCCTAACCTTGCTTCCTAACAAACTAAACACAAGGTAAGCAAAAACAACTCAAAACAACTAAAATGACTTGAGCCTAGTCAAATCCATCTAGGAAAAAACACACATGACCTTCTTAAGGTCAAAAAACCACAAAATGACTTGGCTAAGGTCAATACAAGCCATAAACTAAAGATGATGAACTAGGACTAGGAGTTAGCCTAGGTGCTCTTGCAACACTTTTTTTTATGTTGAGTCAATTTAATGACAAAACTATTCGTATTTGACAAACCTTGTGAAATAACAAAATAGGTGGTTGAGGAAATTATGAGTTTTTGTATTATTGAAATTCTTCCAAGGAAAAAAGTTAGTGAAATATAAAGACATACACAAGTGGACTAGCATTGACATAGATAAATGAGCTCTATTGATTAACACACTTGTCAATTTAGTGGAAAGGTATCTTTCCTATGGAATCACTTATAAAAGTTTCTTTTAAAAATTTAAAGGTGATACATCTATTGTAGTTGTTTATGTGGCACATAAAATGGTGAAGGAAAGCATGAAAATTGATTTTTGTAGCGTGATATTGGAAAAATTATTTAAAGATATTAAGAGGTTATCAGTGTTGGTGTGTTGGCATAACTAACCTAGTTGGTTGATTTATGTTGTTGCTGGTTGTAACCATTGGAAATATTAATGGGAAACAAGATATAGAGAGGGGAGGGGGGTGAATCATGATCTATAATGCATTTCACTGATGATACAATTCACACCTAATCCATCTTATATCTCATATTTGTATACCATAAAACATAAACATATAATGTTGAAATGAAATCTATCTAAGCATAAAATCCTTGAAAATCACCATGACATAACACAATAATTTTGGTTAGCTAGAAACACATCAATATGAAGGTAAAACTGGGGTGGGGATGAAACCCAAAAATCTTCACTATTGTAACAACAAAGTTAACTTGTTAGGGTTACAATTTGATCATATCAGACCCTATGAGGGGTCTTCTCTGTTAAAAGTGTTTAACACTATTAGGTCTTACCCTTTTAAGGATTTTACACTTAAAATAAACTAAGAACTCTATTAAAAGATTTCAAATAGGACCGTTAGAACTACTTTGTTAAGAGATTTTCCTTGACTTAGTATGATAAAACTTTATTTAGTACTTGACCCTTCGGTTTTCTCTAAAATCTTAGTACAGATCTCCTCTCTTCAAAATCTCAATCTAATATCTCTGTTCTATCCTTCATTGCTTTGGTTGCACTGTCTAGATTCCTTTCAGACTTAGCCTTCCTTTACTCTATACTTAGCTTGTTTGCTCCTTCACTTCGCTTCTATTCACATACACACTCCTCATTGTGATCCTAGGGTAGGAACCCTAATTAAATAGATAATCCTAGAAAGTTCTAGATTAGGATCAATGATCCATATTTCATTCTTTTTTCATTTTCCATTCTAATTTTTTGATTGGTTAATCCATTTGTCTAGGGATTAATGCCATCTAAAAAAATGCATAATCTCCTCCTTAATTATCTCTTCAATCTTTAAATACCATGCAGAGGTGACCTAAAATGATTTACATAAGTGTTTGTGAAATTACAAACTCATATGCCAATACTGGTTTACTTGACACTTAATGTTTTGACACTTAATCATAACTAACATTCATGTTGTCACTCAGCTTCTACTCGCTCAACATATTCTATTCACTCATCAATAATTGACTTTCTACTTGCTCGGTCTCAACTGTGTTACTTGTCTTATATGCTTTCTAAATCTCAACTAGGGTGCTCAAAAATATTTGACTTTCTCAACAGCGTTGACAAATAAACAAGTCATTTGTAGCTCGGCCTTCACTGCATGTCTCAGTCACAATGATGATTGTTAAACATCCCTACCTTGGAAATGACTAAGTGTTAGACACTAATAGGCAACTTAGGCTTAGAGATCAACAGTACAATTTTCATTGATGTCACACTATTTGGTGTGATGTTTTGACTTGTTACCATATCTTTCACAACGAAAATATTGTTGTTGTGATGAGATGTTGAATGACATAAAGGACACGTTGATAGGAATCTTATTGGGTAACCATTGATCAAAATAATGGTAGAATTTTTTATTAGTATATGCTAAAGAGTTAGATGATTTTACTAATGTCCATGCTATTAATGAAGATGTTGGTCAGGTTATGAGTAAGGAAGAAAATTTGTTTACTTGAAAGATAGTAAAGAACAAGATCCTTATTGGAAAACTATGTCTTTTTGGTAAATTGGAATAGAATTGTAACGCTTTATTAAAGAATGTCTTATTAGAGACAGTGAAGACTTATAGGTGAGCGAGGAATAGTTGATGAAGTTTTGGGATGTAACTGTAAAATTAGAAGCTAGATGTCTCAAGTGTAATTTAATGAATGATGTGATGACATGAAGGTTGATGTAATGTTTAAGGAAGATTCTTCAAGAAATTATAAATGATTAAAATGGTGTATGGTAGTAGGAATTAGAAGGATGACATGGATAAACTTATTATAATTATTGGATCTAGATTTAGGGTTTGTAATCATGATTTTCTACTTAAGGACAAGTATAGTATTACAATTGCATCATGACAAGGAGAAGAAGAAGATTTATGCAATGTTTATTGTGATTGGATATTAGTGAAACATAGAAGATAATTGGTGAAGTTTGTTGCAATCATAGAGGAGGATACAAATACAAAAATAGTTAGATTGGTATGTTATTGTATAAAGGAGCTTTATTGGATCTAACTTAGAAATCTTAGTGCAAACTAAAGATCATTTATTATTTGTTACTCTTTGGATAAGTGCACCAAGATGGTGTACAAAAAGGGGGGTATAAGTGGACATCTTTTTATTGAAATCAAGTAAACCTAAACTTGGATGAGATGTTTGAGGGTCATCCACTCAAAATGACAAGATGTCTAAAAATTATAAATTGTAGTACTCTGAATCTACTTTCTAAACTACAAGACTTTTTACAAAATGGATATGATTAGGTGAGTCAAACCCTGTGCACACACAAAATAGTTCCTATTTTTTATAGAAAACATAACATAGTTGTTTTCATGTGCAATGCAAAATACCTAGTTATATTTAGTATTTTGCAAATCCATTTGATAAAACAATAGTTAAGAGCAATATCTGGGAGTTGTGTACTTTTATGTAATTTTTTGATGAGTATGTTTATAATGAATTATTGAAGTCACTACATACAAATTTTTTGGTGTGTGTTCCTATGCAAGGCATAACTTGCATCAAAATAATAAAAAATAAAGTTATTATTTAAAGTGTATATAATGAAGTGTAGAACAATATTATGTAATTTCTTTTGCATTTGGCTAATTATATTAATAGTTATCAAAAAATGTTAGACATATGTTTGTGAGGACTGTGAAGATAGTGGTAAACCTAATTAATGTTTACAATGTTAATATTGTCAGAAAAGGAGATATATATATAGAAAGGTAAGAAGATGTATTAGATTATGGTGGTGATTTCAGAGATACTCACTTTATTGTTTGCAAACCTGATGAAGGCAAAGATGAGAATTCATCTTAGAAGATGAAAAAATGTCTAAAGGATTGAAATTGGAGAGAAAATGAGCTCCCAAGCCTTTGGGTCAACTCCCAATGCTAATCCCAAGCCATAACCCGATTGGGTTTTATGTTTTCAAATAACCTATTCGGGTTATTAGAGCCAAATATGTGTTGCATTAGTTTAAAAACTTGATCGAGTTTTTATGAGAAAGAACCCAATTGGTATTTTATGAGAGAAAACTGGATCAAGTTTTTAATGAGTGAATGCCAAAATTGCATTCACATAATCCACTTGGGTTACTATGATCAAAATAACCCGATCGAGTTATGTCTATCATAAATAAGCTAAATATCTATAATTTAATATCTATAAATATATAAGCAAATTCAAATATAATTAAACATTATATATATATATATATATATATATATATATATATATATATATATATATATATATATATATATATATATATATATATATATATTCTATTTTGTATATACAATTACATATATTGATAATCTCTTTCTTGATCTCTCAACAACCACTAACAACCACTCCCTCAAACCCATAACCCTTCTCTATCTAGGAAAACCCCTAACCCTCTCTCTCCTCAAACCCCTAACCTACCTCTCTCCCTCTCTCTCAAACCCCTAACTTACATCTCTTTTTATCTAACTCCTAACCCCACATCTCTAACCCTACACTTCCTTCCCTCATCGACCCCTAATCACACTCTTTCACCCTCTCAAACCCTTCACTTACCTCTATCCCTCCCTCTCAAACCCCTAACCTACCTCTCTATCTAACTTTAAACCATGTATCTCTATCCCCTAACCTCCCTCTTTCACTAACCCCTAATCTCTCTTTCTCCACCACCCTCAAACCCTAACCTCCCTCTTTCACTAACCCCTAATCTCTCTTTCTCCACCCCCCTCAAACCCTACCCTCCCCTCTTTCAAAAAACTAAACTCCCCTCTCTCACACTAACCCCTAGCCCCTAACCCCCCCTCCCTCTCTCTCACCCCTCTTTCTCTCCCCCTCTCTCTCACTTACTCCTAATCCCTAACTCTTAATCTCTCCCACCCCTCTCTCTCTCATTACCCCCCCCCCCCCCCCCCCCCCCCGAGATGCTACACATGAAAGGGTAAAACAAAAGTATTCACTGATATTTAACCCTTGTTGCACCAATAATTATCCATTCAATCACCAATAGTGGTTCACCAAACACCCAATAATGCTTCACAAATTTCGAATAGCGCTTCAAAACACTCTAAAGGGAGGAGTTTTCAGGGCCGTCAATAAGAGGAGCACCAATATTACCTCGTTTTCTTCATTGTTGAACCCCCAAATTGGTGACAGGTGTTTCTATTGAAGAAAGCATGGAATTATTGAGCTTAAAGAGAGAGGTGGTACAGAAAAGGGCCTAGTACCACATTTACGAGGCCAATGGAAGCCGCTTGGAGGACGTAATGTCCCTCTCTCTACACAGATAGATGTCGACATGTTTCATCATGGATTACACATAGATACACTCCTCCCATCATCACAGTACAAATTATTCCATGAAATGTGGTTTCATGTTTCTGCATTTGTCTGCCATATAACAATACCAATACACATCAATTCTATGGATCCCACATCACACCCATCAAATGTACGAGCAAAGCAAACTGAAACGTGTGGCCAACTATTCTATCATTCATAGATAAACGGTGGACTAAAGAAGGCCATTAAATTGTTATATATACAATCTCTGCGATTCCTCCGCAGGCTTAATTAAATTACTTTACCCACTTCTTGGAGAAAGAAAGCCTGAGATATTTTCCCCCTTTTCATTAGATCTTGTAAGGCTGGTTTACTATGGAGACGATGAGACACCAGAATGTGTGTGAACTGAGCAATTCCAGTGAAAAGTTGGTTATAAGTCGTTATATTGAGTCTGCTAGGAGTTTTTGCAAGGGCAAGGGCAGGAGTTCGAAGCTCCGTGTGTTCAACGTGTTTTATCTTTTCACTTGTACGAGTTGTATTGCAGGGGAAAAGAAAGTGGGGAAGAGCTCTGGAAAAGCAGTAATCGCCTGGCGTTCTACTCAACGAAACTTGAAAGTAAATACCCAGTATCAGTTTCAGCGTATTCCCAATGTATAGTTTTGTTGATTAATTGGGGTATAGTTTTTTTTATCGTTCTTTTCTTTTCATTGTATATCTCTGAATGAGATGTGGGCTTCTTGTCTAACGAGAGATTTGGAGATTGAAATCCTTTGATGTGCTCTGTTTCCGCCATTAAAAGATGGCTGCTGTGTATGTTCAAAGTGGGCCTTTGTTTTTTTTGTAATAACAAGGTTGAGAGAGTAATGGAAATGGAGTTTTTTTCAGTTATCTTTTCTTACTTAAAATAAGGCACTGCAGAGTTATTTCAAGAAATTTTGAGTGCTTCTGGACTACCATCAATTGACAAGAAATTTTATTTGGACTCTTATCCGGGTAATTTTTAAAATTGTCAAAGGTTGAGTAGATTTGTAAATAGCCTGGATCATAGGTTTTTTTTTACTGTGATTTGGGAATCTAATTTATTTATTAGTATTTGATGGGTTCTTTCATGAGTGAATTATCTATTAGCATTTCTTCATTATTGAAGTTTTACAACAATTTAAATATTTTGAGAGATATTAAGTTCTATTAGCTTTTTTTCAAATGAAAATTTAGAGTTTTATTAACTTTTTATATTAACATATAACTTTTTAGATAAAGCATTTAATATGGAAGTCATTTTATTCATCTGATAATATAAATGACCATTTGCTTGTATTAAATTATATTGTTCTATATTGAACTTTTATTTTATATATTAGTTTCACAACAATTTGAATATTGTCAGTTAGAGATATTAAGATCTATTAATTCTTTTAAAAAAAATATTACTTTAAGAGTTTTATTTACTCTTTATCTTAACTTAAAACTTTTTCATAAAGCATTTAATGTGGAAGTCATTTTATCCATCTAATAATATAAAAGGCATCCTTTGCTTGTGCTTGTATCAGATTATATTTATATCGTTTTATATAATCTAACTCTATATTTTTTTATTTTCATACAATAATATAGAGACATCTTTTGGATTGTATCAAATTATAATATTTCATATAATTTCATTCTATAATTTTTCCATAAGATATAAAAAAATATCATAATAAACTTACAATTTACCATTATGTTGTAGATTCTAGTTCTCACTTATTTTTACTAACAAGAAATTTATTTTTTTTATTAACAGACACAATTTCATAATTTTTCAAAAATATATATAAATATTAAAGCATTCTTTAGACTTAATTGTGAAGAAAAATATCAACGAACTAAACTTTTATAATACTTTGTGTAACTCTCTCAAAACAAAATTGAAAAACAAAATAAAATAAATTTTGACAACATAATTAAAATTACACCTACAAACTTAATTATACATCAACAATTTCCCTTTCATCTTAATATATAACTAGCTTCTCTCTCTCTCTCTCTCTCTCACAGACAAATATATATATATATATATATATATATATATATATATATATATATATATATATATATATATAGCTTTCATTTAGCATTTGTTTGTATGGAAAAATTTAGAAATATCTTATTTTTATATTAGTTTTTTTAGATCTTCTATAAACTTTTGAAAAAAAAGATATTGAAAAGTAATAAGTTGTTATATATTTTTTATTTACATATTTACTAAAAGATTTTTATCTAATATTGGCATTAGAAAAAGAGAAAAAATTTCACTACTTTAGAAACATCTTCAATTTCAATTTAAAAAGTAAGAAGTTTCTTTTTGTGTGTATCTTTCTTTATTAGTTCTAGCAAGTGGCTCTTCAATATTTGTAGTTACACAATTAAATGCAAGCAAACGTCCTTCTTTATAGTTGTATGGATAGATGGACAGACTATAAATTATTATTAATACTTAAAATATACTCATCATTCTACCAGCTCACCATTTTATAAAACATTCAAGTAAACGTCAAATTTTATTAAAATGACCAAATGTTTACATTGATGAATGCTTCCACTATAGAAAGCCTCTTGGCTTAATAAGTAAGACCCTACTCAAATTTCAGTCAATTAATCAAACAAAACAAACAACTGATAAGTAGGGGATAATTTCTACAGCAAGTCAGGATTTAACTATGTGATTTTGAGTCAAACTCATTGAGCCTTGTTTCATAAGTAGTATGAATCCATCTCTCATGAGAATAAATGGAACACTTAGCACTCATTGATCTAGGTGATGCTCACAGGGGTGAAGCACCAAGACTTCCTAGGAGTTCACCCATCTGAGTACAAATGACATCAATGCAAGCACCTAAAACAAACAAAATATCTCTGAATGAGATGTGGGCTTCTTGTTTAACTAGAGATTTGGAGATTGAAATCCTTTGATATACTTTGTTTCTACTATTAAAAGACAGTTGTTGTGTATGTACATAGTAAATATGTCTTACTTAAAATAAGGCATTGCAAATTTATTTTAGGGAATTTTGAGTACATGTGGACTACCATAAATTGACAAGAAAATTTATTTGAACTCTTATCTGGGCAATTTTAAAGATTGTCAAGGTTGAGTGGATTTATAGATACCCTGGATCATAGGTTTTTTTTCTGCTTGTGATTTTGGAATCTAATTTATTTACTAATATTTGATGGGTTATTTTATAATGATCTTTTCACATTTCTTGATTTATAGGATTTTTACAACAATTGAAATATTGTGAGAGCTATTAAGTTCTATTAGGTTTTTTTCAAATGAAAATTTTAGTTAAGAGTTTATTAATTTTTTATTATAGATAAAATATTTAATATGGAAAATTTCATTTTATTCATCCAATAATATAAATGACCATTTGCTTGTATCAAATTATATTATTCTATATTGAACATTTATTTTATATATTAGTTTTACAACAATTTGAATATTGTCAATTAGAGATATTAAGATCTATTATTTTGTTTTCTAAAAAAAAATTACTAAAGAGTTTTATTAACTTTTTATCTTAACATAAAACTTTTCCATAAAGCATTTAATGTGGAAACCATTTTATCCATCCAATAATATAAAAGACACCCTTTGCTTGTATCAGATTATATGGTTCTATATAATCTAACTCTATATTTGTTTCTTTTTTTCATACAATAATATGGAGACATCTTTTGTATTGTATCAAATTACAATATTTCATATTATTTCATTCTATAATTTTGAAATTTATTAATAGAGACAATTTCATAATTTTTTAGAAAATATATAATATATTAAAGCATTCTTTAGAGTTAACTTTGAAGAAAAATATCAACAAATTAAACTTTTATAATATTTAATTTACCCAAAACATTTTGTTTAACTCTCTCTCAAAAATATATATATATAACATCATAATCATAATCAAAATTACATCTACAAACTTAATTATACATCAACAACTTCCGTTTCACCTTAAACTGCAAACAATAATTTAATCTTAATATATAATAAGTAATCAAATGACCCGTTCAAATTTCAGTCAATTAACCAAACAAAACAAACGACGTCAATGCAAGCTACTAAAACAAACAAAATATTTCATCATATATTTGTTCCGTCGATTGCAGGCGCGCTGGTAACGTAAAAACAAAAAAATACCATACCAGCCAGTAAGCCGCGTGAGTACCAGGGGCAACCACCGGTCAAGCCGGTACAAATTGGTGGATGCCCACAATCGCATGAAAAAATGCACTATTATTCAATATTTAATTTTAGAATCTTAAAAATGCTTATCATAGACATTAATAGTTTTCTGTAAACCTTTGTTGGTTTTATAGGTAATGTTGGCATGGATGTCATTTTGGGCATGGTGATGGCATTATTATGTTTTGTATTATTAAATCTAAATAGTCTTTATGACTGCAAGATTGTTCATGTCCTATAAATGAATAGAATTGTTATTAGTACTTGCTGGTAGGCTATATTTTATAGGTAATGTTGGCACGGATGTCATTTTGGGCATGGTGATGGCATTATTATGTTTTGTATTTTTAAAATGTTTTTAAATCTGAATAGTCTTTATGACTGCAAGATTGTTCATGTCCTATAAATGAATAGAGTTGTGTTGCCCGGTTATAAAATTTGCTTCAATTTTGTAAGCCATGATTAATTTTTGAAACTCGCCTGATTTTAAGCTTTAAAATAGCCATGTTATTTTTGAATTATTGCGAGTTTCTAAATCTTCATGTCATTGGCTCATTCCCAGCTCCGCACAACACTTGAAATTTTTAAAATCTAACTTCTGAGCCTCAGGTTATTGCATGTTAATGGAGAGACCCAAAAACATGTTTTTCCTAACCATTAACCTCTCAAAAGGTTAATGATAGCCTCCAAAAATACGTTTTTCCTAACCATTTAACCTCTCAAAAGGTTGATGATAACGTCCAAAAACATGTTTTTCTTAACCTCTCTGAGACAATCATTAACCTTCTTTGTTTAGCTGATTAAGGTTAAGAACTGGAAGTAAGATCATCTAAAAGACAAGTACGGATATTGTGCCTAGTTGATCTTAAGGTGGAGGAAATGGAAAAGGATAGCCGAAAAGCAATTGTGTTCACAAATAATTTCGAAATGCTCAGAGATTTTGGTGTTGAGAGTGAAATTTTTCAATCTGTTTACCAACAACGTCTAAATTGGGCTTCAAGTAAACATGAATGTTTCCACCGTCAAGTGCGAAGGTAGTCTTGTGCAGATATTAAGGAAGGATTCAATTAATGATCAAGGCATTGGGCCTCAAGGTAGGAAGTGTCAAATGTCTTCATGGCAAGATGAACCCACTTGATGTCGATGAAAGATGTTTCAAATATTGTAAAAGCCTCAATATTTGAACCCTATTGAGACAACCATGCTATATAGAAATAAATACAGAAAGTAAAATTTGGCTATGATAATAATCCAGACAAATGCATAAAGTCCCAAGAACCCATGCAGATCTTGATTGAAGAATCTATCTGATATTGAAAGTATGAACATCACTGTAGGAAGTGACTGTGATGTTTGTGATGTAGCCAAGCTCGATGTGGTTGTTTGAATGAAGTTATCGAGCCTTGTAATATAATGAATAGAGGATGCTACAATGCATTTGTGCAGAGCAAGGCCAATCACTTCCATATGATGAGATTTTCCCAATCCTAGCATATGTACTTTATCAATAAAATCATCGAGCTAGGAATTCCAAGGTATATGAAAGAGGTGCGCCAGAGGTTCGACAAAATTTCGATGACCTCCAAAGGCTTGTGAATTCCAACTTTGCGTTAGGTTTGTCAATGATGGAAGGAGTGTCTGATGAAATCCTAAGATCAGTGTTGAGCAGAGATGTTATTTGGCTTTTCGCAGTATGGTTCAGCATCAGACATTGAACTCCATAATGTCTTAAGAGAAATTAAACATGAAATTGAATAAGACGGAGCCCAAGGACGATGAATCTGAGAATGCACCAATAATGAAAAGCGGATGAATATTGAATGATACCCCAAGAATATAATTCGAGTCAACCTCAGCTAAGTATGGTTCTCGATGTGGAAGCTTTCTAGTTTTGAAGCCGAAAGGTAGAGCAGTCGTTCTCTAATGTTGCGATGGATACAAAGAATGGCCAAATTCACCCCAAATGATTGAAGGTTCTGTGATTGAATCGGTCAAAGGGATAAACTAACCTATGAATACATGATTTTATGGTGACAGTTATGAGAAAATGACAAACCAACAATATCAGATAATCTTGGGAGATTAGACTATGCACAAGGTCTGGTAGTAGATAGTTCTAGCTCCTCCTCAAAGACAAGCCCTGTTTCCACTAGCACCTGAGCCCGTGGTCATATGGAGTCGATTTCAAAGGACTCTTTCTCCTTTGGTAGTAGGAGATATTTGGATAGAGAAAGTAGCTCAAGGGCCTCAGTGCCTTCCTCTTCCATGGATAGGAGGCACCCTGCAAATTGATAGCCCAAGGACTCCATAGCTCTGGTGCCTCTTCTTTTAAGAAAAAAAGTTTAAAACCTCTGATTCTGGCTCAGCGCATTGGGATAGGCAGATGGTTTCTTATAGGTCCCATTCATTTGATGAGAGAGAAGGGTCAAACATATCATCCAGATCTTCAAGTGGTAAAATAAGAGAAAGGGAGAAAGAGAGCAATAGACATGGGGAGGCGATGATCATGAAGAAGAGTCTTATCAAGTAACACAACAAGTCAGTGATTCGACCATCTGAAGACATGTTCCAAGCTATACATTTCAATCAATGGTCATTGTTATGTGAGGTTAATTTTCTTGAGGTTAATTAACCTTCCAAAATTACGTATTTTGGAGGTGGTTATTAACCACGAAGAGGTAGTTATTAACCTCTATGTCTATATAAGGGTGCTTTTGAGCTTTGTAAAAGGACTTTTTGGGTTGGAGAATAAGGGAGCACTATGCTGAAATTTTGATTAGAAGATGACATTTGGAAAGTATGTACAGATTTTGTCTTTGTAATCAGAAATTCCTCTTAAGTTCTTGGTGCAAGAAAATAATGGAATGTGCAGTTTGAGTTCCCTCTTTCAAATCTAAATCGTTACAAATGTTGATTCTCTTTGTAGTGAGCATTCTCACGATATGGTGTAGATGTTTATAAATCTGTGGATCAGCGTTGTGCTAGTAATAGTTTTCAAGCGTAGATCTTGATCATTGTTATTAGCGGCTTTAAGTTAGTAGTTCGGGAAAGCTTTGAAGTTGTGTGGTGCATTCGTCATCATGAGCTTTCTCATCTTTAAAAATTTGATTCCATCTTTTATTTGAAAAACTTCAAAATTATATCATACGAGGGAGCTGCCCCTCTAAATGCAGAGGAAGGCCGCATACCAAGGGCCTATCCAACTGTTGTGAATGGTTTGCCACACACTCCGTTGGGCATAATTCTACGGTGACAAATCTGTTTACCAACAAGTTGTTATTAGTACTTGTCGGTAGGCTAAGTACTATTGTGACATATTTTAGATTTTTTGCTCTAACTAGTGATTACATTTTTTGGTTTCTATAGTCAGAATTAATTGATTTTAACTTTTTTTATCAAACTAATATGTTTTTAAAATATAAAGCAACCAAAACAAGGGGGTCGGTCGGCCCTTACAAAAAAAGCTGGTAACTAGCACACTACCAGCAAACACCTACAGAAGTAACAAGGTGCAACCCAATCACATAGACAATATCAACCAAAAAGCACCAGCAATAAGGAAGCAAAACTATCAGAAGTCTAAAATAAACTAACCAACTAATGCTCAGGATCGTATAACCAAACACAATGGCCAAAAACTATAGAGCTTAAACAAACTATAAAGTTCTAAATAAAAACTGTTGGCTTAAACATGCCAACCTAAGTCTTAGCAACACTGTGAACCAGCAACTATGTTGCAGTAGAAAAAAAACAAAACTAAGAACCTTAAATCCCTTAAAAACATTCAAAAATTTTCTTTTCCTTTCCTGGCCAAAAGCACCCGAGCCCAGTCATCAACAAGAAACTTGTAGAGGAGCTTATTATCTTCCATGTCCATCCCCTATCATCCTTCTCCTGTGCTAGCAGTTGGAGGGTGGTAGTTGTTGCATGAGTGACCTTCAGTGCAAATTTAGAGAAAGTATGAAATCCCTCCTCCAAGGTTCTGACTCATTTTTCTAGCAGTGCAGTCTTTTCATTTCCATCCTTATCAACCTTTCCAGATCCCTCATTAGTCTTTGTCAATTGATTTTCATCCTGCAAAACTTGAGGGTTAGTAAAAACATTATATTATTCTTTAACCAATGAGGAAATCATGATGGAGTGAGTGTCCACTTTATTACTATCTTCACAAAAAGTTATGGGCTAGAGGGTGAAACTAGCCGAAACATGAGTCTTAGTGATAATGTCTTTACCAGCTGACACTAGGGTATTACCAGCAGATGCTTGGGAATTATCTGCCAAATTTTCACTTCTCTTTTTTCCCTTCCTCATTATCTCTCTTAGAATCAGAGAGATTTTCCTCCTCCACCTCCCTTTCCTTGCTCTCAAAACTCTCCTCTTCCTCCTCTTCCAACCTATATCTTTGCGTAAGCATAGATGCCAGATTTTTAACTTTACAATTTTTAGAAAATATATTTCTAAAATTTGATTGGGTGAATTCATTTAGCTCTTATAGGGATCGGGGGATTGCAGATTTTTATTAAGATGACTATGATTCATTTTTAATATTTTTTTGAATATAAGTGAGCTGGTTTAGATTTTTATATTTTTATATTGCATTTTTTTATAATATAATTTTTATCATTCAATTAAAAATACTAAAATACTGATATTTCTTATATTATATAATCGTTTAAGAAATATTATTATATATTATTATAATAAAGATATTATGATTTATTTATAATGTAATAGTGTATATATATATATATATATATATATTATAGAAAACTATAAATATATAATATTTTTATTAATTAAAACATTTTATAAATTATAACAAATTTATTAAATTAAAATTATATTTATATAAAAACTAAAGTCAAGTACTAAGCTACCATGTAGCACTTGTTTTTAAAATGTAATAAATATGCTTATATTACATAAACACATGTACAAAATGATGTAATGTACAATTTTTCAAAACATTTTTTTAACACCTTAACAAAAACATGATACGATATCAAATTTAAGATTTCTTAAAAAAATTCATACGTTTATTTTTTATGAATAAGTCTTTATTATTAAATTAGCTTACTTTTACTTTTGTAACCTAAACTACTTTAAAATACAACTTTTTAAATTAAAAAATAACAGATTGAAGAAACATATTGATTTGAATTCTATGGCATCACAAAAAGAATTTAAGTTTTATCTTCCCCATTGGTCCTTTCCCTTCCTCCTTTTTAGCAAGAGTCTCTTTCACTTTTTGGGGAACTTGCATCAATAAAGCAAGCGCATTTAAATTTAATGTATGGCACTTAAAGTTCGACTTGAGTTGTCATATCATGATCTTGTCATTATTAGTAAGTAGAAGTATATTTTCTTCTTAAAAAATAATCTTAATTATGTGTACATTTGAGGAGGCATAACTATATGATTTCTTTAAAAATGCGATCCGATTTGATGACCTTAAAAATGATGGGAAAATAATTGTGAGTATATTAGAGGAATTTTGTAAAGATTTCATGAGTATTTTATTATGATGAGTATTAAAATTTATTTATTTATTTAAAGTGACTATTATTAAATTGTTGTGGATTCACGAGATAAGAGGAGTTAATGATATGTTTTTCTTCATTCTTCAATAAAGTATTGGAGTTGAAGATATATTAAATATTTTAGAATTTTTTAATGTTATGCTTTTGTTATAACTATATTGTGGTAGACAAATATGAGACACAAAAATCATTCCTAAAACTATTGACAATTATTATCGACTATATTCTATCTATATGCTAAATGACTTTCTATTAATATATGCCCCTAATACTTCGTAATTACATTTGTGAAGATCACCATTAAAAAATGATATTAGACATATCTAAAAGCCTAGAGAATATAGCATCTCTCAATTATAGGCAAAGTGACACTAAACTAACTCATTGATAAGACCAAAGAGACTAGTATACAAAGATATTATCTCCAATGAAGAGCCAAATATAGTTCATCATCATATCCACATTTCACCATAGAAACATTGCAATGGGGCCAAAGACATTTCAAAGAAATACCAAAACATCATAATTTCAAAACTATATTTTACCTTAATTGCCTCCATAGAAGACCTCTAAGATTACTACGTTAGCAAATTCTTCAGGCAAGTGGAATTGTTTTTCTCAATACCCATTTCTCTCTACAAAAATTCCTTACCTAGACTCAACACCTATATTGTTCCAAACCTTGAGTATCTAGCCCAAGAATGAAGGGTCTCCTTACTACTCTAGCCTTTAGTTTGAAGAGCTTCAAGATGTCATCTAGCCATGATAAGTGAACCATAGGCTTCATAAACACCACTAGGTCAATCTCATTTACCAACATTTCATCTTTACATACTAGTACTAGAAACAAAAATGGTCACAATTTTCCTTCCTTGATGTCCAATAGTGAATCAAGGAAGCATGATGATATATTAGTGTTGATCGTGTGATGGTTAGTAGTGGCAAAAAACTCCTAGCTGAAGACCATCCTTATGGATTCCATGGTCAAGATGGTGGGCACATTACACAATGCATGCAACCTATGATCTAAAACTAGCCTAGAAAAAGTATATATATTTTTCTTCTCTCAAGCCTAATAGATTTGTCCATCATAACTTTTGTAGCATTATAAATTGCACCCCTATCTAATTTCTTTCTTAGGTTAGTCCTATTTTAGCATTCATGGCCTTCTATGCCTTATATGCTTGATTGAACCCAATTTTGTATTTAGTTCTAGCTTACTTTCTCCAATTAGGATTTTTAGTCCCAGTTTGATGCCACACAGGGGAGAACTCGTCACCCTGCTCCTAAGAATGGACCAATCAAGGTGGGGCTCTCCCTGATGGTTAGGCCGAAATTGAACTTGCTCAATGGTCACATTATTTTAATGGGATATTTTTAACTCATATTGTATTCATTAAATTTTACAACATAAAATGTTGGGAGAGGTATAAATCATGCTACACTCACCCATTTCATAAAATCTCAATTCCAAATCAAGATCCCAACTACAAATTTGTATTTTTAATTTCCAAGGAATGAGATCAATCACCAAGGTATTAAATACAAGGAGAAATTTGCAGAGATTAGAATTTTTGATGGAATCCATGATCTTATTATCCTAGAGTAAACATCAATTCAAATTCAAGAATCTTCATGATCTAAAGAAGGTTTATGGAGGTATAAGCACTCTATTTTTTGAATCCATCTTATGTTATTCTTCAACATGGTCTCAATTTAATTTAATTTATTTGCAATTCAAGGTTAGCTCCTAAATTAGGGTTTGTCTTAGGAAAGCCCCTTCTTTTATGATTGTAGGTTCAAATGATAGACACACAAAAAGAGTTGCAAAAGATTAGGTGAAGAGCTATAGTATGCAACTCATTGGAACAAGAATTGTTCAAAGAAGGTCACCAAGGGAGCTCTAACTCACCTATTTTAGCCTCATATTTGGTTCACCAGTTGACTAGATTGTGTTATTATTCAATCCTTACCACAATATAGTTGTTTTTTCTTAGGGTTCTTATACATGCATTCATATTCTTTCAAGCTTAATATACATGATCTAACCCAATTCTAAAAGCAATTTCAACTTTATTTTTCTAATGAGGACCTTAGGTACCAATTTGAGGCCATATTGGGTTAAATAAGGTGCATTTGGAACCTCATTCCTATGAATAGGTCAGTTAGGGTGTTTCATTCACTAGTGATCAAACACAAATTGAACCTACTTAATTGTAAACATTTTCTAGCAAGAATTTTAAATTTGCAATGATATTCATTAGATTTTACATTAAATCAAGCTTTTCTCCCTCACGTATCCAATCATCAACTCAATCTCTCAATTATAATTTTTCATTTTCAACTCCTAAGGAGCATTAAAGCATTGAAGACTTGGATCACTAGCAAATATAAGAATTTTGTGAAGGCATCCATGTTCTTCCTATCCCAATGTCAACTTTGGGTCAACTTCAATCATCTTCATGAGCTCATTTTTTTTATGGAGATATAAGAATTCTATTTTTATATCTAACCTATGGTATGCTTTATCACACTTCCAACTAAATTTCCACTTATCTCTAATTAAATAACCATCCTTAGATCAAGGTTTGAATTAAGAAAAACCCTTTTTGCATAGTATTTTGTCTCCTTTTTGCTAACATGTATAGGTGATGGATGTGTAAAAAAAAACATATAGGTTAGGTTAAGAGCTATAATGTGAAACTCATCTAAGTTGAAACTATATTTTTTAATAGATTAAGAAAATAACATCAGTCCTAGGAGTAAATTTTCCAACATGTTGACAATTGGCTAATAGTGATATGTAATTGTTGACATTTATGGCAACACATGATGTACATGCTAATAGGAAACTTTGAAAATAAAGACACTTAGTGTTTGGTAATCAAAAAAATTGTCTAAGTATAGAATTTGTTTTACAATAGTGTATTGTTTTGTTTATAACATGTTGCAGACATCATATTATGACATGAAAATTTACATGGAGATAGTATACTTGTTGGTGATGATGTGTATAACCTTGGAAGTTTGTACGAACTGTACAAAATAGAGTTAATCATGTTTTGATGATGCAGGACAACGAAATTGAAGGAAAGAGTTGTTTTGTTTACAAAACAATTACTTGTCTAATTAGGGCGTACATCCTAAATGTTTACTCTAACTTGGAAAAGTGAATTGTGGTCTTAGCTAACCCAATAGTAATTTGTGTAAAGGCATGGTATTTATGCAAAGAACTTCTTGCAATAAGCAGTGTGCTATCTTGGTGTATTATGTAAGTGAAGTGAAAGTATGAAGTGCAAATTGTGACTATATGTGAAAGTGATATATGCAAAGTTCTATATGAGCTATCTAGTGATTCGAGATCAAGCTAAAGATCAAAGATTAGATAAGGAAGGAAAATAACAGTAAATTACTTAATTGAGCAGTGAGATCTTCTTGCAGTTGAAATTGCATGTTTGGGCAATGGGCTTTTTTTGCATACATTGTACTACAACTCCTAATAGGTTTGGAATCTCCTAATAGGGATTCAAAGTCTCCTAATAGGGACTACTTATACTGAATTTTCTCATTGACTCCTAACAGGGTCCATCCTCTAAGAAGGAACATATATATTAGTATATTATCTAGTGGGTATCATCCCCATCGAGGTATTCCCTTGGCCAGGGTTTCCCTAGTTAAAAAAATATGGTGTTATGAGTTATCTTTGTGCATTTATATTGCTACTATTCAAAATTACTTTATTTCTTTTTTATGCATGGTTTAAAGTAAGTAATAATATCCAATTGGTGACTAAAGTTTGTAAATTACTAATTCACCCCCCTCTCAGTAATCCCTATTTCTAACTATTGGTATCAGAGCCCAGTTACTTTGAAGAGGCTTAACAACTTAAGTAAGATCCTTTTGGATATGGAACAGTTGATGAAGAACCTTGAAGAATATCTTGAACAAATTGATCTCCTTACTAAAGAAAGTGATAAGTTGAATATAGATTTGGCATGTACGATGAGATTACATAGCATGCTCATTAAGTAACCTTAGAGAAGGCATCACAGAAGAAGGTTGAATCAATAATGAAGAAGGCACTATCGGAGGCCATAAGAAAAACAATGAAGCAAGTTGTATTAAACATGCAACCCTTGTCAATATCAATTGCTGAAACATCTTTGGAATAGAGAATACCATATGTAGTAGTGTCTGATGTTTAGCCTAGTGAGCAAAAAAGAAAATCAGAGAGCTTAGTGGAAGAAGTATCTTCAAAGAATAAGAGAGTAAAATAGCTGGCCATAGGACTTGGTAAGAGGTAGAAAACATTGTTGACTATTGACTCAAGTGATGAAGAAGATGAGGAACAAGAAACTAAATAATCAGAATAAGTGACTCCACCTAAACAAGCAGTAGGAAAAGCTTGACAACCTTGAAGTTAAAGATTGAAAAGATAAATATAGTGATTGCTAATGAAGGTAACTTTGTTTAGATGAAAAAGTTTTATGATTTATATAATAATTTTGAGAAGGATCATATTGATAAATCTGCTATAAATTATATCATAGCAAACAATCTAAGTTTGAAGGATATTGAAGGAATAATGAATGAGAAAGTCTATGTGAGACTTATAAATAAGAAGACTCCTGCAAGAGAAGACGACCTTGAACTTTGGAAGTCTATGCTGAGGACTATCTACAAGACTAATGATGAAGATGAAATAAAGGATTGTTGAATAACCTAGCACTATACTTAAGAAATAAGTTGAGACCATTTCTATTCATGGTTGGTGAAAAGGATAAGTTGAGAAAGGAGACTACAACAGCTATCAGTAAAATGTTAATCGAATCATAAATAGCATCTCCTCTAGCTCCTAGAACCTCAGAAGTGTCAGTAAGTGGTGACACTTGTTGGAAATCTGATTGAAAAGCTCATTGTTGAAGATCAAAGAGGGAGGTTATTGCAAAGGAGGAAGATTGTTGTTGAAAAATGTTTTCAATCATTGTTTTGTCATTGATGTGAAACCTACTATTTGTAGGGATGATATTTGCTTATAAGATCCAAGTACTATCACTTAGTTGATTGATGAAGAGGATTTGATCAACAAGATGTAACAAGAGAACCTAAGGGAAAGGTTGAGTTATGATATTGTAATGAAGTGAAAGGATCATTTAAGACAATGGTTCAATGATGTATTGATAACATACTCAAAGATATAGAGGTTGGTCACACTTAGAAACATTGGAGGAAGAAGTTGTAACAAGGTAGAATGCAAAGCTTAAACTAAGATCATTAGTGGGTGCCAAGCAAGTTAGTTGAAGCTGAAAAAATTCTTAGTAGAAGCCGAGTAACATAAAATTCTAGTGTGTGCCGAGTGATCTTTAGATGCCAAGTGAAGACCAGGTACCAAGCATCAAGAAAAACACAATTGATGCCCTGTAACACAATATGTGCCGAGCATTAGTATTTCAATAGTGTCGAGCTGCTGCATTATTTCAAGTGATGAAAATTTGCCAAATCTAATTTGACATAGTGGTTACATTGAATTTTGTGAATAAGTTAGAGGATAAGGATAATGAGTTGGTGGCATAGAACCCTATGTAAACAATTTTTAGGCAAATTTTAAAGGATTATTCAAGAAGTTTCTAGAGGAAACAAAATATGGGTTAGATGCAATGAATCCTACCTAATCCATGAAAATTGTAATTAAAGAATGAAAGAATCAAGCGGGAAAAGGAACTCCAAGACTTCTATTTAAAGAAGTCATAGACCAAGAAGCAAAGAGTTTTTGATACTGTTGTTGTTAAAGAGCCAAATCTGTGAAGTAGTTAGAAGGGTGTCAATGGGAGACATCTAGGAGAAGGAAGAGCATAGAGGCTCTACTTCTATGAGTGGTCATGAAGAGATGATTGCACTAGTACATTGAGTATGGAGACTCAAGAGGACTAAGCTTGAAAGGAGGGCAAGCTGTCAAGAGTTGTAGAGGTTGAAGGCCAGGCAAGGATATGAGTTGAGAAGTGATATGAGATCTGCAAGATAAGTTGTATGTTGTAGTTAGGTCAAGATTTTCTAATACTCTCTAGCAATTGTATTAGATATGGAAATCCTATGGGCGTAGGTTGGTTCAATAGCCATTTGTAAATCCTTTAACAGGGTGGCATTCCAAGTGAATGTTCAAAAGTCCTCTAACTAGGCCCACTTCTAATAGGGTGGTTAAATCTTCTAACAAGGTCACATTTGATAGTGTGTTGTAAGCCTTTAACAGGGCAAGCCTTTCATAAGGCATCACTTTAGAAGAGTGAGAATTGAGTAGCATGTTACTAGTGGTTTTTTCCAAATTGGGTTTCCACATAAATCACTGTGTTATGTGTTGATTTCTTATGTGTTATGCTTGCATGTTGATTTATAGTAACTTGCTAGTTAGAGAAGTTAAAAGATGGAATGAATGAATAATTGAATGGGCTCACTATACTTAGTGAAAAGTTTGAATAGGACATTTGGACCTTGATTAACTAATTCACCCCCCCTCTCAGTTATTCTAAAGCAATTCTAACAATTGGTATCTGAGCCATTTGCTGATTTAGTTTCAAGGTACTAGGAGCAAGAAGATCAAGATGTCCAAGAGAGAAGTTCCCAAGCTCAACAAAGACAACTTTGCTGCATGGCAGAGTCTGATGAAATTGCACCTTGGATCAATAGGTGACTATGCACAAACCTCAATTGGAATAGAACATGTAAATCCAACAAGACCTCTTACTAAAGATGATTTGAACAAAAAGAAGGAGCACAATCAAGTAATGCTAGAGATTGCTTCTACACTTAACTATGCAGAATATAATGACATCAAAGACTGTGACACTACATTCAAGATGTGGAAAACCTTATCATAAATCATTAGAGGAGATCAAAATGTCCAAAGAGAAAAAGAGAAATCCTAAGAGGAAATTTTGATGATATGAAGATGGAGGAAGGTGAAAATGCTACCCAATATGTTGCAAGAATGAAAGAAGTAGTAAGTGCAATAAGAAGTCTAGGTGGACAATTGGAAGAAATAGCCATCAGAAAATACTTAAGAACTTTGCTTCTTATCTATGCTATTAGAGTTTTAGCCATCCAAGAGCTAAGGTGTGTACAAGGAAACACACTAACCTTTGAAGGAATAATGAGAAGACTTACTGCATTTGAGCTATCCAATTTTGACAATTATAGACCTAAGAACCTTAAATTTTCTTTCAAGGCAAAGATGACAATAAAAGACACTGAGGAGGATACATCAAGCAAAAAGAGAAGAAAAGGAAAACATGCATCTAGTGATAGCAACACAGATGAGGAAGATGTGGAATAGTTAGAAGCATTGTTGGCTAGGAAATTCCATAGAGGTAAGGGAAAATTCAAAGGTAAGCTCCCTATCATATGTTTCAATTGTAATGAAGTTGGTCATATTGCTACAAGATGTCCATAGAAGAAGAACTACAAAGAAGGAAACAAGTATAGGAACAAAAGAGATGGCAACAAATATTACAAAGAGAAAGGGAAGGGATGCTACATTGTTGAAGAGGATTCTGATGAGAATGATGATGAAGTAGTCTATGAGGCCATGAAGGATGAATCAGATAAAGACAAAGATGAATCAAACACATTGGTTACCTGTGTGAACAAGAATGCCAAGTGGATCATAGATAGTGGATGCTCACATCACATGACAAGAGACAAAAGTAAGTTCATTACCTTTACATAATATGATGGAAATAGTGTTAGATTTGGTAATGATGCTGCATGTCAAATCAAAGGAAAAGGCTTTATTAAGCTCATAGAGGAAATTTCATGTGACAATGTATACTAAGTTGAAGGATTGAAATAGAACTTTTTGAGTGTATCATAGTTAGGCAATGTAGGTTGCAAAGTTGAATTTGGAAACAAAACTGCCAAGATCTATGACATTGATGGAAAGCTGATAGCAAAATGTGAAAAAAATAGGAATAATCTATTTTTACTACATATGGAAGATGCAACATGTCTTGTTGTTAGACTTGATGATGTGTGGTTGTGGCATAAAATGCCGTGTCATGTTAATTTTGATAATCTAATTAGCATCAACAAGAAAAAGGAGGTCATAGGATTTCCCAAGTTGAAGAAACCTGAAAACACAATGTGCAAAAAATGTTAACTAGGGAAGATGATTAAGTCTAGTTTCAAAAGAAAAACATACACTTCCAAAGAAGTACTAGAGTTAGTCCATACAGACTTATGTGGCCCAATAGAAGTGCAAAGCTACCTAGGAGACAGATACATAATGCTATTTGTAGATGACTATTCTAGGATGATGACTGCTATGTTTTTAAAGAAAAAATCTAATTTATTTCAAATTTTCAAGTGGTATTTGGCCAGAGTTGAGAAGGAAACAAGAAAAAACCTAAAAACCCTAAGGTAAGATAGAGGAGGTGAGTTCACATCAAGAGAGTTTGAAATATTCTATAATGAAAAAGGTATCAAAAGGAAAACATCAGCACCAAGAACTCCACCACAGAATGGTATTGTTGAAAGGAGGAATAGGTCAATGATTGACTATGCTAGAACCTTGATGATGGAGAAAAATGTTGCACTAAAGTACTGGAGAGAAGCTGTAAGTACTGCAATCTATACACTGAATAGAGTTCAAGTCAAGAAAGGTACAAATGCAACACCTTTTGAATTATGGTATGGTCACTCACCCAATGTTAAACATTTCAAAGTATTTGGGTATAAATTCTATATTCTAAAAGATACTATAAATGAAAAATTTGATGCAAAAAGTGATGAAGGTGTATTTCTTGGATACTCCACTAGAAGTAAGGCATATAAGTGTTTGAACACTAACACTAACAAAGTTGTGGAGAGTGCAAATGTAAATTTTGATGAGCATGTAGAAGTTCAAGTTGATGAGTCAAAGAAAATAGAGGATTATAGATCCTTTGTATACTTCTATGAAGGAATGACAATTGAAGACAATGCTACAAATCAAGTTGGGAATCATCAACAAACTTTAGTATGTGCCAAGTCTTAGCCTGTGAATACTGAGCTACATTCAGAAGCTGAGTTGCAGAGTGCAAAAAATGCACATTCTAACTCTAAAAACAATACACATGAAAGGAATGATGGAGTGCCTAATGAAGAAGAACAAAATGACTCTAAAGCTAAAGGATCAAACATGGATAGAAGGGCTGAACCAAGATTAGCCAAGTATGTGAGAAGACATCACCTTGTAGATCAAATCATTGGTGACAAGGATGCCAGACCAATGACAAGGAATAGGCTTAGGAGTGAATCATGTCTATTAAGCAAGGTTGAACCTAAAACAACGAATGATGCACTACGAGATGATGACTGGTATAAAGCCATGGAAGAAGAAATAGACTAGATTGAGAAAAACAAAACATGGTCTCTAGTTCCTAGACCAACTGATAAGAATGTGATTGGTATCAAATGGGTGTTCAAAAACAAACTTGATGAGAATGGTGAGATAATAAGAAACAAAGCCAGACTAGTTTGCAAAGGCTATGCACAAGAAGAAGGACTGGATTATGGAGAGACATTTTCTGCTGTTGCAAGAATGGAAGGAGTAAGAAAATTACTTGCATATGCGGCATATAAAGGTTTCAAAGTGTACCAAATAGATGTGAAGTCTACTTTTCTGAATGGTATACTGGAAGAGGAAGTTTACATAGAGCAACCAAGGGGATTTGTTGATGAGAAGAATAAGGACATTGTCTGCAAACTACACAAAACACTTTATGGATTGAAGCAAGCACCTAGAGCATGGTATGAGAGGTTGCATAAATATCTTGTGAAGATAGGATTTGAGAGAATAGATGACAATAATAACTTGTACATCAAAGCTAAAAAGGAGAAAGACATTTTGATATCATAAATCTTTGTTGATGATGTAATATTTGAAGGAAAAGATGTACTTTGCAAATATTTTGCTAATCAAATGAAGCATGAATTTGAGATGTCAATGTTTGCAGAAATCAAATTCTTTGTTGGATCACAAGTACATCAATTTAAGCATGGAATATTTGTGACCCAATTCAAATACATCAAGGAGGTACTCAAAAAATTTGGACTAGAAGACTCAAAACCAGCCAGCACACCAATAGCAATAGGCCATAAACTATCTAAGAATGATGAATTTGTTGAAGTAAATCAGACATTGTGTAGGTCAATGATTGAAAAGCTGCAGTATGTTGTACAAAGTAGACTAGACATTGCATTAGCTATTGGGATAGTAGCAAGATTTTCTGCAAATCCAAGAGAAACTCACTTAATGGCAGTAAAGAGAATACTGAGATACCTGAAAGGAACTGATGACTTTGTTTTGTACTATAAGAAGAGTGAAAAGTTTGAACTAAGAGCCTACACTAATGCAGATTGGGGAAGTAACATTGATGATAGAAAAAACACCAGTGGAGGAGGACTTTTCTTAGGAAAGAGGTTGATTATATGGACTATCAAAAAGCAAAGCTACACCTCACAGTCCACTACTGAAGCTAAATATGTGGCAACTGCTATAAACTGCACCAATATTGTATGGATCAAATAGTTGCTGCAAGGTATGAAGGAAGAAGTAGCTGAGCCTATGATACTTTATTGTGATAATAGAAGTGCTATTAACATATCAAAGAATCCTGTAATGTATGCTAAAACCAAGCATATTGCAATCAAGTATCACTATGTAAGAGAGTTGGTGGAAGACAAACAAGTGAAGATGGAATATGTTAGCTCAAAGGAGCATATTTCTTGTTGTTTAGTGTGGAGCCTGATCAGTCCCCAAGTGGGAGATTGTTAGATTGTGGTGACTGATCAGGAAAGTACTGTACATACTTCATAAATAGTGGGGTTCAAAAACTTTTTTTTTTGGGCAGTAGCCGACATGGTAGCCGACATATTATGGCCGACATATGGCCGACATGTTATAACCCTAAAGTGGTTTAATACTTATATAAAAGGGCTTAGGGTTGGGTATTTTTCATAATGTTGTGATATGAAATTGGTTCTTGCGGTGGTATTGAGCTGTAAGGGATTACGGATTGTAATCAGGTTGTAATCACTGGATTGTAATAAGATCGGACTTGCTGTTTGGTGGACGTAGCCCAGGGATTGGGTGAACCATGTTAAATCTTGGTGCCTTGTGTTCATTTATGTGTGTTTTATTATTTTCTGTTATTGGTTATATTTGCATGTAGTTTTTATTTTTGTCCGTGGTTTATCCTAACATTTCTGATATCTTCACAAAAGCACTACCAAAAGATGCTTTTGAGTATCTTAGAAGTAAGTTAGGGGTGATACCCCTAGCCAAGGCTACCTAAAAAAAAAGCAAGAATGCCCTGCATCAAATGAGCAGAATGATGAAGATATTACACATTGATGCAAAGGATGTTTACTTTGGGATTCATGCCTAAAGTAGTAGAAGTACTGAAGTTCCAAATTAGTCACAAGTAAGGTGACAAAGGGAGAAATTGAATGAACCTGTAAGAGGTACACTTACATATTAAGATGCTAATATGTCTTTGGAATTATTGTCAAAGAGGGAGAAGATATTTGAAATTGATCAACAGGAGAAGGATCAAGAGGGAGAGATAGCAAAAAACTAATCAAATGAAGATAGAGGGAGAAATTGACATAAATAATTAGAGGTTGATCAGAACAACAGAAGATGAGCAATATAGAGGGAGAAAGACAAAGAACAAGGTGACAATAGTAAAGAGGGAGAAGCTAAAATGAAGCAATCAGAATAGTAAAAGGAGATGTGAAGTTACAATTTACTTTTTTGCATTTGACTTACTATTCTAACCTAATAAGTTTGTGGTTGAATAGTTTAGTCTAATGGTTGATCAGTTTTGGTTTGCCATCAATACCAAAGAGGGAGATTGTTGGAAATCTGATTGAAAAGCTCATTGTTGAAGATCAAAGAGGGAGATTGTTGCAAAGGAGGAAGATTGTTGTTGAAAAATGTTTTCAGTCATTTTTTTTTCATTGATGTCAAACCTACTATTTGTAGGGATGATATTTGCTTATAAGATCCAAGTACTATCACTTAGTTGATTGATGAAGAGGATTTGATCAACAAGATGTAACAAGAGAACCTAAGGGAAAGGTTGATTTATGATGTTGTAATGAAGTGAAAGGATCAGTTAAGACAATGGTTCAATGATGTATTGATAACATACTCAAAGATATAGAGGCTGGTCACACTTAGAAACATTGGAGGAAGAAGTTGTAACAAGGTAGAATGCAAAGCTTAAACTAAGATCATTAGTGGGTGCCGAGCAAGTTAGTTGAAGCCGAGAAAATTCTTAGTAGAAGCCAAGTAACAAAAAATTCTAGTGTGTGCCAAGTGATCTTCAGATGTCAAGTAAAGATTAAGTGCCGAGCACCAAGAAAAACACAATTGATGTTGAGTAACACAATATGTGCTGAGCATCAATATTTCAATAGTGTTCAGCTGTTGCATTATTTCAAATGATGAAGATTTGCCAAATCTAAGCCAACATAGTGGTTACATTAAATTTTGTGAATAAGTTAGAGGATAAGGATGATGAGTTGGTGGCACAAAATCCTATGTAAACTATTTTTAGGTGAATTCTAAAGGATTATTCAAGAAATTTCTAAAGGAAACACAATATGGGTTAGATACCATGAATCCTACCTAATCCATGAGAATTGAAATTAAAGAATGAAAGAATCAAGCAGGAAAAGGAACTCCAAGACTTCTATTTAAAGAAGTCATAGACCAAGAAGCAAAGAGCTATTGATACTATTGTTGCTGAAGAGCCAAATCTGCAAAGTAGTTAGAAGGGTGTCAAGGGGAGACATCTAGGAGAAGGAAGAGCACATAGGCTCTACTTGTACGAGTGGTCATGAAGAGATGATTGCAATGGTACATTGAGTATGGAGACTCAAGAGGACTAAGCTTGAAAGGAGGGCAAGCTATCAAGAGTTACAAAGATTGAAGGCTAGGCAAGGGTATGAGCTGAGAAGTGATATGAGATCTGCAAGATAAGTTGTATGTTGTAGTCAGATCAATATTTTCTAATACTCTCTAGAAATTGTATTAGCTATGGAAATCCTATGGACTTAGGTTGGTTTAATAGCCATTTGTAAATCCTTTAACAGGGTGGCATTGCAAATGAATGTTCAAAAGTCCACTAACCAGGCCCACTTCTAACAGGGTGGTTAAATCCTCTAACAAGGTCACATTTGATAGTGTGTTGTAAGCCTTTAACAGGGAAATCCTTTCACAGGGCATCACTTCATAAGAGTGAGAATTGAGTAGCATGTTACTGGTGATTTTTTCCAAATTGGGTTTCCACGTAAATCACTATGTTATGTGTTGATTTCTTATGTGTTATGCTTGCATGTTGATTTACAATAACTTGTTGGTTAGATAATTTAAAAGCTTGAATGAATGAATGATTGAATGGGCTCACTATACTTAGTGAAAAGTTTGAATAGAAAATTTGGACCTTGAATAATTGATTCACCCCCCCTCTTAGTTATTCTAAAGAAATTCTAACAACACTATGGAGATTGATCAAACCAATGTTATAATTAACATTGATGATACAAATCCAATTGGTGGTTCTGAACCAAATGTACTTGACACTAAAGATATTGAGGATAAGTTGAGGCAAATTGAGGAAGAGAAGACACTAGTAGCAGTAGAAAAAAGAAGATAGAAGAAGCCAAGAAACAATTGCTTGAGGAAGAAAGGAAAAGAAAGGAAAAGAAAGGAAAATGAAGATAAAAGAAGGATTGTAGAAGAAGCCAAGCAAAAATTGCTTGAGGAAGAAAGGAAAAGAAAGGAAAATGAAGATAAAAAAAAGGATTGTGGAAGAGAAGAGAGAAAGAGAAGAAAAGGAAAAGAAAGAAGAGGAGGAAAGAAGAACTAAAGAAGCAATAAAGAAATAGAGGGATGATGAGACTAAACCATCTAGTTCATCTACTCCACTCTCTCTTACTACTTTATCTACCAATGATGATGGGAAAATAGATCTGATCTCATCCTTGACCAAGCTAATTGAGAAAAACAAGAAAGTGAAGAGTTTACAAAGAACACTAATGGAAGTGACTGACAGACTACATAGTACATTGGCAGTTCAAAATACTAAGCTAGATCCCAAACAAAGAGCACAAGCAGTGCTAAAATCATTTGATGAAGAATTCTCAAATCTATTGAATGTTGTAGAGGAAAAGGCTCAAATTTCCCATGATGCTAACATGTTTAGAACCATATGCCAGAATATCAAGAATGACTTAGTTAATCTTGATACATGTATAAAAGAACTTTAGAAATCTTAGCAGGAAGGAAAAACTCTATATGTTAAGTATACTTTGTCATACAAGCTGACTAAAGACTTGGATAGTTAGATAGAGACAAAGATGAGTGAGCTAGAGGCTTTATCCAACTAGATCCAACATCCATCTAGCAAAGTTGATGATTTTGAAAGTCAAGTTGCTAGTATTCATAGTGACATCAAGAAATTGGAAGTTTAAAAAGAGTAGATTTTGAAGAGAACATATGATTTTAGAGAATCTATTGCTCTAAAGTTATCTTTTGTTGAGAAGCAACTAGAAGAATGTGTCAAGGCCAAGGACACATATTCAAACCTTTTGTGTTTAGATATTAATGCAGTTGAGATTGCATCATATGCTTTATGTGCAATTCTCACATTAGCTGAATCTACCAAAGAGGCATGGAATAAAGGTATGAACACTCTGAAGACTATTTTTTATGATTGTATGAAGATCATTTCAACATAAGGAAAGACAATAGTTTTGGCAGTCTTTGGATAGTTTCTGGATATAATCTTGACATTTTGACCTTTGTCATTGATGTCACAGGGGGAGAGATGTGAAAATTGTACACATGAAAAAAGTAGAGATTGTTGGGAGAGATACAATGAGGAGAGATACATGTGAAGATTGTAAAAGTGTAAAGTATATTATAAGGGGGAGCATATATGTTAAGTTGAACAAGTTATAATAGATGTAATGCTTATTTTGATAGTTAAGTTTTTGTCACTTAACCAATTTTCCCTATTTTGTTGCCATCAATGCCAAAGGGGGAGATTGTTGACAATTGGCTGATAGTGTTATGTAATTGTTGTCATTTATGGAAACTAATGATGTACATGCTAATAGGAAACCTTAGAAATAAAGATACTTAGTGTTTGGTAATCAGAAAATTGTCTAAGTATAGAATTTGTTTTATAGCAGTGCATTATTTTGTTTATAACATGTTGCAGACATCATATTATGACATGTGAAGTTACATGGAGATAGTATACATGTTGGTGATTACATGTATAAGCTTGTAAGTTTGTATGGACTATACAAAATAGAGTTAATCATTTTTTGATGATGCAAGACAATGAAATTAAAAGAAATAATTTTTTTGTTTACAAAACAATTACTTGTCCAATTAGGGCCGACATCCTAGATGTTTACTCTAACTTAGAAAAGTGAATTGTGGTATTATTTGAACTAGCATTAATTTTTGTAAAGGCATGGTATTTATGCAAAGGACTTCTTGCGATAACTAGTGTGCTATCTTGGTGTATTATGTAAGTGAAGTGCAAGTATGAATTATTAATTGTGAATATATGTGAAAGTGATATATGCAAAGTTCTATATGAGCTTTAAGGTGACTCGAGATCAAGCTGAAGATCAAAGATTAGACAAGGAAGGAAAATAAGAGTAAATTACTTGATTGAGTAGTGATCTCTTCTTGTAGTTGAAATTACATGTTTGGGCACTGGGCTCTTCTTGCATACATTGTACTACAACTCCTAACAGGGTTGGAATCTCCTAACAAGGATTCAAAGTCTCCTAATAGGGACTTCTTATATTGAATTTTCTCATTGACTCCTAACAGTTTCCATCCTCTAGCAAGGATCATATATATTAGTATATTATCTAGTGGGTATCATCCCCACCAGGGTTTTCCCTTGGCCAGGGTTTCCCTAGTTAACAAAATATGGTGTTATGAGTTATCTTTGTGCATTGCTATTGTTATTTTTCAGCATTACTTTATTGATTTGTTATGCATGGTTTAAAGTAAGTAATAATATCTAGTTGGCAACTAAAGTTTATAGATTACTAATTCACCCCCTATCCTCCTCTCAGTAATCCCTATTTCTAACACAACATTCCCATGTTCCTTTGTTTTATATTTAGGTTTAGATCTTCAGTCAATTACAATATGATGCTATTGTTGTACAAGGTGAAATGATGAGCAACACTAGGATATAGATCATTCACCAAATTATGGGATACCATTGTACATTAAAATTAAATAGTATTTCCTACGAGATGGAGATTACGTACAAGTCTAACTATGTTTGTAAGGGTGCCAAATTAGGATCTGTGTTTTATAGGGTTAGATTTGATTGATTCCAAGATCAAGATTGGAAGTCATATATAAATCTATATGAATTTTTAAATTTATGAACAAAAAGTAAAATATTAGAGAAAAATATTATTAATATAGGAAAAATTACTAGTTTGGTGGGGGTGGGTGGGGGGGCGGTGTGAATTAGTAATCACCAACACAACTTAACTTACCTAAGCCAAACTAATTGACACTTTAATCTCTTAAAATTTCAATAAACACAATAGGAAAAGTAAAATCTAAGAAACATGCAACCACATAAAACTCATCCACACAAGTATAACACTAGATATATATTATGGAAACCTAATTAGGGTGAAAACCATGATGTGAGAATGATTCTCATAAATTGTCTACCCTTCTAGGATATGCTATGTTAGGAGCTTACCCAATTAAGGGTTATAAAAGCATTATTAGATGCTACTTTGTTAAGCAATTTCCCTCAATACCTGTTAGAGTCTTTATGTAACACCTAGCTTGGTCAAGATGACCCCACACAAAAGTTGTCTTCTTGTCTCCAAGCATACACCACTTGAGACAAGAAGGAACTTTCATGTGGTGTTAGCTTGACCAAGCTGGGTGTTACATCTGGTATTAGAGCCCGAGTTTCTACATTGGGAGGTCTGGGTATATTGAAACACTACTAGTTATCAACTAGTTGAACTGAATTGAAACTTAAACAATGTTATGTATCTTTTACAACTTGAACACTCAAAATAGTTGAACTTAAATGAAACTTAAATAGTGTTATGTATCTTTTACATGTGATTCAACATCACATAACCCTAAGAGATGTAATCTTTTTATGATGGTTGTATGTATGTGAGTTAATGCTTCCGCTATGTTATCTATTGATGTTATTATCTTTAAAAAAATGTTTGACAAACTAATGTAGGAGCATCCTAGGTGTAAGAGTAATCTTGTATCACCCAAAAATATTTTTATTTCAATATTTTCTATTTTAATAAGGACTAGTAGGCAGGGTGGTTACTATTTATGGGAACTAGCTATTTTTAGTAAGTTTGTCATAGGAGCTTAGAATATTCTCATTTTCTATAGGAAGGTTCATTTTAGAGTTGTAATCCTACCATAAAAATCTCATTACTCAACCATAAGTATCAGAGAAGTTATTACAAATTTTTGGTGGAAAAATTTGTAGAAAAATCTTCAGGCTCATTGTTGAAGGCCTTAGAGTGCATAGATGAGGTCTGAAAACTCAACGGAAGGGTGCTAGTGTGGTTTCAAGTCTGTAGATCATAAGCTGGCATTTCCAAAAAGTGGTTCTAATAGCCAATCAGAGCAATGGTTCGTAAGTTATGGCCTTTTAAAGTTGGGGTACTCGAAATATCTAAAATAATTGTCAAAGATGTATTTGGTTGATTCTATATTTATTGTTAGGGTCTATTAGCCCTAGGTATTAAGGTTCATTGTCTAGAACATTCCCTAGTGGCATAAAATTTCCTATTTAAGAAAGGCCCAAACATTGTCTAGGACAACTTTGGGTGATAGTTCGCAGCTTGTCTTGCAGTTTATTGTAATGAAGGCATCCATGTGGGTTTGCATATTATACTTGTGAATTCTATAATAATTCATTTGTGGCACAAATAAGAAGTCCATATTTTGTTCTCACATTTGTTGTTGTTTTTTTGTTTCTATTATTGGTTTATGGTATTAAGGGGAGCACCCTTCATCACAAACTTAGTGAAACTTTAGGTTAGTTTCTTTTGGGTTCCCTAGTGGGCTGTTACACTTTACCCTTCTAGAAGTAACCTTTTTAGAGGATTTTGAACACTCTTTAGAATGTCACCTAGTTAGAGGATTTTATAATGGGACCTATTTGGATCCACCCAGAAAGGGATATTTTTCTATAATGGTTAGAGATTAACATATACAAAATGATTTAGAATCTATACTACCAAAACTAGATTAGATCTAGTTAAGCTCTATACTTCAATAGCATACCATAATTTGTACTCTTTCTTCACTCAATTTTGCATCTTCCTTTATGATCACAACCTTCTCCAACTTCTCATTCTACTTGTGATAACAAAAATAGTTCTTTTTTTTCTTTACCCTTAAGTAGAAATTAAATCCATTGCCTTAAGATCAAACCCTCAACCTAGATCTAATAGTCTAGATTAAGTACAATGAATCTAACCATTAATGCTTTATTTTCTCCTAGCCATATCAACTCACACTTGATCCATACCTTGGAAATTATCCCAACTCGATAAGTCACTTTGACCATGTAGGAAATATTTGCAATTTTTTTTTTCAAATATATCACCTTGATTAATGTGTTATTAATTTCTTCCATAACTCACACATATACCTTCCATCTTTCCAAAACTAGTCATTGATCCCAATAACAATTTGAATCTTCTAATTACACCTCACATCTTTACAAAGTATTCTTTGTGTACTGATAAGCCTTCTTGTTTCATGTTCGCCTATTCATCCTTTGTACCCATTCACTTATTCATCCTTTATACCTATTCAATTGATTCACCTATTTAGCTTAGTTTATTGATTTTTCCATCTTTACCTATTTTATTGTCTAGTTCACCTATTTATCTATTCTTGTTAACATCACTTGTAGATCACCTAAATACCTTTACATATAAATTTTTTATGGTGTTATCTTAAAATTATCATCTAGGCATCACTCTCCATTATATTCAATGAACAATCCATGGTAAAAGCACATATATGTTTCACCTTTTAGGACATCTAAATTTGTTTAGGTCAAATCTCATTTCTTCATCAAAACTCAAATTTTTCCAAAAACTAAAAATACTCTTTTATAGATCTTGGATTCTTTATAAGTATCATATGAATTTCGTAGTGTTTTGATTAGTTACAATATGTTATAGCTTCAAAATATTATAAGTAGATATTTTAATGTTTGAGAAGATGCTACCTCAAAAAAAGAACAAAATTAGTAAATCATAAAAATAAAAATAAAAATTGGTAGTTAGCACTAGAGGAGATAGTCCTCTTCAACAATATGTAATTGATTTTAAGAAAGGTCTAGATTTTATAGGGAAGTTTTGAGGAGAGAAAAAACCATTGATTTCTGATAAGGTTGACCTCAAATACTTATAATAATTAAGATATACATAAAACCCAATATTTATTTTTTCTCATCATCTATATATGTCATCTATAACATATTACAAAATCAAGGAAAAACATATTATTTGCATATACATGTTTGATGGGAACTACACTCTATATTTTTCACAGTTAAAATAAAAGATATCAAAATTTAAAAAATAAATAAATTATTTCTAAAAATAATAAGAAACTTATAGACATAAAATTAATCCAATTTTACATATTTTATTAGTATACATCATCTTCAAATTCAAAACACAAATGCCACTTTTATGTAATTTAAGTTGAACAATTTGTGTTCAGGGATCCTTTTTCTTTATAAAAGATGACACAGGTTTGTGCTTTTACCCTCTAATTAATGCTTTATAGATTTGAATAAATATTCAAATTATTTAAATGTTCATCACTAGTTGTACCTTGTTTGATTTCATCACTTATAACTTACCGAATACTTCACATAATGAGTTTTATCATAAAGATAGCTTCATGAAACATCACTTAACTTTCTTGTAAGATAGTAATGCTTAATTCATATTACAACTCATTATTTTCTATAATGAATATGTGGTAAATATTAAAACACTTAGTCAAATAGTTGACATCAATGACAACCATATAACTGATTTATGTGTCATCAAATCTTGTTCCAATATTTATCAACTCATCATCAACAATAGCCAATATCCACATGAAATTTCTCCAATATTTATGCCACCAAACATCATCACTTCATTTCTAAATTAGTTATGACAATATTCTCACCCTTTGGCATTGACGGCAACACACCTGTGGTCCTTGATCACCATATACAAAAGTATTAACTTCATCATTTGGCATAAACTCCATCTATGATTTTCATTCCTTGATCCAGAAACATACTTTTTATATTATCATCTTTGATACTTCTCTTTTTCATTCATCTAACCTAATATCTTTTTATCCTCACTCCCTCGATGGATAAAATATGCTCATATTGATTTGGTCTTGTATTTCTATCTATGGATATTTCTTTTCCTTTTGTTCTCTTTGTACTACACTCCCCTTTTGTATTAATCACTTTCTATATATGGTTACTATTTAGGGGGAAAATGGAAGCACTTTAATAGGATGTAGGCCTCTACATTTTTTAGGTAAACTATTTAAAAATATAAGAGAAAGAGGGGCTTCCACACATAACTCTCAATAAAACCTAGATTTGAATAGCAAAAGCCAAGCATGGTAAAGAGATGTCAATACAAAAACAAGGTTCTATTTAGGTAGTTCACTAGTAAAGCCTCTTTCATGAAATGTAGATTTAATTAAAGAAGTGTAAATGTAAAGATGCAATTGATCTTGTTATCATTTCTTATTATCATTCAATTGGTGATAGTTATAGGTCTAATCACTAGGTGAATTTGTTTCTACAATACCCTAGTTTGTAATTATTATGTAATCTTGATTAAAAGTTCTATTCATTTTGCATGATAAAGAAAAAATTAAGGTACATATACACATATAAATAAGCTAAAATGAAGGTATATGCTAAAGGGAAGGTAAAGTACAATATTATATGTACAACTATAACCATTATGAATGTATTTAATGGAATATCAAATGTACACAATAAGAAGTGCATGTAATGATGATCAACAAAGTGAATGGGCTCACACATGTCATGAGCATGGAAATAAACATACTAAATTCCCTAAAGATGAGTATAAGCATACATAATAATAAGAGAGGTGTAGGGTACCAAAAATTGCCTAATGTAGATGTTGATCCTTTAATTTGACTCCCACATCCTTCCAACATCCAACTTACCATAGAAACTACATGGATTTTAGTAGAGAAAAAGGTGGGTGGTGGGGTGGGGTGGAGGGGACTGTTATAGCTAATATCCTACAAGCAATCTTATAATCATGCACACGTATATTCATTCCTAAGCATCAAATACCCAACTGGCTATATCCAAGACATACATAAGAGGCAAAAAATAAAGCAAAGGAAGGATATACCATGTTCTATCTGACATTTTTGTTCCAATTCCATATGCAAGTGATGTAGACTATGTGCTTTTCAATGCAATAAATTCCTTTCCCAAAAAATCCAAAAATCCCAAAGGAAAGCTCTTTGAACACCTTTTGGGATCAAGGATCGTTCATGTAAGAAAGCCTTTGAAAAAGAGAAAAGGTCCCTCTCAATCCTCTAAATTAGTGTTGTGAGGGAGAATGGTAGATCCCTCATCACAAATTTCTAGAATCACTCTAGCACCAAGGAGTTGCACTATTGCAGTTCAAAAATAATAATACTAGAGGCTTATGATTATTGAAGGTAGAGCATGATAGGCCTAGAATATCATACTATCAAAAGAAAGTAATGCATCAAGAAAAGAATTCAGAAGTACCACATCATCATGAGCTTAGCGCTATAAGAGAAAATGAAGCCCACATTCACAATCTAGAACAAGAAAGTGAAGGAGAGCAATGCAAATCTGGCATCAAGAAGAGAACATCTCATAGACAAGGTACATACTCATAGAGCATGTGTATTTTACCAAATGTCTAAAATATATTCAAATTTCAAGAATGGATCAACTATCATGATGCATCAATATTTCCAACATAATACAAAGTGGACTAGCCATCATGACACATCAATAGCATGTGTAGAGTTCATGATCAAGCTCAAAAATATAGTTCACACATACATAAAAAGATAGAAAAGAATCCAAAAATACATGCATGTGTGTGTGCCATCTCAAAGTAAGGCCAAAGTGATAAATACTACTATAGAATGTATGCCAAGATCATAAAATGTAACCATATATTGTGTACAACTATGCGTATACGAACAATATAAAGAAACAAGATATGAATCAACCAAAGAATGTGAAGAGAGAAAGTATGCACTTGGAGAGCATGACTTCACCATACATTTAAAATGCGATCATATGCATTGAAACAAAAAGCCTATGTAGGCATAGCACCCCTATTAAATCTAGATTTCATGTTCATTTCCAAGTCCAAAACATGGCATAGAATTGGAGACATAAGATTCAACTCCATCTTTTCTATCATGAAGAGATTTAAGTACAAAACATGATGACAAGTAAAGAAGCATGTATGTTACAACAATACATCAAGTTTTGGTCATTAAAAAACATATCCACTATTTGAACATCAAAAGAACATCAAAGAAGAATGTATATAGAAGGTATGATCTTATCAAGAAACAAAAAGTATTTATCCTTCATGTTCATCAAAGGTTGATCATAATAGAAATATACATGAAAAAAATGATCATATATGAAATCAAGTATTCATTAGATGCATTCATACCTACAAGCCTAAACATAAATGCATCTCTCAGACTCCATGTCCCATATATGATTTTCCATGATAAAGTCTACGTATATATAATAAAGATACAAGAGATCATTCAATAACATATATGAACAACATGCATATCTATATACAAGATCAAAATCATCTTGTCAATGATAGAATAAAGCATTCTATATGCATTTTAAAGCATGAAACATGCATCTAACTTCAGAAATAAAAACCCTCATATATGTGATCAAATAAAAACAACCACCATCATTCTTTCACAAGAAATCAAAGTATAAGACAACATTATAGTGGTCCATGAACCTCTTTGAAAAAAAAGTTAAGGATACAAGCATTCTACATAAAGGTCACGACCTTAGAAAATTTTACACAAAAGCATCAACAAGAATGATGCCACAAGCCACAACATATACCTTTCAAACAAAAAATAAAATAACATCATATGATTCAAGAGATGATGCCCTCGATTCAAAGCATTAAGGCTTGAAAATCCACAACTTTGAGCAATACAAAACCTCTTTTCCCATACAAATAACAATGTGAAAGAATTCTCCATTAAAAACAATAGGATCCATTCATGAATCACACATAAAAGAAGGATGCAGGTTGTGACCCTAAAAAGGGTCACAAAGCTTTGAAAGAAAAAATATGAAAAAATAGTACAACAACCAAGAAGCCTGTGGCCTCCATAATTTCTAGTTCGAGAAAATAACAATGGAGATGTGTATAACAAGACAAGAATAAAGATAAAATTGTATGTTGCAACATCAAAGTATCTTTCAAGTTCAAACCAACAATGGAGAGGTAGAAGAAAGAAAAAGCCCAAAATTTGAAATATTTAAGTTCATTCTCATCATGGATTGGGGAAATTTTATTATACTAAAAGCAAGTGATTTAGAATTATCAAATTCCTTAGTTGCAAGATTAAAGTGGTTTGTTTTCTCCATGGAGTTATAACGGTATTACATTTGAATGAAAGTGAAACATGTGTATGTGTACGTCCTTTTGAGGGGGGTGGGGGGTGATTTTATTTTTGTACATGTCAATTTTATAAACATTTAAATGAATGATGTTCTATAAACCATTCCATTTATATGTAATCTTCGAATGCAAAAGTGATGAAATGGTGAGGTTTTGATTATACCAAATTTATGCGGTTTGGTATTTGAATAAGTGGGAAATTTTTCAAGAGGAAAAATACATTGTTTCTACATTGTCCACACCTACTAGTTGATTATAAAGAGGTTCTCAACACTTAGTTTTGACCAATATGATCCTTGGAGCCAGGATCTTATATAAATATTTTTAGATTGGATTTGGCACCAATTTCCTCTTTTATTCTTAGATTTGGTTGAAGTCATTGATATGTTTGTAGATTGTAAAAAGGATGTAGATTTAGAGTTGGGGCATATTTATACCTTTCTCCTTGGCATTTCTCCAGTTAGTTCTTTCATTCTACCTCCTTGGAGTTGGTTCTTTCTCCTTGGAGAGATGTTATTGTCTGTAGCTCATGTCCTATTATATGCTACAATTTTGAGCACTTTGCTCAATCTAAATAATATGCAGAAATGATTCTTTAGGCTTTATTAATCTTATCCTTGTCTTTTATAAGTTTCATATTCCAACTCATTGTGATCTTTAGAATCCTTTATTTAAGGTTTAATGGTTAAGAGGCATGTGAGAAATGACTTTTTATGTTAAGCATTGGGATTTTTGTCCATTCAAGTTTGAAATTTGTGAACCTAGTTTCCTTCTTTTAAGAATCCACACCCATTTGTATTACATGTGCCTAAAGTTAGTAAAACAAAACTTGTGAAAAAGGTACTATATAGTTTTTTTAGGTGTGATTTTTCCTTTCAAAGATGCATCACTTTCATAATATCAATGAATAACCTTAGTTTTTGAAGTTTAGTTCATATTATTTATTTTCTTCTATCCCTTTTCCTACCAAGTTTAGTCAAGTTTCAATAGGTGATTTAAGGGAAGTTGACCCTTCATATTGGAGGTTGACCCTTATCATGGCATACCCATAGGCCAAGGATCATCCCATGTTTCAATAGATTGTTGAATTTTCATTTTAGCATATGGGTGCAATCTAGTTGACAATAGTTTCTAGCATGCCTTGTGAAACTCTTTTAAGCCATCAATCTAAGAAAGGCCCTTGATAAGAGGGAAAACCTCGGTGAGGATGGTACCCACAAGATGATGTCCTAATATAAACATTCCTTGTTAGATGATAGACCATGTTAGGAGTCTATTACAAGATTCAGTACATAAGAGTCCCTATTAGGAGACTTTGAATCCTTGTTAGGAGATTCCAACCCTATTAGGAGTTGTTGAAGACAACTCAATCCACTACCTAAACAACTTCAAGGGCAAGACCAATGAACCCACTATCTAAAAGATCTTTGTATTATTCCTTTCATAATAATAGAATTGTATTGTATTATTCCTTCCTCTTTCTCTATCCTATCAACCGAACTCCTGCTCCTTTTGATCTTGTAAACAAATTATAAATCTCACATTCAATAATCCCTTGGATTGCTTACATGTATTTAGTAAGAAATCTGATTATTTTCTCACTTTGCACTTCATACAATGATCATAACATACATTCCACATTATAAACAAGGAAAAAATCTCTTCTTTATTCCATATCTTCATAATAATTCCTTAAGTCGGCCTTCAGGATTTCCAAATTAATTATAATAAGATAATTAATTGATTACGATTACAATAGCAGTTTCATCTCATATTCTATACAAAACTTCACACATGTGATACTAAGGCTTATGCACTTGCTGACATCATCAGTTGATTGTCCTCTGTCACTACTTGAATGTGCATCTTCTTACTACATCTCAGATGTAATCTAGAAAATATACATTAGGAACTACTTTCCCAATACTTTGCCTCTGAACTTCTCTTTGTAATTCAGGTACAAATTTCATACATCTTCAATTCAAACTTTGTGCACTTAACCACGTCATCAAGACAACGTGCCAAACATGTTAGTAATTACACATTACCAGATGATCAAACCATTGTCCATATTATTAAGATCTCTGTCTGCTACTCAACCAATGTGAGGCCTTGCCCCGACCCTTCGTAGCCTTAGTTGTTACTTTATCTTTTTGTTGCTCACAATTCGAGATGTCGAGACTTTATCTGATGCTTAGAACATATTATATTATTTCATACTGTGTGATGATATTTTCAAATTTTTGAGTTTGTCATTTAATGTTTTAGGTATATGTATGTTGATGAATTAAGTAAAATGTAGGATTAACACATTGATTTTGGAATCTTTATGATTAAGAATATAAGTAGGATGAATGAAACCCTAAGTGATGTATGTTCCAATTGATGTGAAATTTTGATACGTATATACATATGTACATGTGATTTTCAGGACTACTGATGTGTACAATGAGTGTGCAAATATTTTAGCCAAGGAAACCGACAGAGGAATAGAACTGATCTCTATGTGTTAATTTTGGAAACCTTGTTGTTCGTAATTCAAGTATTGTATCGTGAGATGTATGTATGTATCTCTCTGTGTTCAGTGAATGTTAATGTTCGTAACTATGTTCTTTTAGTGTCACTTGACACTTGTAAATTATTTATGTTCTTCACCATGCTAGCTAGGGTTAGCTGTGTACCCTTTGGACCTAAGTCAGTTTAAGCTAGTGTCAGTTGCTTATTGGGTTCTTAATCGAGTTTAGTCACCCTAATTCAGATTAGTACTTAATCTACATATTAGAGTTGTTAGTTGGTCCTAATTATTTTCCTAGCCTTTTTTTGGCTCTAAACCTATTCCTAAGGCTTCAAAACATGGAATAATTATACCCAAAGGGTATGGGTATGGGTTAGGGGTCTTTTCCAACCCGTAAGCCCCTTTTATTGACTTTTGAGGTCACTCAAAAAGTCTCTTTTTGCCTTTGTGCGAAAATTGACCATGGTTATCTTGAGTTACCTCACCTCACCTCCATTTAGGGTTTAACCATAGTGTAGGTTGAGTTAGGAGTTTCTAGAATTGCAAGTGGGTGGGGGTAGTTATTGATCTTTTTGGGTGGTTGAGCTTGAGGCTTATTTAGAGGCCTTTCTTGGACTAGTGTAGGTTGTTACCCAATCTCTACATTTAGAGAGGAGTTCTTGAAGATTGAAGCAAGGAAAGGGAAGCTCTACTCAAACTTTTTCATTGCCATTACCTCTTTGTGAAGGTTGGAATTCTCATCTCCTTTGTTTAGATTTCATTCTTGTTTCATGCTTATGCTACCTTGTTGTTGTTTCAATGTTTGTATGTTTGTGGGTATGTTGGGAAGCTTTGAAAACCCTGTTATTTTTGGATGATTTCCTTTCATTTTTATGTTTGAAATTTTGAGATTTTTCTTGCATGGGTGTTTTGGTATTACTCACCCTTGGAGAGGGCAGAAGTGACCAATTTTGGGAAAGGTCTGTTTAGTCAGACTCCAACCAGTGTAGAGTCTCTTCTCAAGATGAGAAGAGGGAGAAAGGGTAGGGTGTTATGGGCCCCTACCTGTCAGCACAAACCTTGTATGATTATGGTATGTTGAAATGGAAGAACGGAAGTTCTTGGTATATAGCCCCGATTGGGCATCTGTTTGGTGTTGTGCTTGACTTCTCCTAGTTGGAAGAATCCACCTTTCCCTAGTTTTGATTCATTGTGAATCATGTTGTGATAACCTTGTATGTATATGCATGTTTGAATTGTTCTTGGTCATGCTTTTGGTCACCTGATCAGATTCTATTCCCTCCCCGATTCTCAGAAATGTGATGTAGAAAAAGATAAATACCCCTTGATAAGGGCCATGAAGGAAACTTATTTTGGATTGTTGAAAATTTGGAGATTGGAATCCTATGATTATTGTATTTCAATTTTGTTGTAGTGGCCATGACGCTGGGTTTTCTTCCTGGTTCTTTCCCGGCTGAGCCCTTGAATCAGGTTGATAATAAAATAAGTGATTGAGTAATTTTTGCTTCTCTTGAAGTTTTCATATTTTATTTCATCATATGAATGTATATCAAAGAAAAGATGAAATGAGGATATTCAATTATGCAAGTTTTCAATTTGAAAATGTATGGTATCTCCTTTGAGTTTGATATGATTTAGTTCATGATTGATTGTGCTGGAAGTAAATTTGCAAGAACTTTGTGTGTTAGATACTCCCTTCAAATGAATAGAACATCATCATCCTGATCTCCTTATTTTCTCAATTGCCTTAAGATTAGTTTAGTCACTATGTTATTTAATTTGTGCTCCATCAGTTATAATAGATAGTTAAATGAATATGTAGATGATTGTTCCTTGTAATGTGGGTATCATTGAAATGCATAGCATCTGAGGTTCATGAAAATTATTAACCAGGAAATCATAAGAGGTTTAAGTAGATTTTGATGATCTTGCAATAGTTGTTTTGTTGAGTATGTTGTAAAATAAGATGATTAGTTAATATCATTAATCAATAGAACACCAACCCTTTAAGACTCCATAGTAAGACTCAAACCAATCAAGAAAGTTTCAAAATGCATGTAAAAAGGCCTGTAGTAGCACATTATCATTCTGGAAATTGTATGGCAAACACAAAATTTAGTTGATGCTATTACAGACTAATAAAATAATAGACCCTCAATGAAATAAAAACCAATACTTTATAAAAATCTTAATTTCCAAGCTACTAATGTCTTTTCTTACCATATTAACTTTATGCATTTATTCCTTGCATCCACTTGACGCCAGCTCTTAGGAAGGTTATGATTAGCCTTTTTGCATGGTAAAAAAATGTCAGTCTAGGGTGACATCACTTGTACATCACCTCTTGACTTTGTGCAAGGGTCGATTCTCTCCCTTGGAGAGTGCACTAAATTTTCTTGTTTAGTGATTGAATGCATTTTGATGTGTGACCTTTTTTCTTGGGCGTCACCCTCACCTTTTTGTTGTGTCAGGCACATCTTCCTTGGGTCAACCTGTCCTTTCATAGCATTTTCTTGCAGGTTGCGAGCTGATGTGATGTGGGTAGTTGCGTGTGGGTCTTGTTTAAATTTAGTGCTATCTGCCCTCTTTCCTTTTGGTCACCCATACCCTTTGCAGAGGTCAGTGCTTGGAAAGCGCATGGGTTTTGATGGGTTGATGTGACATGTTGGGGGGAGTAGGGTAGGATGTGAGGAGTGTTAGTGTAGGTGCTATAGGGGTTAGGTTATTTAGTGAGTAGGTTAGTTTTTCGTTAGGTTTTGTATATGTTAGTTTAATTTAGTTTCTTTTGATTTTGTTTTTATTAATAAGTATTAGTTGTTAGTTTTATTGTGTTTAGTTAGGATATGTTTGTTAGTATTAGTATTAAGTTTAGATTTAGTTAGTTTTAGTATTAATTATTTAGTTGTTTAATTATGTTTGTTTAAGTTTTAATATATATTTAATTTAGTAATATTCATTTTAGTGTTAGTCATTAAAGTTAGTTGTTATTTTAATCTAGTTTTGTTTAACTTTGTTAAGGTAAATTTAGTTATCAAATTAAGTTAGTTTAGTATCAAATTTATATTAAAAGTAATTTAGTTTAGGTTTTAATTAGTTAATTTTTTAAAAATAGATTTATATTTTAATATAGTTTAGTAGCAATTATAGTTTTAATTTAGCGTTAATTGAATGGTGATCTTATTAGAATTTAAAGGATAAGTTTAATTTTGTTATAAATTATGTATCATGCTAAATTATAGGTTCTATCATCATTTAACTTGTGGAACTATAGTTCTCTTCTAATATGTTTTTTTTAAAAACTAGTTTTAATATTGATTTATATTTAGTTAGTACATATTAGATTTATTTAGTTGTTGGTAAATAAAATTTAAATTTAGTAAGATTAGATAGTTGAAATGTTTAAAGTTAATAAATTTTAGATATATATATATATATATCCAGTTTTAATTTTAGTTAATTGTTTTTCTTAAAAAAGTGACTTTACAATATCTGTTAGATTGTCAATCAATATTTGTCAAAGAGATTTATAGTTGTTTTTTTCGATTTAGATATCTTTCAATTAATCTAAATTTCAAATACATTTACATTATCATTTAAATAATTGTTTCATATTGTTGTAAGCTAATAAAATAACGTATCTTATGATCGATATCAATCTTAACAATGTATTCCTCCACTAGAGTATTAAACTTAAGATGAATTGTAGTGAATCTTTACTTCTCTTGCAGGAATCAGATTTAAACTTTGAGCACTCTAATTATTATAATTTAAAAAAAAAAAAGGTTTGGGAGTTTTTGCCCTCGTAGTTTGGGCATGACAACCAGTCTTTACAAAAACCATGCTAAGCTAACATCAATGATAAAAATAGTCATGAGTTCAACATGTCAATGCTCTCCAATGCTTAGGATACTCCCCCAATGTATTATCATTAGCATTCATTCTAACAATGTTTCCAAGAATTGATGTAATCATACTTGAAAACTCTCTTTTTGGTTTTGTGTAAATCAAATTTTAAGCATTTGAACAAGAACCAAATGAGGTAGAGTAAATGTCACTTTATACCTAGAGAGATATCACCATCTAGAAGAAAGCCTAGGACAACTAAAGGCACAAAACCTACTACACCCTGGGTTGTTTCTTCTAACCATACTTTTGCTACTAGTTCCAATCATACCCATATGCATACAAAATTTTCCAATCCACCACTACAACCTCCTTGAGTACTTTAATTACCCTTGAATCCTCCCATGGATAGGAACCATACCTTTCTTTCTTTTAATAAAGGAAACCCCTTGAATTTATAGTAGCATGATGATATCCCTATTTTAACCCTTAAGATTTTATCACTCTTCACTAGGGAGGATCAAACTATAGTTGTTGAACATATTAGAGATGTTGAAACCCTTTGTTCTCTCTATAATATTACCCAATAAAATGTAGTTGATAAATCCCTCAAATAGTTTAGAGTGTAAGCTATCAATTCTATAACCTCTTGGGATGAGTTTGACACAACTTTGAATAGTCAGTTTAAGAATAAATTTGACCATTTCCCCCTAGTTGAGCACCTAATTACTAGCAAGAGGATGCCCGATGAGCATATTATGGACTTCAATTTTATATTCCAAATAACCTAGAATATAATCTTGACATTAGTATGAATCTATAATAAGCATGCCTTCCTATATTATCTAAAAGCCCTTAATAGTGACATCTCAATAATGATTCAATCAATGGGAGGGAATACTTTACAAAGAGCCTTTGATATTTCTATGAGGGCTGAAAACAACCTCATTCAAGATTGGAAGATATCCCTAAGGCCCCCAATTCCCATTTTTCTAGAATTACACTATCCCTGAAGTAATTCCATCCTTGGCATCTATCTCACCTATCTCAATGCTCCTTGCTCAAGATACTAGCATAGCTTCCCTAGTATCAAATTAGTCCCAAGAGTTGAAAGAGAACCAAAAGACCTTAAAAAAATCTAGCAATGAGATGGTTAGCCTAAAAAACCAATACTTCCATCAAGCCCCTTTTTAGCACAATAGGCCCTCTTACCTAATAGACTAACAAGGTCAAGGGAGTAATTATAATTCTAGAGATAATCAACCCTATAATATAAACATACCTAGTACTTCTAGGCACTTGGTACCGATATAGAATAATTTGGTCAAAGATTACGAGTGGTGATACCCATGTAATCAACAACATAACTAGAGAACCTATCCTAATGGACTAGTTAGTCAAACCCTCGTGGTGCAAAATAATGTTGTGGCTCAACTAAATGTGAATCAAGAATACCAAGTTAAACCAAACCTATCCATTCTCCCAAGTGAGCAAGGTAAACTTGATATGACTCTAATGAATTGGAAAGAGGGGAAATCTTGTGGGGTGAACTCACCACTTATTAATAATCAGAACTAAACCCTTATTTCAGCCAATACAAGGTCAAAGAAGAGGGCCATTTAAGTAGAACAACTATCTTCTACAAGCCAAAAAGTCCTTATTATGGTTCCAAGGTCTAAGAATGTTCATATTTTACCTAAAGGATCAACCTTTACTTTCAAGGAGTATGCAAAAATAACAATGATACCTTTTCCAACTCAATTTTATGTTGTTAGCAAGGGACAACTAAGGGTGAGTTTGAGTTCATTTAATATTGTGGATCAAATGAAGAAAACTCATATAAGTATTTATATGTTGGATGTATTGAACATTCCTAGACAAAAGGAGTTAATGATAGATGCATGGGAAAAAGTTTCAATATCTAGTGAGCTTACCCAATAGAAATCTAAGGTTTTGGTTGCTATTTCACCTTAGTCAAAAAATGACCAAAATGTTTAAAAATTGAGACCACTGCCTTTCTTTTTCACATTGATCATTGGTAAGTTCTTGGTCCTTAACTATATGATATACTTAGGTGATGGTACTTTGGTCATCCTAAGGTAGTAGCTGATTAAGTTAGGTTTTTCCTATGAACCTCACAAAAAGGATATCATTTAGTTTAGATATTTTAGTTTTTATAACCATTGGGGTTGTTAAGGATCTGAGTCTTACATTATTGAGTGCCCTCAATTCTCAATCCCACAAGATGTGTATTCTATTGATTCACCACCTCTTTTTTCCACGTGCCTAAGTAGGGATTTTATTGCTAAGTTGGATGGGTATCTTTTTGTAGATTGGTCCCATTTTTTCTTCAGGACTAGATATGATACTAGGGTCCACATCAAATCTAAAGCACTTGCTAAGGACCATCTTGATCCCAATATACTTAGTCCCATCAATGCTATCTTGGCATTTCATGAGAAAGAGCTCACTATCCTAGATCCTAATACCCCTACTAAGAATATACCATATATAATCATGGATGAGTGGGAAATTGAGAGCCTAGAAGAAGACCCCTTTAAGCATATGGAAGTGGTTAAAATTGGATTTTACATAATGCATGAAAAACATGTTGTCATTTCAAACTTGGATAAACGAGAGATCCAAGAGTTCTAAAACCAACATGGTGACCTATGTCAACTATTTTTTGATGGAACTAGAAGCAATGTGGGTTTTAATGGTGGTGCTAAGCTGATTTCACCTATAGGGAAAATTTATTTCTCTACTATCTTCTCTACTTTCAATTTTACAAATAATACATCAGAGTATGATGCACTTATTCATGGCCTGGAGTGGGCTAGGAAGAAAGGTATTAACCTTTTACAAGTCTTTTGAGATAGTGAGTTGGTTGTTAATGAAGTATATAGTACAAATAGTACTAAAATGATGTGCTCAAAATGTATAAGAATATGGCATGGGGACTTGATTGAATCTTTTGATAACTTTGACCTATTTATGTGTCTAGAAATCAAAACAAGTATGTAGATAAGTTGGTTGTAATGGGATTTAAATTTGACATGCCAAAGTAGGTTAAAAATGTAAAGAAATAGTAGTATGTGAAGGTGGTTGTAAGGCCTTAAGTTTTAGACAGCTAGGTTAGTTTGAATTTTTTTGAGAATGATGAGAAAATCATAAATTTGTTTATGGAAGAAGTCAATTTTTCAAAAGCAAATGAAAGGAAGTTAGAACATTAGTATGGTGATCCAATTTTGTAATTGAAAAATAACAAGTCACCCAAGGGATTGATCACCCTTGTCTAATTTTAATGATGATGACCATATTAGAGAGACAAGGAAAACATGGTGGTAGAGGAAGATGTTAGAAATAGGGATTACTGAGAGAGGCGAGGGTGGTGTGAATCAATAATTTACAAAATTTAGTCACCAAGTTCTAGATATTATTATTTACTTTAGTCTTTGTTAGAAGACTTTGAATCCTTGTTCAGAGATTCCAACCCTGTTAGGAGTTGTAGTATAGTAGATGCAAGATGAGCCCATTTCCCAAACATGCACTTCCAATTACAAGAAGAGCTCAGTGCCCAAACAAGTAATCAAACTTCTAAAAATAAGCACTTTAACTTCTTCCTCTATTGACCTCTAATCTTCAACTTGATCTTAGATCAGAAAATGGCTTTCACAAAACTTCACACATATCACTTTCAAAGTAAATTTGCATATCGCAATATTCACACAACTATATCACAATTATAACATGCTGCTTCAATGCACAATGTCTTTTGCATAAATACCATGCCTTTACACAAATTGTTGCTAGGTTAGACAAGACCATAATACACTTTTCAAAATTAGAGCAAACATCTAGGATGTCAGCCCTATTTGGACAAGTAATTATTTTGTAAACAAAATAATCCTTTCCTTCAATTTTGCTGTCGCATTTTGCTTAGACATGAATATTCCTTTTCTGTACAATCTGTACTAACTTTTGAGGTTATACACATAATCATTAACATGTATACAATATCCATCTTAATTCAGTAGTCATAATATGACATCAACAAAAAGTTATAAACAAAACAATCATTGTTGTATACCAAATTCATACTTATACAATTTTCTGACTACCAAAAGATAAGTATCTTTATTTCTAAGTTTTCTTGTAAGAATGTACATCACGTGTTTCCATAAATGACAACAATTATATATCTCCATTAGCCAATTGTCAACAATCTCCCCCTTTGGCATTTATGGCAACAAAATAGGGAAAATGGGCTAAGTGACAAAAGTTTAACAAAATAAAGTAACATTACATCTATTGCAATTTTGTCCATTTTTGCATATGCTCCCCCTTTCAATACACTTTACAAATTTATCTTCTCTTTACTAGATTTACAATTCTTGTTGTACTTCTCCCCCTTTAACATCAATGACAAAGGTCAAAATGTCAAAAACTATTCAAAAAATTGTCCATCTACTATCAAAAATATTGTTCTCTTGTCTTAAGCTACTAGTATCTTCATGCAACCATCAAAATTTTTCTTAAGATTATCCATACCTTTAGTCCATGTCTCCTTGGTGGATTTAGAAGAGGTGAGAATTGTACATAAGGCATATGATGTAATCTCAACTGCATTAAGGTCTAAATAGAAAAAGTTAGAATAAGTGTCCTTGGCCTTGACACATTCCTCCGATTGCTTCTCAACTAAAGATATTTTCAGAGAAACATAATCTCTAAAATTTGATATTCTCTTCAAAATCTATTCCTTTTGAAGTTTGAGTTTTCTAATATCATCGTGAATACTAGCCAATTGTCTTTCAAAATCATTAGCTTTACAATCTAGAAGCTATATCTAGCTAGATAAAGATTCTAGCTCACTCATCTTTCCTTCAATCTGATTTTCAATGTCTTTAGTCAATTTATATGATAAAGTAAACTTGATGTATAATATCTTCCCATCCTATTAAAACTTCCAAAGTTCTTTGATACAAGTATCAAAACTTACCAAATCATTCTTAATATTTTGACAAATGGTGCTAAACAAGTTAGCATCATGTGAAATTTGTTCTTTTGCTTTTGCAACATTCAACAAATTGGTAAATTCTTCATCAAATGACTTTAGCAATGCATGTGCCCTCTATTCAAGATCTACTTCTGTGTTGGGTATGTGCAGGATTATGGTGTACCAAACTATGGCCTTAAGTGGAAGTGAAAAATCAACAAATCAGGGTTATATCAACTTGACACATAATTTTAAAGTGGTTATGGATTTTATATCAATTTTTTTTTAGAAAATAACCTATAGGAAATTGAATATAGTTTCTAAACTACTAGGTCTTATCAGGAGAAAAAACAATTGATTGGTCAAAAGTTTGGATTTTAATGCAGTACTACAAAAATTTTAGGGCTAAAATAAAAAGTAGGTGTATGTCTGACCACCTTAATCAAAATCAAATGATAATATTTTTTAAATATAATTATAGATATAAAAAGTAGACTCATGCCCAAATGTGACACATATTTTTCAGTATTTTTATTTCAAATAAATAATTAAATATGAATTTTCTACCAAAACTTTTTCGAGAAAAAAAACTCCCGTGTTTGACCACCTTAACTAATAGAAAATTTTACAAAATTTAATTTAATTTTTTATTTTTCTTATACTAGGTGAAGCATAGAATGTGACGCAACTTTTAGATTTAAAAAATGTTATACCGTTTGAAAGTTATAACTATTTTTCAATCAGTATGTCAATCAACACTTTACAATAATCTTCATTGAAAATTAACTAATAAATACTTATTGAATTCAGAATTTGACAGCAATTATATCAATGGAATCTCAAGAGTGATATTAAAAAAATCTTTTTGTTTCAGTCAATTTCGATCAAAATAACATTGTCAGATGGCTACCTGAAGTCTGAGTGTCACTGAAACCCTCAAACATGTTTTTTTGGTTGACCAGGAAGGCTTGGTAAATAACAGGCCTGATCGGATATCCGATTTCAAATCAGATATTCAATTAGCCACGATAATTTCAAACTCATTTTTGGTGAGAAATTTCAAAAGGGAAGTTTTTTTAAATTTTACATTTGGAGGGAGACAAATTTAAGAAAATAATTTTAGACAATTTTGAAGGAAAATATATTTCATGAATGTGTTAAAATTAATATTATTATTATAATTATTATTACATTATAGTAATATGTATGATTATTATTATTAAATATAATATAGTTCTAAATATAATATAGTGATATATATGATATATATTATTATTATTAAATATATATAGCAATATTATATGAAAAAAAATTCTATATAATAATATATATTGTTATTATTATTATTAAATCTATAATCTAGTAATATATATGATTATTATTGTTATATAATCTAATATTATATTATTATTTTATTAAAATATACAATATAGTATAATTACTAAATATAATATTGTCCCTTCGACCCATATGAAGTATTCTAATATGTCCCTAGGGGTCCTAGGACCCCTAGGGACATATGTCATCATGCAATGGGTCGAAGGGGGTCATAGGTCAACCTATGACCCCCTTTGACCTATATGAAACATTCTAATATGTCCCTAGGGGTCTCAAGACCCCTAGGGACATATGTCATCATGTAATGGGTCAAAGGGGGTCATAGGTCACCCTATGACCCCCTTTGACCCATATGAACGATTCTAATATGTCCCTAGGGGTCCTAGGACCCATCATGTAATGGGTTGAAGAGGGTCATAGGTCAACCTATGGCCCCCTTCAACCCATATAAAACATTCTAATATGTCCTTATGGGTCTTAGGACCCCTAGGGACATATGTCATCATTTAATTGGTTGAAGGGGGTCATAGGTCAACCTATGACCCTCTTTTACCCATACAAAAGATTCTAATATGTCCCTAGGGATCCTAGGATCCCTAAGGACATATGTTGTCATGTAATGGGTCGAAGAGAGTCATAGGTCAACATATGACCCCCTTTGACCCATATGAATGATTCTAATATGTCCCTAAGGGTCCTAAGACCCTTAGGGACATATGTCCTCATGTAATGAGTTGAAGGGGGTAGGGACATATTAGAATCGTTCATATGAGTTGAAGGGGGTCATAGGTCAACCTATGACCCCTTCAACCCATATGAAGCATTCTAATATGTCCCTAGGAGTCCTAGGACCCCTAGGGATATATGTCATCATTTAATTGGTTGAAGGGGGTCATAGGTCAACCTATGACCCCCTTCGACCCATACAAAGGATTTTAATATGTCCCTAGGGGTCCTAGGATCCTTAGGGACATATGTCATCATGTAATTGGTCGAAGGGGGTCATAGGTCATCCTATGACCCCCTTCGACCCATACAAAGGATTCTAATATATCCCTAGGGGTCCTAGGACCCCTAGAACATATGTCATCACATAATGGGTCGAAGGGGGCCATAGGTCACCCTATGACCCCCTTCGACCCATACGAAGGATTCTAATATGTTCCTAGGGGTCCTAGGACCCCTAGGGACATATGTCATCATGTAATTGGCCGAAAGGGGTTATAGGTCACTCTATGACCCCCTTTGACTCATACAAAGGATTCTAATATGTCCTTAGGGCTCTTAGGACCCCTAGGGATATGTCATCATGTAATGGATTGAAGGGGGTCATAGGTCAACCTACGACTCCCTTTGACCCATACGAAGGATTCTAATATGTCTCTAGGGGTCCAAGGACCCCTAGGGACATATGTCATCATGTAATGGGTCGAATAACCATGACCCCCTTTGACCCATACGAAAGATTTTAATATGTCCCTAGGGGTCCTAGGACCCCTAGGGACATATGTCATCATTTAATGGGTCGAAGGGGGTCATAGGTCAACCTATGACCCCCTTCGACCCATACGAAGGATTCTAATATGTTCTTAGGGGTTGTAGGACCCTTAGATACATATGTCATCATGTAATGGGTCGAAAGGGGTCATAGGTCACCCCATCACCCCCTTCGACCCATACGAAGCATTCTAATATGTCCCTTGGGGTCCTAGGACCCCTAGGGAAATATGTCATCATTTAATGGATCGAAGGGGGTCATAGGTCAACCTATGACCCCCTTTGACCCATATGAACGATTCTAGTATGTCCCTAAGGGTCCTAGAACCCACATGGACATATGTCATCATTTAATGGGTCGAAGGCTTCGACTCATACGAAAGATTCTAGTATGTTCCTAGGGGTCCTAGGACCCCTAAGGACATATGTCATCATTTAATAGGTCGAACGAGGTCATAGGTCAACCTATGACCCTCTTCGACTCATACGAATGATTCTAGTATGTCCCTAGGGGTCCTAGGACCCCTAAGGACATATGTCATCATTTAATGGGTCGAAGGGGGTCATAGGTCACCCTATGACCCCCTTCAACCCATACGAAGGATTCTAGTGTCCCTAGGGGTCCTAGGACCCCTAGGCACATATGTCATCATGTAATAGGTCGAAGGGGCTCATAGGTCACCCTATGACCCCTTTCGACCCATACGAAGGATTTTAAGATGTCCCTAGGGGTCCTAGAACCCCTAGGGACATATGTCATCATGTAATGGGTCGAAAGGGATCATAGGGTGACCTATAACCCGCTTCGACCCATATGAAGGATTCTAGTATGTCCCTAAGGGTCCTAGAACCCCTAGGGGCATATGTCGTCATGTAATGGGTCGATGGGGGTCATAGGTCACCCTATGACCCATTTTTACCCATACGAAGGATTCTAGTATGTTCTCAGGGGTCTTAGAAGCCCTAGGGACATATGTCACCATGTAATGGGTCGAAGGGGGTTATAGGTCACCCTATGACCCCCTTTGACCCATACGAAAGATTCTAGTATGTCCCTAAGGGTCTTAGGACCCCTAGGGACATATGTCATTATGTAATGGGTTGAAGGGGGTCATAGGTCACCTTATGACCCCCTTTCACCCATACGAAAGATTCTAGTATGTCCCTAAGGGTCCTAGGACCCCTAGGGATGTATGTCATCATGTAATGGGTCGACAGGGGTCATAGGTCAGCCTATGACCCCCTTTGACCCATACGAAAGATTCTAGTATGTCCCTAAGGGTCCTAGGACCCCTAGGGATGTATGTCATCATGTAATGGGTCTACGGGGCTCATAGGTCAGCCTATGACCCCCTTCGACCCATATGGAGGATTCTAATATGTCCTTAGGGGTCTAAAGACCCCTAGGGACATATGTCATCATGTAACGGGTCGAAGGGGGTCATAGGTCACCCTGACCTATGACCCCCTTCAACCCATACGAAAGATTCTAATATGTCCCTTGGAGTCCTAGGAACCCCAGGGACATATGTCATCATTTAATGAGTTGAAGGGGGTCATAAGTCAACTTATGACCCCCTTTGACGCATACAAAGGATTCTAATATGTCCCTAGGGGTCATAGGACCCCTAGGGACATATGTCATCATGTAATGGGTCAAAGAGGGTCATAAGTCACCCTATGACCCCCTTCGACGCATACGAAGGATTCTAATATGTCCCTAGGGGTCCTAGGAGCCCTAAGGACATATGTTGTCATGTAATGGGTTGAAGGGGGTCATAGGTCATCCTATGACCCCCTTCGACCCATACGAAGGATTCTAATATGTCCTTAGGGGTCCTAGGACCCCTAGGGACACATGTCTTCATGTAATGGGTCAAAGGGGGTCATAGGTCAATCTATGACCCCCTTTGACCCATATGAAGGATTATTATATGTCCCTAGGGGTCCTAGGACCCCTAGGGACATATGTCGTCATGTAATGGGTCGAAGGGACCTATGCCCCACTTCGACCCATATAAACGATGCTAATAAGTCCCTAAGGGTCCTAGGACCCCTAAGGACACATGCCATCATTCAATGGGTCGAAAGGGGTCATAGGTCAACCTATGAACTCCTTTGACCCATATGAACGATTCTAATATGTCCGTAGGGGTCCTAGAACCCCTAGGGGCATATGTCATCATGTAATACGAAGCATTCCAATATGTCCCTAAGGGCCTTAGGACCCCTAAGGACATATGTCATCATTTAATGGGTTGAAAGGGGTCATAGGTCACCCTATGAACCCCTTCGACCCATATGAAGCATTCTAATATGTCCTTAGAGGTCCTAGGACCCCTAGGGACATATATATATATATATTATATTACTAATAAGATAATATATTATTATATATTAATAACATAGCTCATAATAATAATATATTATAGATTATAATAATAATATATATTAATATTTTATATATATATAACATTATTATATTTAATAAAAATATAGGAAAAATAATATTAATATAATATAATAATATATATTATATTTATAGATTATAGTAAGAATAACATAATATATTATTATATGTCATATCTTTATGTTATGTTATTATATATATATATATATAAAATATAATATTATATCTTTACATAGTAATATAACTCAAATATTTGATAAGTCATAAACTATAACTCACATATTCGATTTTCCCTCCGAAATCTTTTAGGGGGAATATTGGATATATGATTTGAAATTGGATATCTGATATTATTGGCATCATTTTCTAACATATTCCCTGTCCCTGCAGACCCGACAACATCACTTTTTGAGGTTTTTTTTCACGGGTTTTTCAAAAAGTCACGTTTTTGGTCCCAACCAATCGAAAAAAGTTAAAAAATATAACCCTACATGTCTGATATTGTCATCTGAATGGGGAGCAGTAGTCATTGAAAGGCTAAACGCAAAAGAAAGGTATCCAATGAAGACATTGTAGCATATGGGGAAAGGGACAAAATGGAACACCAAAGAAAAAGAAAAGGTATGTTAAATATCAGTCAAGTTGATGATGAATTTGTCGAAGGTGAAATCATAGAGTCAAATAATGAATATGTATAGTTGGGGAATGGAAACGTACCTATTGAAAATGATAATGTCAAAATTGAAAATTTAGAGAATGAAAATTTTGAGGATGAAATGCTAACAAGTCATAATCCAAATTGCATAATTGACCATGTTGAACATGACAATGCACAGGAACCTAATGCACAAGAACCTTACATATCTCCTAATTGTAATCAACATGAAGGTTCTAAAACACCAAAATAGATAATTGAAATTGATGAAACAATTATTACTAGTTTGGAAGGGAAAAAATCAGAAAGAACCATTCGGTTATGGGCTTCAAGATTATATAAGATGTTTTTCGGCAACAAGATAGTGGTAGAGCAATGTCATCTTTTCATGCACTTATTAAAGATGCAAAAGATGAGACCAATTCTTTCCAAATTGAAGATTCGTGTCAATAAAAAGTTGGAAAGAAATGCCATTATTGTGAAAAATCTTTTCAGTGCTCTCAATAGTATTGGGAAAAATAGTAGGGAGAAGGATAACAGAGCTACTTGAAGGGTTATTACAACATCTTTGGTAAGTCATCATTTGAGAAAGGGTAGATATATGAGAAAAAATTGTATTGATTTGAATCTAAATCGTACTACTTTGAGAAGAGCACTTAGTCGATGAGAAAAAATTGATGATCCTTTTCAAAATGAATCATGGACATTTGGTGGGAGACTTCCACGTTTTGATAAGAAGCTATCTGATGAAGTGAAGGAAGAAATTACACAATTTTGGCACTCTATATCACGAGTATCACCCAATGCTAAAATGTGTTAAAGTTGAGAATTGGAATTAGAGTCTGCATGTCACATCCTAAACACTATTTGGAGGTAAGTCAAACTATGTTGTTCAAACAATTTAGAGAGAGTTATTCAAGTCTTCATATATCACAAAGGGATTTTGAATTTTTGAAGCCATTTTATTGTGTGCCACTCAAAATTTGAAATACATGTTGCTGCAAGTATCATATTGAGTTTTCTATGCACCATGAACTATTATGCTCCATCCATTCTACTTTGCATAGTAAATAAATGTTGGAGGATTGTGGAGCTAGTGAGCTTTGAAAATCATCAAGAGACTTGCTAGATCAACTTTTATGTCGTAGAGTTGATGGTTGTTTCTTTTATAGAAATGCTTTCTTAAATGAGAAGTGTTCAAAATGTGGTAGCTTATCCAAGTTTGACACATGTTTCCATGAGGGGTGTGAAAAAGATCTTGGAAAGAAAATAGTGAAAAAAAAGGTCTATGAAATGGTGTGATACACATTGAAGAGTGGGGGTGAGAGCTGTAGATGTGAATTGGTTGGAAAAGATATCAATGTGGCTAGTTTTATTTTAGATTTCAAGGAAAATAATTTTTACAAGTATGCAAGACATAGTCATAGGTCTCAGTGGTTGGATCAATAGTTTAGAATGTTTAAGGAAACTTTTCCCATTGGCACTATTATATCAGTTGTTGATTTTGCTAAGAACTACACATTGCAATCTTAAAATGAGACACAATCTCAGTATTACAACTCCATTCAGATTGCTATTTTCGTTCACATAACATATAGACATGCCCTTGATAGTGCGGAAGATAATCGAAAGATTATTAGAGAGTATCATTTTTATATGAGTGATGATAGATCTCACTCTTACGAGTTTGTGCAACATTTTTTTGAGAATTATTTTGATTTCTTACATGAGCATGCAATTGCTATGGATAGACATATCATTTGGTCAGATAACTGTACAGGTCAATTCAAGAATGCTCACATGTTTTATTGGTTGTGTAGGATGCACATAGAGAGAGGGGTGCCTCATATTTGGAGTTTTTTTTAGTCTGACTATGGAAAAGGGGAACATGATGGAGTAGGGGCATGTGTGAAGAGAGCTCTAGTTAAGGAGCAACTGAAGATTTCAGCAACAGAGCTTCTTGATGCTTGTAGGATTGTTGATTGGTGTAGTTTAGCATTATTACAAGGGGGGACTCTTGATTTAGTGGTACATAGGTTCTTTTAGTTGGTTGAGGAAGGGTCCATAGCTGATAGATCAAATTGTGCTACAGTGAGAGACTCATAAAAAATGCATTCATTCCAGAGCTCTGATTCTAGTACATGGACCATTTGGACATTATAGCTAGCTTTCTTTTGTCCTAGTTGTTTTCAGTGTGATTGGGATCACTGTGAGTCAAGTGAGTGGGTGGAAACATGGGCTCTACATTGTCTTACTCCATTGTCTATCATACCCTCTATTAGAAATGATGACATGGAAAGTTCACTTGAGCATAACCATCTATTAGATCTACTTCAACTAGGACATGTCTTTGCATTGGTTGTACCATAGGGGAATGATGAGAAATCCAATTATTGGTTAGCACGCTACGTAAGAGGTAAACAAAAGCTTGTACAACTGATCACATATGATGATGGATTCACATATCCTACTAGTTCAGTGGTTGTCCCTAGAACATGGTTGTAGACATACATGCTTAGAAGGAATGAAATTCCTGCATTTGAAGACTATCAGAAGCACAAAATAATTCTCATATATTCACATCTTATTATAGAAAAAAATTTAAAGTTGTTGAAGCATCAAGGAAGACTAAAAGTAAAAAAACTTTTTACTATTACTAATGCTGATCATGAAACCCTGTTGGAGACCCTAAAACAGAGAGAGGACCCCACTAGAACACTCAACTAGGTATATTTACTTCTTATGTTATTTTCTTCATAATGATTCATTGAACTAATGATTATCTTATTTAATACAGTAAGTAACTAATTTTTTTATGATATTGGAATATAGGTACATCATGAAGAGTTGGGGAGCGGGGGGGGGGGGGGGGGGGGGGCGGGCGGTGAGTGCATGGTGTTGAGGAGAATTCCTAAGATTTATGATGTAAAATGTAAACTTTTTTTTGTCTATGGTTTTTGTAATAATGAAAAAGATAGGTTAAATTAGTTGCACATTCTAATTTGTATTTTGGTAGGTTCTTTGTAAGGAATTATAAGAGGAAGATATTGAACAAGTTCTTGCAAATCATATTTGCATGTGATACAAGGCTATAAGGACAATTTTAAGAGCATTTATAACTATATGAAAGATAATTGTTTGCGGATATCTTATTACAAGTTTGGCTTTTTTCTTATTTGACATAGAGCTGACATTATGATTATTAAAACTATTTTTTATCAAACTAATCAAATAAGAAAAATTTAGGAAGTACGGATGAACAATTAGAATACTTGATTTCTTAAAAAACAATCTGGGGAAGGTGTCAATAAGTTTGAATACTCATTCGCAATGAGGCATTGAAATAAAAAGTGATTTTATGATGCAAATATTGTGTAAGCCTTTTACTCAAAGTCTTATCAATGCATTTCATTATTTTTTTATGGTGTGAGGTTTCCATTGTATATTTTACTTATTATTTTATTCTAATAATGTGATCTTGTATGTTGTCAAAGTCAAACCCTTGTATATTGTCAACATTTGGGATTGAAGCAACATGTTGCATTTGATCCTCTCCATAATCATCTTCATGTTCAAGTGCATCATGGTTCATAGTTTTTCTCCTTTTTTTTGGTTAATCATGGTTACCATGCATTATTACAACCATGCCAACTCTTCCTCCATTGGTTACCATGCTTAGAATCATTAGAAAAATTGCATATACTCTAAATTTTTAGTAGCAAGGTTCTCACAAAAAACTTTTACAATAATATGAAAATAATCTTCTAAGCTTTGGTTAGCTACCATCTCCAAATGAGCTATTCATTAATATGGTGATTTAACATCACCAAAACATGTTGAGCTCTTAGGCCCACCCCTTGAAACAAGAGTAAAATTGACAAGAATCTCTTTGCATGCAATCTCAAGCCTCCCCAAATGAACTAGTCATTACCAAGGTGGTTCAACATCACCCATTAGTGTTGAACCCTTAGGCCTACCCTTCCAAATTGAGAGGAAAACTAGTTCTTAGTCCAATAACATTAATGAAATATAGGGTTGTTGATCATCCACATACCTACTACATCTAATAAAAAGAATTTTCAAGAATGCATGACATGTTTCCAAATGCATATCCATAAAAATGTACAAAAATTAAATTCTATAATATTAAAGGATGCTAGTCCCTTTGCATACACCCTTTAGCATCTCTAGAAGAGCAAGTGATTTTCGTGTGGATTCAATATCATCCAAACATGTTGAGCCCTTAGGCACACCCATTTGAATTAGTAGAAAAATGGATTGGATATCCAACAATTCATATGCTAATAAATCTTGTTAATCGATCACATACCAACCAGATCTCATCAAAAATAAATAAATCAAGTAACGCATACATGAGGTATGCACAATCACTAACCATTCTATGCACTTTTTTATCACATCAATACATGGAACACTAGTGCAAAGCACCTAATCATTTTTTTTTCTTGATGTAATAAGGTCTAGGGATAGATCTAATGATCTCCCTATGACCATCCACACTTGTAATGGACACAAGACCCCATGGTGCAACTATAAGCCTTGGCCATCAATTGGTCCAATAAAGTGGATTTTTGGTAAATTCCATATTTTTTAGGTAATTCTAGATGTTTAGAACATTATTAGGATCCCTAGGAGTTTTTAGAGTCCATTTTTAAACAAATTTATAGTAAAACTTGTCTTAGCACAAAAATTGCAAAAAGTTGCTTAGCAACTTTTGCAATTTTCTTGACAACTTTTTAAAATATAATTCCTAATGGCTAAAATTATTCAAATCATCAGCACCATTAGCTTTGGGTGGGTGGGTGAACCCTAATGACACCCTTATTCTAACCAAGGAGATGATCCATTATTTGCGGCCACCCCATACTGAGGAGTCTCCAAGGCACTCTAAGTGCGTTTTGAGGTCGATCTTTCAAGGGTCAAAACTTAGAGCTCATGAGGACTATTGATGAACTATCAAGTTCTATAAGATGGTGATGCTAAGACCTAAAATAACCTATCTCATTTTGGAGAGATCACATTCCATTTGGATTCAACACAACGATCTCGTTTGATGCCAAAACTCATAGTGTGCCTTAGTTCATAGGTGCACCACAACATAACTTTGAAACTACTGATCTTGGCATCGAATTGTTAGTACCATTAGCTCTAGGTGGGTGGGTGAACCCTAGAGACACCCTTATTTTGACCACAAAGACCATCCATCGTCTGCGGCCACCCCGTACTGAGGAGTCTCCAAGGTGCTCTAAGTGCGTTTCGAAGTCGATCTTTTGAGGGTCATAACTTGGAGCTCGTGAGGGCTATCGATGAACTGTCAAATACTAAAGGATGGTGATGTTGAGGCCTAAAATAACCTATCTCATTTTTGAGAGATCACATTCTTTTTGGATTCCGCATAACAATACTGCTCGATGCCAAAACTTGCAGTGTGCTTCAGTTCATAGGTGCACCACAACATACTTTTGAAATTGCTGATCTTGGCATCGAATCATCAGTGCCATTAGCTTCAAGTGGGCAAGTGAACCCTAGTGACACCCTTTTTTTAGCCACAGAGACCATCCATCATTCATAGCCACCCCATACTGAGGAGTTTTCAAGGTGGTCTAAGTGCGTTTTGAGGTCGATCTTTATAGGGTCATAACCTAAAGCTCGTGAGGGCTATTGATGAACTATCAAATGCTACAAGATGGTGATGTTGAGGCCTAAAATAACCTATCTCATTTTTGAGAGATCACATTCCATTTGGATTCGGCACAGTGATCTAACTTGATGCCAAAACTTGCAGTGTGCCTCAGTTCATAAGTGCACCACAACGCAACTTTGAAACTGCTGACCTTGGCATTGAATCATCAGTGCCATTAACTCTGGGTGGGCAGGTGAACCCTATTATCACCCTTGTTTTGATCACAAAAACCATCCATTGTCCATAGCCACCTCATACTGAGGAGTCTCCAAGGTGCTCTAAGTGCATTTTGAGGTCGATCTTCCGAGGGTCATAACTTGGAGCTCATGAGGACTATCGATGAACTATTGAATGCTACAAGGCAGTGATGCTGAGGCATAATGTAACCTATCTCATTTTCAAGAGATCACATTCTGTTTGGATTTAGCACAACAATCTCGCTCAATGCCAAAACTTGCAATGTGCCTCAGTTCATAGGTGCACCACAGCATAACTTTGAAACCGTTCATCTTGGCATCAAATCATCAACTCCATTAGCTTAGAGTGGGTAGGTGAAACCTAGTCACACCTTTTTTCTAGCCACAAAGACCATCCATCATTCGTGGCCACCCCATATCGAGAAGTCTCCAAGGTGCTTTAAGTGCATTTTGAGGTCAATCTTCTGAGGGTCATAACTCGGAGCTCGTGAGGGCTATCGGTGAACTATCAAATGCTAGAAGACAATGATACTGACACCTAAAATAACCTATCTCATTTTTGAGAGATCAAATTCTGTTTGGATTCGACACAATGATCCCACTCGATGCCAAAACTCGCAATGTGCCTTAGTTCATAGGTGCACCATAGTGTAACTTTGAAATCATTGATCTTGGCATCGAATTGTTAGCACCATTAGCTCTAGGTGGGCAGGTAAACCCTAATCACACCCTTGTTCTAACCATGGAGACCATCCATCGTTCGTGGCCACCTCGTACCAAGGAGTCTCCAAGGTGCTTTAAGTGCGTTTCAAGGTCAATATTCTGAGGGTCATAACTCAAAGCTTGTGAGGGCTATCAATGAACTGTCAAATGCTACAAGATGGTGATGTTGAGGTCTAAAATAACCTATCTCAATTTTGAGAGATCACATTCCATTTGGATTCAGCACAGTGATCTTGCTTGATGCCAAAACCCATAGTGTGCCTCAGTTCATAGGTGCACCACAACGTAACTTTGAAATCGTTGATCTTGGCATCAAATCATCAGTACCATTAGCTCTAGGTGGGCGGGTGAACCCTGTCATGCCCTTTTCCTAGCCATGGAGACCATCCATCGTTCGCGGCCACCCTGTACCGAGGAGTCTCCAAGGTGCTCTAAGTACATTTCGAGGTCAATCTTCTGAGGGTCATAACTCAGAGCTCGTGAGGGCTATCGATGAATTTTTAAATGCTACAAGACAGTGATGCTGAGATCTAAAATGACCTATCTCATTTTCAAGAGATCACATTCTGTGTGGATTTAGCACAACGATCTCACTCGATGCCAAAACTCGCAGTGTGCCTCAGTTCATAGGTGCACCACAACGTAAATTTGAAACCACTAATCTTGGCATTAAATCATCAAAACCATTAGCTCTGGGTGGGTGGGTGAACCCTAGTCACACCCTTGTTTTGGCCACCATCATCTATGACCACCCCGAATCGAGGAGTCTCCAAGGTGCTCTAAGTGCGTTTTGAGGTTGATCTTTCGAGGGTCATAACTCAGAGCTCGTGAGGACTATTGATGAACTATTGAGTGCTACAGGAAAATGATGTTGAGACCTAAAATAAACTATCTCATTTTTGAGAGATCACGTTCTATTTAGATTTGGCACAATGATCTCGTTCGATGCCAAAACTCGTAGTGTGCCTCAGTTCATAGGTGCACCATAGCATAACTTTGAAACCACTGATCTTGGCATCGAATCATCAGTGTCATTAGCTCTAGGTGGGTAGGTGAACCTTAGTGACACCCTTGTTTCAGCCACAGAGACCATCCATCATTCGCGGCCACCCCGTATCGAGGAGTCTCTAAGGTGCTCTAAGTGCATTTTGAGGTTGATATTTCGAGGGTCATAACTTGGAGCTTGTGAGGGCTATCAATGAACCATTGAATGCTATAGGATGTTGATGCTGAGGCCTAAAATAAGTCAAAGCTCATGAGGGGTATCGATGAACTATCCAATCAAGTCTCTTAAGTTGAGATATTTTGAGGTTATGTTGAAATTGAAAAGTTGTAGTATGAGGATAGTAACAAAGTGAAGTGCTAGTTATCAAAGATTATGAATCTATGAATGACTTGGTGGTTGGGAATAGAATCCATGGTTGAGGAGTGGATTCTTTAACTATGTTGAGATTAGATTTGAAGCCAAGAGTTAGTTTGAAGGTTGAAGGTGGAGTTTAAAATCAAATTTGGGGTTATTTGAACCTTGTGTAGGAGGTTAACAAGTGTGTTTATGTCATGATAGCACTTCAAATTATACATTGCATCCAAATTTGATAATAAAGTTTATTAAAATGTTATTCAAAAATTATTGCATTTGAATTGACTATAACAAACATAATCAAAATTAATGATATTCTATAAACATGAACAATACACATGATCCACGATAAATTGAACAATACTAGATACTAAATTAATATGTATATCATTGTGCACATAAATGACAAAAATATATATCAAAATACATGTATCCATAGACAAAGTACTCAAATATATATCAAAATACATAGATCCATATATAAAATGTGGCTGATCATGCCATCAGAATGTGTATAATATCAATGTTTCTGTATACAATGTGGCATATGCCATCTCAAAATGTCTCATGATGCATTCTACGAAAACTATACTATCCTAGGATGCTAGTGTATGATCAAAATGTAGCCTCTTCATTGAACTAAGTGGATCAGATGCCTCCTACATAAGCAAAAAAGGAAAACCCAAAGTTAGACTACTAAATTTACATGATTCTTTGTATCTAACATTGAATTACTCAAATGCATTATGATATTTTTTGTAATGAAGATTTATACTATCAAAATTTCATAATAAATACCTCTCTCATCAACCTCCTGTGCTGGTCAAGAGCCCTCTCATATGCCCTCGAAAATGCTTGTACCTCTCTGATTGTGGGTTGTATATGATCAAATACATTTGTTAGATGAATCTACACTTTAAACTATAACATTATAATTCATAGCATGATAAATTTATAACATATTTAATCATGAATTCAAACTACAACTTACTATTGTAAGTTCCTCCTTAGGAGAGAGTGGCTGCATCATCAAATCTACATAACTCTCTCATTGAACCTCATGTGCACTAGGAGTCTCCTATGAGATACAAAATAGTAGTTGTTAATATCACAAAAATCAGTTTTGAATTTATTTAGGAAGATAAGGATAATAAAAAATAAATGATACTTATACATACAATGGGGCTCTTAGTGCGAATGGAAATCCCTGATGGTCTACGATGTGGAATCTGTACAGGCTCATCGCCAATAGCCATGCCCTATATACAATAAAGAATATAATTAAATGGGATTACCAAAAACATTTTACAAGAATGCATTAATATTTAATCAAATATAAAGCACCTAATTACCTTTCCTTTGTCAATGCGTGCTGGCTCACCCCCAACACTTTGTCCCCCCAGGATAGTAGGTAACTGCAATATAAAAGAAAGATTAGTAACCATATATGATACAATATAAAATTTTAAATAAATAAAAACACAACATAATGTACCATAGATGTCTCAAGGCCAAATGAAATGGTCGAGAGCGTGGCATCATCAATCTATCTGAGCTCCTCCTTAGTCATTAACTAAACATGAATGAAGATCATATACATGTAAAAGTCAGTATGACTTAAAAATTAAAATTACTCTATTATAAAAATTAACTTTAAATTGCATATGTCATAAAAAAAAAATGTATACATGTATCGACACCGAAGGAGTCCATGCCTCTGCATTCCCCTCCTCTCTCATATCAAGGTCTGTAGCCTCTGCACGTATGTTTGGTGTATCCTCATCTAATACAAAATGATACTCAAGAAGATCACCTATGGGACCCAGGAAAATATTTTTGCATGTAATGCAAGTGTGAGGCACACAAACATGTGATGAGCTAGCCGATGATGAATTGGCACCAAGATCATCAACAAGAGGAGGCAAGACTGACCTAGCCTAAGATATCATTTGGCTACTTAGCCTATATATGGCTCTGATGATCTGAGAGCTAGCCTCTACCATAATATCTGGATGTTGCACTCGAGGAGGGGGGGAGATATTAGTGGCGGGGACAAAAGTGATAGCTTTCTTCTACTGGGAAGAGGGTCTATCCTGAGGAACTCCTAGTCTTATGCCCATGTTGGGCTTCATGCTCCAATAGTTCACTTTAAGTTTCAACACAAATTCCACATATAATTTTCTAAGGAAGTAAAATGGTATGTCTAAATTTCCACGTGGAGGGATATCAAAGACAATCCACCAACAATCCCAAAAGTTTGCACGTATGGCATCATTTGTGCACCATTTAATCGATAGTTTGGATTTTTTTGGGTCGACTGGTAAACCCATTTTTGAGTTCGCAAAAAGGCTAGCCAAATCATCTTTGGTTATATTGAGGGTGAAAACCTCATCATAATCCAAACCATCATCAAACATCTCGTGCATTTAATCATGCCAACGAAGAGTGGCATTTTGTTGGTTCATAAGGGTTTCAATGTTATCCACTATGGTGTTTAACATGGATAACATAGGAGCCAATGTGGGTACATTATTATATGTTCTATGCAAACCTCTCAACTTGGTGAGGTTTTCATTGATCAAATCCTCGATTTGAGGAGGGTTTTGAGGGGGTAGAGGATCATTTGGTGGATGGTTTTGTGGGGGTCTTGGATTGTTTGATGGGGGGTTACAAGGAATATTATTCCCTACCTCAATCTCATCATTTTAATCAACCATTCCTATTGAATTGAAAAATGTAATATATATTTTTAAAAAAACCTTAGTTTTAACCATTTTTTTCAAAAAAACCCTAGATTCAACTAAAACAAACAAAATCATGCTAAAATCTATTGAATTTAGGTTAAAAATGAGTTTAAAAAATAATTAATATTTGATATCCAATTCTATAGCGTATATTGGATCGCCGTGCTAAAAACTAGCCCCAACAAATGCGAAATAAGGGCCCCGCGAGTCTATTTTTTTTAATGTTATAGCACAGATATTAGATATCTGATATCCCGTCCATATATTATATATTAATTATAATATACTACTTTTTTATTATATATATTTTATATATTATATTACATTACTATATATTATAATATAAAATATTATATTATATTATTATGATATAATATTATTATTATATTATATAATAATATTATTATAATATTATATTATTATAATAATATTATATTATATAATATTAAATAATATATATATACTATTATAATGTAATATTTTAATATTATCATAATATAATAATAATATTATAGTATAGTATAATAATTATAATTATTATAATATTATTGTGTGGGTTATCGGATATCTGATAAGGTTTAGCTTACTTTCCAAGTTTGGTGCTTGGATAGGTGAAAAAAGGTTAGATCGGATTTTGAAGTGCTTTTAGATGTTTTCAAAATCTATTTTTTTCACATTGCCACTTTTGGCACACCATGATCCTGCACATACCCTGTTATACTGCTAGAGTACTATGTAGTCTATTAATAACCTCCATCAAGGTTTTCTATAGGCTCTTCACCATTTTGTTCTTCTGAATAAGCTTTGATAAGGATGAGATCAAATTAGTTTGATCATCATCATCAGTTGCTAGGATGGCAAGTGAAAGCGAAGTAGATGAACAAGAGGGTTTAGTGTTATCCTGCCTTTTCTTCTTACCTGCCTCTTTCATTCTTCTCTCTTCTTCTTCTTCTTTCTTTTATTTTTCCCTTCTTTCATTTTCATTTTTCTCTTCCTCTTCCAATCTCTTCTTCTTGTCTTCCTCTATTTTCTTTCTTATTTATTCTTCTACCATTCTTTTTTCCCCCTCCTCTTCCTTTCTTTTCTTCTCATCCTCAAGCAATTTCTGCTTGGCCTCTTCCACTTTCTTCTTTTCTTCTTCAAGTAATCTCTCCTCCTCTTCAATTTGCCCTAGTTTATCTTCAATATCCTTGGTATTAGGTTCATTAAGTTCAAAACCTTCAAATGGATTAGTATCATCAATGTTAATAGTAGCATTGGTCTGATCTATCGACATAGTGTCACCACTCACTAACACTTTTGAGGTTCTATGTGCTAGTGGAGATGTTGCCTTAAATTCTATCAACATCTAACTTATTGTTGTTGTAGTCTCACTTCTTGATTTTTCTTTCTTACCTACCATAAACAAAAATGGTCTCCCTTTGTTTCTCAAGTAAGGTTCTAGGTTGTTCAACAATCTCTTGACTTCTTCTTCATTATAAGTCTTGCATATGGTTCTTAGCATAAAATTTTGAACTTCTAAATCTTCTTCTCTTATTGGAGCCTTCTTCTGAATAAGTCTATCATAGAATTTCTAGTTTACTATGCCTTCAATATCCTTCAACTTCAGATTATTTTATATAATGTATCTCAAAGTAGAGATATCAATTTGATCTTTTTCAAAGTTATACAAATCACAAAATTTGTTGATCTGAATAAGTTATCCTCAATAGAAATAGATGAGTTTATCTTTTCTATCTTTGCCTTCTAGTGTTGTCAAGATTTTCCTGCTAATTTCTTTGACACTATCACCTTCTCTACTTGCTTGACTTCATGTTCTTCTTCTTCATCACGATACTCAACAATTGTCAACAATGTCTTTTGTCTTTTTCCTAGTCTAGTGGCTTGTTACTTGACCCTTTTTGTCTTTTTGGTCACTACTTCCACTAATCTCTTAGATTTTCTCTTTGGCTCACTAGGTTGCAAATCAGACACAACTATATATAGAATGCTTTATTCCAAGGATGTCTCTACAAATGATATTGATAAAGGACCTTGTATATTTAGTATTCCTTGTTTCATGGTTTTTCTGACTACCTTAGGCTCACTCTCAGTCATACTGGCCTCTAATAAAGTTGTCTTCATAATAGTTTCTATCTTTTTGTGAGAAGCCTTTTCTAAGGATGCTTGCTGAGCTGAATGGGTAATCTCATCATATGTTCCAAATCTATAGTCTACTTAATATGATTTTTGTCCACTCATTTGTGTCCAATTCAAGGTAGAAATGATATTTAAATAGCTCTATTTCCTTCAAGAATTCAAATCTAGGCTTTGCAGTCATGTCGTGGTTGAAAACCAATTCCATATGCTTGTTCATGTATTCACTCCCAATAGATTCAAATTTACTATTAAGATAACTTCCTACATCTTCTTGATATACGAAATTGTTTAGAGTAATGGATAATGTTAAGTTAGGGTTTCCTTTTGTAGGTTTCATGGAAATAACCTTCAACTTAGGTCTATCCTCATTCTCAACATTGTGCACTATTGACATATCCATGCTTCTATCAAATATGAAATTTTATCAAATAAATTTGTGGAAAAATGATAAAATATCTCTTTTTAGAAATAGGGCTTTCTTTGAAATCGTCTTAACAAGTCACTTCTGAGTTCTTTCTACTTCAGATGTATTCGTAATGAAGTAAAAATCAGTTCTATACTGCATTTATTCCATCAACTTGAACTTGCATTAATTATGTACATTACAAATACAAAAAAGTTGTCAATTACATTCTGTAATCAAATAACTACTCAAGATCATCTATTGATCTTCAAATGCCACCCAAGGTTTTCCATAGCCTCCTTTCATCATGACAAAGATCCTCAAGACTTCGCTTCACAAAATTCTCTATAAAAAACATAGTTTTCATCTTCTGCCATCTTAATTCCTTTATAACTTATTTAGATAAGCTCCAAATTGCAAGTGAGCTTATGTACCATCTAAATTTAACTTAATACATTTTTACCAACTTTGCAACCTCTAATTCGATCTATGAATGAAGTTTTCAAATTTTTGTTTTGTAAAAAAGCTTAATTCAACTTAATTGAATCAAACTTAATAACTGACTTCGATCTTCCTATGTCACAATCATCTAACTTATCTGTTGTGATGTCCAATCCTTTTATGAATGCCTCATTGAGTTCTTCTCAAAGTTCACTAACTACATTTATTTGTTCCTCATTGTCTTTGTTAGTTCTAGAGTTCCTTTCCTAGTTCCTTCTATCATCTATTTTCAAAGTTTTTTTTCCATTTTTCCTTCTATCTCCAAAGTTTATGTCCATTTTGCAAGACTTTGTTGTATGTCCAATGTTGTTACATGAATAACATATTGGTGTTCTTCTTCTAGGATTTTATTGATCATCAGGTGCATGATAGTTCCAAGAAATGTGTCCAAAGTTGTTACACTTATAACACATGATCTGTCTTCTATCTTCATAAGGTCTTTTTTCTCTTGATGGCTTTTCATTGGATCTTCTTGTATCTATAGGGTTACTATTTGTCTATTATTCCTTCTATCATTATCATAGTTTGGTTTCTTACAATCAATTGCTTTATGACCCATACCATGACAATTATGACAATAAAAATCCTTAACATGGTCAAATGACTTATTTGTACAATATCTTTTCATATGACCTATTTCATTACATGAAAAACACTTACCTCTACATTCACACATAGTTTCCTTAGGAGATTCCACTTGCTTTGGTTCATCCAAAATTTCAACTTCCTTTTCTTGTCCAAATTCTTTAGGTTTGTTAGAAAATTGACTAGATTCAATCTTATCATTAGATTTATCTTTTTCTTTTTGATCTAATCTAATCTCAGGTTTCTTTCTAAACATGTTAATTAGATAACCAAGACCAGCCTTATCATAAGTAGGTCTTTGTATTGACATTGAATCATCAAGCTTTTCTCTTCTATAATAAAGCATCTCAAGTTGTTTCTTTCTTTGAGTTAATTCACCTTTCACAATAGTATTGTATTTTTGAAGTTCCTCATGATCTTCTATCAATGTTTCAAGCTTTGATGTCTTCTTCACCAGACTTGTTCTTAGATCTGCATTCTCAGTCTTCAAATCAAACTTGATTTTCCTAGGATCATTTCTCAAAGTTAACTTCAAATTTTCATGCTTCAAGATCTTGTACTCTGTCTTTAGTTTTGAATAATCATCATCACTAGTTCCAAATTTAGTATATTTTGGCTTGGATTTCAAAATGTTCAATCTTTTCCTTCAATTGTCCAATGTATACTTTAGAGTCTTCATATCCATCCTTCAGCTTATCTCTTTCTTTAGTAAGGAGATCGATTTATTCAAGTGACTCTTTAAGGTTCTTCATCAACTATTCCATATCTATAGGGATCTTACTCAAGCTGTTAAGCCTCTTCAGAGTAACTATGCTCTAATACCAATTGTCAGAAATAGGGCTTACTGAGAGGGGGGGGGGGGGGGGGGGGGGGTGGTGGTCAATCAATAATCTACAAAATTTAGTCACTAATTAGATATTATTACTTACTTTAAACCATACATAACTAATTAATAAAGTAATTTTGAATAGTAATAGTAACCATGCACAAAGATAACTCATAACACCATATTTTGTTAACTAGGGAAACCTTGGCCAAGGGAAATCCTCAGTGGGGATGATACCCACTAGATAATATACTGATATACATGTTCCTTGTTAGAGGATGGACCCTGTTAGGATTCAATGACAAAATTTAGTATAAAGAGTCCTTGTTAGGTGACTTTGAATCCCTATTAGGATATTCTAACCCTGTTAAGAGTTGTAGTACAATAGATGCAAGATGAACCCACTACCTAGACATGCACTTTCAATTACAAGAAGAGCTCATTTCCAAAAAAAGTAATCAGAATTCTAAAAATAAGTATTATAACTTCTTCCTCAACTGATCTTTGATCTTTAGCTTGATCTAAGATCACAAAATTTCTTTCAAAAAACTTCACATATATCACTTCCATAGTAAGTTCACATATCACAATATTCACACAACTATATCACTATTACACCACATTACTTCAATCAAAATGTTTTTTACATAAATACCATGCTTTTACACAAGTTTCTTCTAGGTTAGCTCAGACCATAACACTCTTTTAAACTTAGAGTAAACATCTAGGATGTTAACCCTAATTGGACAAGTAATTATTTTGTAAACACAATAATCCTTTCCTTTAATTTCGCTATCTTGTTTTTCTTAAACATGAATATTCCTTTTTTGTATTGTCCATACTAACTTCTAAGGTTATAAATTTCATCATTAACATGTATACAATCTCCATCTAACTTCGCTAGTCATAATATGACATCCTCAACAAGTTATAAATAAAACAATACACTGTTGTATACCAAATTCATATGCAGACAATTTTCTAAGTACCAAAAGCTAAGTATCTTTATTTCTAAGGTTTCTTATAAACATGTAGATCATGTGTTGCCATAAATGACAATAATTATATATCTCCATTAGCTAGTTGAATAGAAAAACACTATTAGCTAGTTGAGGTGCTCCAAGACAAGTTTTTGAAGCTTAGCAAGGCATTCTCAAAAAATGAACAACAAGATTTTGTTTCCTTGTGCCAAGATTTTAGTGATGTTTTTTCATGGGAGTATATTAATTTGAAATGGTTTGACCCCTAGTTAGCCCATTATCCTATAGAGCTTCTTCCTAATGCAAAACCATTCTAGTAGAAGAAAAGGCCTATCAATCCTAAGATAGAAGCACTAATGAAGGATAAACTAAGTAAGATGAATGAAGGTAAAATTAAATTCTCCATTAAGAATACTTATTGGGTTTCTAACTTAGTGCTATTTAGGAAGAAGAATTGTGAGATAATACTTTGTCTAGATTTAAGAGACCTTAATAGGGCCTCTCTCGAGGATCATCATTGAATCCTCTCCATGGAATAAATTTTGCAAATAGTTTTAGGATTTGATAGGTGCTCTCCACTTGATGGTTTTTCTAGATATAATCAATTCCTAGTAAAGGAGGAGGGCCAACATAATATTGTGTTCACTACTAAGTGGGGAATAATGGCATACACAAAGATGCCTTTTGGGTTATCCAATATTGTTGCTAAAACTTTCCAAAGGGCAATGGAGATGGCTTTTTATGGTTTAATAAACAAGTTTATACTTGTTTATTTAGATGACATTACTATTTTTTTCTAAGGGTACTATTGACACAAAAAATTTCACCCTTGCCTAAGGTGTTATCCCTCAATGACCTTGTGTAACATGGAAACAATCTCAAGAGTTTGGGACTCAAAATTAGAGATTGATTCTCCAAAGAAGGTTGGATTCCTCATTATAAGGGAACACCTAAAATAACAGTTGGAAGAAAAGCGAACATGGAAAACTGAAATTAAATGTTGGAAGGGAAATATGGTGATGCACCAAATATATTTTTGATCTACTTCTTCTAATGCTTGCACTAAAATTCAAACAATTTCACAAAGTCATACCATTATTTATATTTTTATGAATCTTAGCATTGTAGAAAAGTCAAGGGATCAATACAATCATGACAGTAATACAAATGACTCACTTAACAAATTAGTTATTTGAAATGAACATAATTATAAAGTGCCACAAGTGCCAAAATACAACAAGAAAATAAGACATAACAGATTGCACAAATTTTATTAGTTGGAAGTGCATAAAATGATAATAATTGCTATTGGAAAAGAGTCAACAACAATTATACAAGGAAAATTTGTAAAATGACTAGAAAAAGATATCCCAAGAAATAATACAAAAATTTCCTTTTATGGGGTAAAGGCACAATCCAAATCTTTCTTTGAGTTCAAACTCTAGCCACACTGGAGTTAAGGTGATATAAAAAAAATGAATATCAAAATTAAATTTGATCTTGTGTGCACATTTCTCTTGGGAGTGACATGAAGGGAAAGAAGAATGTATCCAATGGCTGAAAGGAGAATCATTCCTTTTCAAAAACATTAAATGGTATGGAGAAGCATTAATGTAATTATTACAAGGCTCAAGAAGTTGGCCAACATTAAAGAACTAGTCCTTGTAACATGTCATGGTTGTGAGAAATCAAATCTTGTCACTGTCAAAATATCAAGATGGGATAACATTAAGTTTAATCCACCCATGCACAACTATAGAGTTGACCTATTGACATTCACCAATCCACAAGAAAAAATCTATTTGTGAAATGGGAAATAAAAATGGTCATTGATCATTAATAAAATGCATGCCATTAGCCTTGAGAAATATGACATTGGCATGGGCCCACAACACCTTCTAGCATAGAAAAATGCAAAAAATATGGTATGACATAGTTCCACATGAAAAATTAGCACAATAGAGCACAATGAGGGATAACACAAAAGTTGACCCCCTACTACGTAGCATAATTCTGAGACTTTAACCTAGGGTAAATGTGGCAACACTACTGTATGAATAGAATGGAGACATGTGGTAGGGAAAATATGAGAACATGAAAAGTTAATGCACACCATGTGTGTCCAACCTACAAACTATTAAAAGGATTCTTGATGTGAAAGCTAGGATATGTGGAAGCAATGCAGGTATTTGAGCATGAAGAGATGCAAAATTACCATTGCTTCACCAAAATGGTGACAAGTGTCAACAAGGCGGGAAGGGTTAACATGAAATGTTAACCACAAATTTAGTATGTTAACCCACCTATGACATATACCAACCCATTGTAAATTTCTCATATCAATTATCTATAATGGGCTGAATGGGGGAACAAATAGCCAAAAATTGGAAACTCAATCAGATTCTTTCCTACTAAGTATAAGATGAGTGACCTTAAGAAATCCATTGGGAATTAAGTCACTAGAAGATAATGATGCATTAACCCTCCTAAAACTTCACAAAAACTTATAACTAACAAAAAACTAAACCTTTGAAAATCTCTAGGAAACTATGCATGTGCACTTCTTTGAAAGAAAAACATCCACTCTAATATGTACAAAAAACCTTCAACCCCCTTTATAACCAAGGTATATGATGAATCCCATTGACTAGGATTGGAAGAACTTCACCATTAGGTCTAGATAGCTGAAAAGTGTTAGCCTCTTTGCAGTTAGTAATGATATATGGGCAACTCAACATAGCATCAAATTTGGAGTTCTTACTTAGTTTAGCTCTATTAGCATTCCACTTGAGGAAAGGGTCACCCTTCTTGAAGACTCTAATAATATCTTTCTTGTCAAAAATCATTTTGACCTTTTGTTGGTGTTCCTCAAGTGTATGCATGACTTGCTATATTTTTCCTCTAATTCCATTAACTTGGCCATTCTGACTATCATAGCATCATTTTTAGCCAGCTTCAATTGATGATCTAGTTCACGAGAGGGAAACTCAAGTGAAATAGGAATCCTTTCTTCCCTTCCATATACTATCCTAAAAGACAACTTTCCAATTACTCTCTTGGGTATAATTCTATTACCCTAAAGGGTTTTCCTCAACTTGGCATGCCAATAGCTCTAGTTATCTTCAATTATCCTTTTCATTATTCTAATGAGGTTCTTATTGGAGGAATTAGCAAGGCCATTTCCTTGGGGATAATAATTTGAGGAAGTTCTCAAATATACTCCATGTTCAATTGTCCAAGAGTATATATGAGTTCCAACAAAAGATTTAGCATCACCTAATATGATAGTTGAAGGAACACCAAATCTGGTCACAATTCCATCAAGAAAATCAAGTAATGAAGCCTCTATGGCATTCTTTAGAGCTATTGTCTCTATCCATCTTGTGAAATAATTTGTGGCTGCCAAGATCCATTTATGACTCAAAATAGATGGTGGATTTATTGGACCAATAAAATCCAAACCCCATTGAGAAAAAGGTTGATCTACTTGAATAGGATGAAGAGGAAGGGAAACAAACCTTTTTTTCCTGAAAAGAAGGTAGATTTCTCACATTTTTTTAGCCACTTATGTGAGTCATTGAATAAGGTTGGCCAATAATAACTAGCGCTCATTATCTTCATTTTTGTAATCCTAGCTGAGAAATGAGCACTAGTAGAGTCATCATGGAATTCTTTTAACAACCTACCAATCTGATTTGTATTGATACATCTCAATAGGACTCCATTAGAATCATTCCTAAATAATATTCCATCCACCAAGAAAAAAGGAATAGACCGTAATTTGAAATGTCTTCTTTTAGCTCTATTTAGGCTTTGTGGATATCTATTTTCTATCAAGTAGGTAGTTATGTCATGCAACTAATCCTTCTAATTTTCATTCTTTGTTGGTTTCTCATCTTGTAATTAGAGGGCAACCTCCTTAGGTGTCTCAAAAGATGAGACCATTTTATAACATAATACTTTCCCCCTTCTATTGAGCTATCATTTTGCATGATGCCTAATGGAAGGAATTCTTTTGAACTCCTCTCTTGAAAAGCTAATCTGGGATCAACTCCAATATTCTAAGTGACCTTGTGACCTGCTAGAATCTGCTCAATTTAAGATAAATGTGTATGTTTAGGAGGAGGCTTTTGTTGGTTCCAACCAATTTTGGATAAGATGATTAATCTACTTGCTATTTTGAAAAGTAACCACAAAAGAGATATATTTTTGGTATTTTCTAGTTTATGATGAATGCAATTTATCAATGCAACTATATGAATTCCTATTTTAACCGAGTTTTAGAAAATTAAATAACAATGATAAGGTAATAAGAGATTAAAGAAAATAACTTGAAAGGGAAATTCCTAATGACCATAAGACATGGTAAAAACACATTTGCATGTTTAATCGTTGAATATATTGGATGGGAAACCAATGAAAATAGGAGCAATGCTTCCTCAATTCCATTGATGCAATAGTTAATGGGAACTCAATAATAACTGAAAGATGTTTCACTTCTCATAAAATTGGAAGGCCACATACATTGCATTCATGTAAGACAAGAAGCTATGTAGGAACAATAGGTGATATTTTTTCCAACTCGGTACATCAGCGGAATTTGTTAACACAAGGCAAACACCAAAACTAAAAGATCACACAATCATAACAACACAATAATACCATTGGCTCCATTATTATTCATGAACATGCATTCAAAAAAATAACACACTCAGGAAAAAATAACTACACTCAGAATGAAAGCACCAATAACATATATTATTACATCAAAATAATAGCTTGGAGTACATATTACATCAATGTATTTATAAGAAATTATCCCCTCCCTTTTTGCTAGGAGAGAGAGTTCTTAAAATGCAACTCATGCTAAAAATAAATGAAACAAATCTAATTATATACAAATTGACTCTCTAAATGGCACTAAGTAGGTCTCCACCCTTGTTTATATCAATTAATAGATGCATGAGCCTTTACATGACTTAAAAAAATGAAAGAAGAGGTAGATAAGAAGAAGGAAGCTACAAGAGGATCTGAGAGCCACTGGAAGCTCTAAAAGTGGAAGCTTGGCCTTCTTCAAATGTTTCTAGGAGTTGAATTACTGTAAAAATGTGTTTCTAATGCATTGAATGCTCTTAAAATAATAACTATTAGTTAACTATTGATGTACTACTACTTCTTCAAAATTTTTGGTGGAACTCTGAAAATAGTGTACCTATGCACCTTGATGATATGTTCCAAAAATCCAAAATTTTCCCAAGTGTCAAAATTGAATTTCTAGAATCTAGGTTTTTTCTTTCTGTATCCCAAAGTGATGTCTAGATGTTTATTCTTGAATTTATCTATGATCTCCATTACTTGGGAAACCTTACGAAAATCCAAAGCCCCACACTTATTCTTCACTATTTGATAATTGCTAACCTCTATACAAGTTTCCACAAAATCTTCAAGTTTAGTGTCTAGTTCCACCAATACCTCTTTAGTCTTAAATGCTTGTTTGATATCTTCATATGATGCAACATCCTCAAAAGTTCTTTGGAATTTTTGAACTACTATTACACTAAACTGAACTTGGTTTTCAACTCATCTTCAAAAATGTCAAGGCTGGTAGCATTGTAAAAGCTCTCTACTTGCAAAATTTGTTCTTGGGTCTAATCCCTCAACCTCTATGTATCCTCATGCAGTTCCTGTATAACTTTATTTTTGAAAGATATTTTTTCTATATAGTAATCAAGCTTTTCCAACTACTTTGCAATATATACTTCCATGAGGATATGATACCTTTGACCTTTTATTGATGTCGAATCCTGAAGGTTTTTTCCCTAGGTATGTACCTCCTCCATCAACCCAAAATCCTTATTCACTAAGGACACCATATTATCCATGCTCGATTGAATATGGTGTAATAGGTTCAAATTTCTCTATAGTATTTGTACGCCCTTTTCCTCAAAATTGTCATGCCATTGCTAACATGCTCCCAAAAATGAATCCATCTATATACTAGCCTTGTCTCTTCTCTCTAGTGCTATAGCAAGAGTGATCTTTGGATGATCAAGGTCTATTAGGTCCATAACTCCATGTAAATAGCCTCTTAGAATCTCATTCTATTTCATTGAATTAACAACTTGAACTCATCTTAGTCCATGTGCTTAAATGCCTCCTTTATGCTTGTAGTGATCATTACCTTTGTGTTATCCTCCATGGGCCTTCCTAACATGACCTCCTTGTTTTGATAATCCTTAGGAGTTAGTTCCTTAGTGTCAACATGTGGAGGAGGAATAGAAAATATGTACAAGCAAGTCCTGATCTTGATTCTTAATAATGAAAGCCAATTGTCATGCATCACCTATAGGTGGATTAGGCTTCTTGATAGCTTTAATTAGCTCTATTATTCCCTCATCCATAGTTAGGTCCAACTACTTTTTCTAAAAAAAATCTCCCTCTTCAGCCATGCTAACATGGTGCCCATTGGAGACATGTATTTGACTAAAGAGCTGGTTTCTATTGCAGGCCCCTTCCCCTTGTCCATCCTCTCTAGAGTCTTCTCCTTTTGAGATAGATCAATAGTTGGAGTGTTGGTATCTACTTGGGATAAGCTTATAGCCTTTGTATCATGAGGAGTTTGCTGAGACTCTTCAAGTATTTTCCCCTCCTTCGATACTTCATCAACTTATAGTTGTTGGGGCTTTTCTTCCTTTGTTTTTTGTTCTTTTGATGTTGCTAAGACTTTATCTAAGAATGAAAAATCTTGAGATGGTGGTGGTGGTATACCCAAAGGCCCTTAAGGTAGAGGTGACATTTGACTCTAGTCATCTTCTAAGTATTCACTTTTAGGGGTATCTCTTATCTTCTCATCCACCATCTTAGTGCAAACTAGCATGAAGTCAAAATTAGAGAGGTCAAATAAATCTATTCCTTTCCCCTACATTGCATTTATCCATTGTTAGAATATATAGTCCACTTATATAATTGAGAGTGGGAGGGGGGTGGGGGGGGGGGGGGAGGGGGTGAATTAGCTATATGAATAATATCACTAATAAAAACTTTGAAAAATCTTAACCATATGAGTAATGTAAACTAAAACCACAACAAGATACTCATACAAAATGACACTAGATATGTTAACTAGGGAAACCCTTGATCAGTGGGAAAACCCCAATGGGGATGGTACCCACAAGATGATGCACTAATATAAATATTCCTTGTTAGAGGATAGACCATGTTAGGAGTCTATTATAAAATTTAGTACATAAGAGACATTGTTAGGAGACTTTTAATCCCTATTAGGAGATTCCAACCATGTTAGGAGTTGTGCCAATCTTGTTAGGAGTTGTGGAAGATAGCTAGATCCATTGCCCAAACAACTTCGAGGGGAAGACCAATGGATCCATTGTCTAAATGATCTTTGTATTATTCCTTGTCGAATAATAGAATTGAATTATACTTCCTTTCTCTATCTCTATCCTATCACTAGACTTCTACTCCTTCTAATCTTGTAACTAGATCATGAACTATGCATCCAATAATCCCTTGGATCACTTACACACATTCAATCAACCATTTTCTCCTTTTTGCACTTCACAAATATAATGCACAATAGATACTTGATACACTTACAATAAGGGAAAACATCTTTCCTTTATACCATGTCTTCATAATAGTTCCTTGAGTCAGCCTTAAGGCTTTCCCAATTAATTAAAATAAGATATATAATTAATTACAATTACAATAGCATTGTTGGTTCACAATCTATACAAAAATTTATACATGCAACTCTAGGTCTTGTCCACTTGCTAACATCATCATGTGACTATCCTCTGACACTAGCTAACTACAGATCACCTTATTATATCTTGGCTAAAAGATATAATGGAAACATCAAAAACTGTCAAATAGATGCTATGTTTTTGCATTGCTCATAGTAAATCAAACACAACTAACATACATCTTTGATTATAACTTTTTCCTCTTAACCACATCATCAAGAAACTCTCAAGAACATTTACTTAATGACACCTCACTCAACCCTTATTGAGTTACTGTGCAATATAAGATTTATGACTACTATTCTTCTAATCTCTACAAAAACACTATTAAGTTGACATCAATGATAAATACAGTAATGAATGCAATATATGAATACTCTCCAATTCTTAGGATACTCCCCCAATGTAGTATAATCAACATTCATGCTAACATCCATTATTTTTGTTCATATTCTGATGTCAAAGTGTAAATAGGCTCCTTTTGAGTAGATGGAGGGGTCAAGGTCAAGCTTCTTCTTCTTTCCTCTTCTAGGGCCCTAGCTGGGTGAGTCCTTTGACTCAAGGGAAAATATTCAATCTGTTCATCCTCTTCTTCTTCTTTAGCTTCAGGAATTATCTCAACACTTGCGGAGGTAGAGTGTTTTTCTTTTTCAATCTTCTCCTTCGTGTTCTTTCCATAGTGGGCTAAATTTTGACCTTTTTAGGAGTTGGAGGGGGTGGGGAGGCTTTTCCTCTATAACTAATAATGGCACCCTCTTTTCTTCCTCTATTTGTACCTATTCACCCTACACTTATTCTTCTTGTGCATGTTCTTCTTGTGGGGGCACTTGCGATTCTTGGCTAGTTTCCTATCCAAGCTCTTATGCTTTAGGATCAACTTATTATTTTTTAGACACTCTCTTCCTTTTATTCTATCCCTTATCTTCCATAAAGTATTCAACCTCCCTCTCATGTTGATATATCATTTCTAGCCTCATAGGGGATTGAGCATCAAGGTTGGTACTATGAATTTTACACCTTTACCCTTTCACCGAGCATGTTGTGGGTTGAAGAGTAACAATTTGAGGTATTAGATTAAGTTTGAAAGGTTTCTTTATCCAATCCTTTGTTAACTAAATTATATGCCTAGCTCTGTGATTAATATATTCATTTCATCCCTTCCTATCTCTACATTCACAATAGGCATATTGTAAATATTGTCCCTACTATATACAGGATCCAAGTTGTCTTTTGTGTCTTTCTTGATAGCCTTTAGTGAGATCTTCATCTTGAGTGCCTTATCTAACAAATATAGAGTCATCCTATAATGATCCCTTATGCAGATACCATATTCATCTAGTGCTCTTCCAATGCATCTTCATGTATGAAATGCTTCCCTACTAGATGTTGCACCATCCCAATATTGTTGAAGTATGGGTGAGTGGAGTTTTACTATTCTAAGGGATAATGATCCCATTCTAAACCAACGGTCATGATGTCTTGTTTCTATTTGACCTTGAAAGCATCAATGGTGATTGGCCATACCCATGTCGTTTTGTGCTATTTCCTCACTCTATCATATGTCAATGTGAGTTTCCTAGCAATCTCCAACAGAATGAGCCTATTTGACAGATACCTTGGGAATTTCTCTAGGTTCACTTTTGTGCCTGTGACCATGAGGTATGTAAATGTTTAAGCTAAATGTAGTAGGTGCCAATATCTGTGATTCAAGCTACTACTTCTACTAACATTCTATTGGCATAATCACCCTCTATGAATAAAATGATTGTAAATATAAAACCATCATTCACTATCCTACATTCCACACTCTTCTTTGAGAGATTCTTCTTCAGTAATTGTGGGTACACCACATAGGGCCATGCATTAGCCCTATGGCCATGTCCACTTTACTAACTTTGCAGCCTACTAGTGTTTTATCAATCATGAAGGATGATTGAATTATCTCTTTGGATTCTTTCTCATGCTCTTAGTACTACCTCTCAACTCCTTCATATGTGATCTATAGGTATTGATATGCCCTTGGGAGAAGTAAACCCTTCTCAATATTTCAAGGTTGGAGGTCAAGAACTATTTCTCTAGTAACACTCTTGACAACCTTTTCTTCAAAGATTCTACCAAGGTCATGATCAACTCTAAAGATTGTACTGAAACTAGATGTGAGGCTATATTGACTAGCCCAAAATGCATGAGTGTAGATACCATAGAGGACCTTTCCTTAGGCTTGCTACATATAATGAGAAAGGTGTCCCAATCAGTGTGTCCAAGCTTAGTGTCTTTGATTTCAGCATGCCCATCTTGAAAATGGGATTTTATAGGTGCACCTTGGTATTTGAAAACTATAGGTTTGTGAGCAATATTTTCAGCCATTGAGGATGAAAATAACACCATTTTTTTTGGACAAAATAGGAGACATTAGTTTGGAATGTTAAAAATCAAACCTAAACACAAACCCTAGCAGACAAAAACCTACAAAAATGCCCCAAAATAGTTAGAAACACTAAAATCCCCCCAACAAGACCTGATATAAATAAATGTGCACCTAGCACACCCTTATAGGTGTGCTAGGTGTGTTAAATGGTCCCTCTATGACCATTTAGGTATATGTGCACAATTGGGCACGTGCACTTGTAAAAGTGCTATAGGGAGGAAAAAAAACCAAGTTTTATGCTCTTGGTTATGCACAAATGATGCACACATGTGCACCTTGATGGGGTGCACATGTGTGCACCCTTATACATCTTGTAAAGCATGAAAAAAGGTGTGCATGTGCACACCTTGGGGAGGTGCACACATGCACACCTTTCCATAGATTATTTTTTCTTTACTTAGTTAGGTAGAAGGTGCACACATGCACACCTTGAAGAGGTGTGCGTGCAAACCTTATGGTTTGTTATTTGCCTTATTTTTTATTTTATTTTTTATGTTTTAAAAGGTGAATAAAGGTTCATACATGCACTTGAAGAGGTGTGCATGTGTGCACATTTAGTGTCTTACATTGTCTGTATTGCTTGTGTTTTGCAAGGAGCTAGCACTGTGGATGATGTACAGAGGTGAAGTTACTCATAAGCGTGAAGAGACAAGTGAGTGGAGGGGGAAGGGTCCTAGGTTTATATAGACCTAGATGCCAGGGTGTACACCTTTGTAGGTATGCACCCTTCAGAGGTGCACACATGCAGAAGTATGCATGTACACATCTATGAGTGGAGATAAGTGTACACTTGTACATTGAGCACACCTACACACCTAAACAAGGTGTGCATGTTTTCTAGTGCACATTTATGCACTAATTCACTTAAAAATCTCCAATTTCTCCACATCTTTGACACCTTGGACTTTCTCAATTAGAGATTGAGACTTGACCTATATTCATGAAGAGTTCCAAAAAGACTTAGGCCCCATACTAGGGGTCTGGGATACAAAACATTTACTATGGGGTCCCCATTTCTAGGAGAAATGGGGTGTGCGTTGTGAAACCAAAACACCTTAAAAGATTTTAAATCTTAATTTCAATGTCATACTCCATGATTTTGGTGACCCATCCTTCTCATCTTTCATTTATATCCTTATTTAAATGTAAGCCTCTACACTTATATGTGGAACCAAGGGCTGGACCTTATTATTGGACATCAGATGCCTAAACTCTTTTAGAGCTCTTACAAAAACAAGAAATTTCTTTTTGTTATAGCTCTATTTTCTATCATAGTCTTTAAGCCCTTCACTAAAGAAAGTAATGGGGTGATCGAAATTCTCTTTATTTAATATGTCAAGATGGATGATATACTCGATTCTCCTCTAAGAGAATAGAGGATAAAATCTTTATCAAAGTTTGGATTGACAAGATTGGGAGTTGATGCAATTGATTTCTTGATTTCTTCAAATCTGGCCTTTCCTTCCTTGGTTCATATAAACATCATGCTCTTTTCAGCATGGTTGTAAGAGGCTTAACCATAGTAGCAAGATTGGGGATGAACCTTCTCAAAAAAATGATCCTACCAAGAAAACTGTGTAATCCTTTCTTCTGGCTAGGAAGTGGGAGAGAGAGAATTGCTTCTACCTTTTTTGAACCTATTGTTCATCCATCTCTTGACATAATATGCCCTAGGATCTTTCCTTGATCAATAGAAAATACACATTTTCATTTAGAGATACACCATATTCTCTATATTTGATGAACACTTGTTTCAAATGATCAAAGTAATCTTCTATATACTTTGAATAGATAGTTATATCATCAAGATATATTACCACAAAAGTTTTGAACAAACACTTAAAATCCATCTCAATTTCCTTTTGAAATGTAGCACCTACATTAGTTAGTCCAAATGGGATTTTACAATAGGCATAAGTCCTCCATTTAGTAGTGAATGTTGCCTTGTATCAGTCTAACTCTTGAACTAAAACTTGGTTATAGCATGAAAAATCATCTAAAAAAGAAAGCCTCTTTGAGCCACTAACTTTGGACAAAAATGGTTCCATAAAAGGAAGGGGATGGTGAACTTTAAGAGAAACCGTATTAATGTCCCTAAAATCTACACATAGTCTAATTTCCCCATTCTTATTTCTAACGAGAACAAGATTGGCTACCCATGAAGAGTGCTTAATAGGAAAAATAATATTAGTCTTTATGAGTTTGGATAGCTCTTTTCTCATTAAGGGTTCAATGTTGGGGTTGACCACTCTTTACTTTTGTCTAACATGCTTTGCATTATGGTCTAATTCTATGGTATGTTGGAATAATCTTGGGTTAAAACCCTTTATGTCTTCACATGTTTGAGCAATAAAATCACCAAATTCTTGACATATATTAATGAAACATTCATCTTCAATATTAGGGCATACCTTTCCCAAGTTAGGAGTCTTTGCATCAGAAATGGTAATAGGTATGCAACCATCCTTTTTTGTAGCTAGGTTCAAATCTTTTCTTCTCACTTGATCATTAGAGTTAAATATGCCCTCTAAGGTACATAGACCCTGAGACAACTCATTGGAATTAAAGTTCATGATTTGATCTCCATACTAACTTTGTAGCTTGGACAAATTTTTTTTTGTAGAGAACTCTACTTCATTTGTAGAAAATTAACAATTTGCAAATCAGAATCAAAGACTTTCCAATTTGTATAAGTGTCTCAGATAGAAGGCTTCAAAACAAGTTTAATGTGTTGTTCCATTGTATTTGAAATATGTTATGGTATATCATATTGAGAACCAATTGCTGCAAGTCTATCAACATGTTTTTTCTTACTTCTAGGAACACTTTGAATATTGAATGCTTGGAAATCCTTAAGTAAATCCAAAACTCTATGTTTAAATGATCTAATAATGTTGTTCTTTGTAAAATTTTGATTTTTTATTTGATTGACAACCAACTTGCTGTCCCCAAACACTTTCAAGAGCTTTATACCCTTTCTTTGTGCAATTTAGAGACCTTGGATCAAGGCTCATACTCGGCCACATTTTTAGTGCAGCTGAATTGAAGTCTATATAAAAAATAATATTTTTGTAATCTTAGAGAGACAAGAATTACACTAGCATATGAATCATTTTTATTCCTTGAGCCATCAAAGAACATATTCCATAATCCATTAGTATCTTCTTGTTCTTTTATGAGATTGGGAATAGGAGCATTTTCCTCAAGTATACAACAAGTTAAAAGTCCTATATCTTTATCTTCTTGTATTGGATCAAACTAGAAAGCATTAGCTCACTCATCTAAAAGATAATCATGAACCTTCATTAAGAGAGTAACAGGTTCATGGGTTATGCATTCTTCATCTTTTTCATGGATTTTACAATTCATATTTATGAGGCTAGGTGTATAAGTCTCAATGTGACTAAGGGACAATGGTTCTACCTTTATGGAAGACTTTGTTCCATATCTAGTCCTAAGAGCATGTAGGACTAGTCAGATGCAATATAGCCACCTATTTGTGGAATAAAGTCTCTAGATAGGCAAATAGAGAATTGTGTAGGAAGCCCAACAACTAACATGTCTTGCATGATTATACAAATGGTGTTGGAATTCTTTAGAATAGTTAAATACCTTAACTTAGAAGGTCACTGTCCTAGTTAAAAATAAATTTGTAAAAATTGTAAAAGTGATATACTATAAACTTACTCACACAATTTGACACAAGGATTTTATGTGGAAATCCAATTTGGGAAAAACTACCAATAACATGCTACCAAATCTCACTCTTTTGAAGTGATGCCCTAATAAAGGTTACAATACACACTATTAAATGTGACCTACTTGAAGGATTTCAATCACCCTATTAGGCATGAGCCTTGTTATAGGACATTATAGCATTCCATTAGAATATCACCTATTTAAAGGATTTACAAATGATTGTTAGGTAAACCTTAATCCAAAGGATTTATCCTGATAGATATTGTTGGTGTTTGAAAATGTTACCCATTTCCAATTACCCTAATGAGAACAAGATGCATCTAGGGGCAGCTAACTCCCATTATCAACACATCCATTCAAATACCAGGCCAACTATAAGGCTATACTCCTTCTGCACTTCAGGCTCTGCAAAACCTAGGCGGATGAACCTATAGATTCCTTATATGGTACCAGTTATCAAAGCATACACTGAATCTAATAAAAAGCAGATAGAAACCCTTATTTCTCCTAATAACTTATGAAATAACATATATCTGCAGTAGCTAGATGCAAAACAATGAAATTCATAGGCTGAGTGAGGGAATTCTGTTTATAGCTCTTCAACATGAAAGGGAAATTCATTTGATTAAAGATGTTGATTCAACAAAACCTCAAAAATGCAACAGTATAACCAGTGATCCTATAACTGATCAGTGCCTAATCCATTGGGCAATTCCATGAATTCAAAACATACATCTGTGACATCAGGGCGTATCTCATATACCTAGACATCAGTGTTCATTCAGATCTCATTCTCACAAAATATCCTTCTCAAACAACCAGTAACCTTGTTTAAACATATTGAGCATTTACTTGGCCCTTTGGTCCAACAGCAAAATACATCAAACATACAACTTGAAAGGGATGCAAATGGGTCTCAAATCTTTGTTCCAAAACCACATAAGATTTATAGAATGCTGATATAGGAGACAAGAACCAGAACAAAACTAGTGAAATTATTGCTCATATGTATTCATTTCCTTGAAACTATACATTCAGATGCATAAGATTAAAACATGAAACAACCTAATATCTCAGAACTATCTATATTATCTCTACAATGCTATTCACATGAGAGTTCTGCTAAATAAAATGGTGTCACAATCATGGAAACATGTCAAAATACTGGAACCAATGGTCTCAAAGTGTAAAAACTGGAATCCCCAATGGTATCATAGCAATGAACTTTTTCTTCCCAAAAACTGGAACCCTTACAAAGTATCAAAGAAAGAAAGATATAGACAAGAAAGAAATCCTAGATCTGTTCTGAAAATGACAAGTGTCCACTTGAAAATCAATCTTCTGGCAACTGGAAAACTTCTTTCTTTCCTTATCCCATCTTGATCTGATTTTGTTTCATCATTTTTTGCAACTAATTTGCACAATATCTCTGTTGAAATGATGAAACATTGCTAAGTCACCACAATATCTGATTTACATATTTAAAAACTTGGCAAAAATTTGGTTAAATTGAGTGAATGTGAGAAACGTGAACTCCAACTACATTCTTACCAAGTTTTACTGATCCCCTAACTGGATTTTCAAATTTTTACCCATTCCATTGAGGAAGCCCCAACGTTCACGTTTCTGGCTATAGCTCAAACCAAGAAGCACCTATGCAAAAATTGACTTTAGAAATGGAAAATTTGGATTCTCACGATTCCAACGGTATATGATAAGGCATATCTAGCCTCTGAGAAATGCCTAAAATCTTCGTTTGAAAAACAGTCCCCTAGTTAAGATTGTTCAGGTCTATATTTCAAATAATTTCCTAAAGTGAAATAAAAATTTCAATTTAAAAGACCCTGCGTCAGTTTGCTGGCAAAATAATTTTAAAATGAAAATTTTAAAATCATTTTGTTTTTCTTAGCCCTTCCAAATTTGAGTCAACTCTAGGTTTGACCAATGCCACATGGCGCACTCTGATTGGACACCTGATCTACATCATCCGCCATGTGTCATCTCCTCGCTACTTCACCATGCTTAATCGGTGAGCAACTTCGGTTAGCGAGATAACGTGAACCGTCAGATCTACCACGTGGTGTAATCTGGTGCGCTTCTGCCATTTGCCTACCACATCACTGCCCAATCACTCTGTCGCTGCCACTTGTCAACATCCGATTTGCTGACAACACTGCTATTGAACCCTGGTAACACTTTGGAACTTGCCAGATTTTTATGTCTTTCCGGCGACCTCGCTATCTCGCTAGCCGGAGCTGCCAAGATTTTTCGGCTAGCGAGGTAGCGACTAGCCGGATTTCCTACCTTTTCCGATCTCCTTCAACATTGCTGACGTCATCTCTATTTTGAGTTTTCCCGGTCAAAATTTTACCTTTCTCGTCCTATTGACGTCATCAATGGGGCCTTTGCACAAGCGTGAGCTTTATAAAAATCGTGTCTTTTAAGACACCTTCTTATGTAAGTATCAGGTTATAAAAAGACATTAAGAAACATCCACATAATGCATGTGGGACATTGCATTTCTAGCGTTTTCCCTTCTCTGCGTCTTTTCTTCAAAGGTGTGACTCTTTCTTTGTAGATTCATGGACGATACTGCCTTTCATGGTGTGGGCTTCTCATGTTGCAGCGGCCTCAATTTGATGCTCCCCTTGTCCCTGCTGCTAACGTCCCCTCTGAACTCCTACAAGCTAGGAATGGTCCACGTCCTCTATGTGAAAACATGGGGATCTACACATTTAGACCCACTCAATACTCTCCTCAACTAACTAAAAAAATGTGGGCCTCCATTCTACTGCCGCCCTGCCCTTTGGCATCCCCCTGCATGAAGCAATTCCTTCCCCTACAGAAAATGTGGAGAATACTGCCTTTCATGGCGTGGGCGGCCTTGCTCCTTCCTCTTGCTGGAAATGTCGCCCCCTGCACTCAAAACGTGGATTGCATTTGCAAAAACGTGAATGGCCCCCTGCCATCTTCAACTCTCCTCTGTCATATGATGTCCCCTATATCCATTGCAAGTTGTGGATGCCTGTAATCTTTGCTTGCGGCTTGAGCAAAATTCTCCCCTGCAAAGATATGAAGCTGCCTCCCCTGTAGACAATGATACATATACATACTCTCCCAACCCCAGCAATGCGGATCTTTTCCCCTAGCAGATGTGGATGATCAGCATGTTGCCTTGGGTGTGATCTTTGAAAAGAAGAACGCCTGTCCATTCAAAATGAACCATTTCGGCTCCCTCATTCTTTCAAAAAACATTTCCACGTAATATTGTATGTTTGATGTTTCATGTAACATTTTCATTCTAATCACTATAAAAGTGATCCTTCCCCCTTATGAAATGGCCTGGAGTCTCATACTGATCCGCAAATCCTTATACATTACATATGCATATTCATTGGATCTTGATTTCGATGAAGAAGACCATAGCACATTGTTATTCTGATGGAATCAGTCGGGCCCCAAAGCGGGTCCGGCTAAATTTTTTTTTGTTTTCGAGCAACTAACTTGACAAACTGATCCATTTAGATCTTCAAAGTATCTGGCATCAAATGTGATCACTGATCCACCATTAAAACTCATTTTGAAACATTTTCGCACCACTATGATATTTGTGTCCGGAGGCCTATTGCTTGGCTTTAAAAACTGTCACGAACACCTACCGGGCTTCGAGACTATGGATCTATCATCTCTCCGACACATTCAACAAGCCTACTAGATCTCATCACATGACGACATTGGAGTCAGAAGATATCGACCTTCGAACATGCCTACTTCAAACTGCCTACAGAATAACATGTTAGGAAGTAAAAAAGTGCATTTGGAATTGGCCCTAAAAGCTGGGTAAATGAGCACTTGAGGATCTGAAAACTGGGCCATTGGTTCTTTGCCATGAGGGGAATGTAACTCTATGATTTGGGCTCATGAAGAATCTCGGGGAAAGTTTGGCGAGCATTTGAAGTTAACTGTTTGGAAATGCAGGACAATGATCAACAACAAGAAAGTGTTTTTGGCAAATGGAAGGGCTCTGGAATTGTGTGCAGACAGATTCATCAGGATCTATAAACTAGCACACGTGAAGTATTCTTGAAGTACTATATAGGGGAACAAACCATTTAGTCCTACCAATCACGGATCAAGAGTTATAGCATCCCAAACAAGGCACCTGAACCATCTGCATCTCTGAGTACAAGTGAAACTTCATAAGTTGCCTTTGGAATCCCGTTTGAAAAGTGATCAAACGGATTTGTCATGACCTCAAATTAGGAACATAGCAAGTCTCTGACCCCTAGAATATGATGCAATAGGAATTTTGTCATTTGGTTCAACTGGTCAAAAGTTATAGTCTGTCAAACAGGGTTACCCGAAAATATGCAGAATATGCAGATTTACAAAATAGGCAATTGACCAACTTTGAGACATTCGAAACCTATTCAAAACATGTTGAAACAACTTGAAAATTGAAACATAGGTTCTTGGATATGCATACTAAAAGTCCTCAAAGCAGAAAAGCATAAAACATAACCAGGTCGAAGATATTCAAAGTCAAACATGCCCTCCGACCACTGTTTGACACTTAGGTAAAAATGCAGAACTGAGACCCACTCAAAAAGGAACTTTACTGAATGGCTCGGGAAGTCAGTCTAACATTAAAAAACACATAGGAAGGCTAAAATAAAGGTGTTAGAAACATAAAACACCATTAGGCATTATTTCCATAGCCGGGTACAAACATGGAAATGCGTTCATAAGGGATTGAAGTAACTCAAAAATTTGAATAGGCACTCAAAACAGGAATGCAATTTTGAGTGCCACCAGATATAGTTGTTAAAAAGTTATAGTAGGAATTCATCTAAAAATAAAATACAACTCTCCTATAGATTATAGATCTATGGTTCAGTCCTCCATTCTACTTGGCATTTATACTCTTCATCTTTGACAACTTGTTCACTCATCAAGCACTCAACCTCTTAAGCCTTCTTGTTTGGTATGCCAATTACAATCTCTTCTATTTGGCCACCATATGAAACAACACCCTAGACTTCTTGTCTTCCTTAGGTTCTCGCCCATGACAAGATTTCTTTCTACCCTGCCATCTCTATAAATAGAGAATTTAGACCTTTTTTCATTTAACCATAATCATCCATTTTAGGTTTAGGTAAGATTTAATGAATCTACCCATTTTTCCATTTTAGTCCCTCTAGAAACTTCTTCTACAATATTCCTTGAATTCACCTCAAAATGGTCTATCATGAATTTGTACCACTAACTCATCGTACTAATCTTCTAAATGCTTCACATAATTCAAGAAATCAAATTAGTCAGCTCAGATTCATGAAATCTTTAATTTAACACTTTTTGCTATCACTTGGCATCTATACTATTCACTCGACAATAATGATCTTTTGATACTCAACCAACACTGGGTTTCTTGGAACCTACTACATCTTTTTAGTTTAGTCACCATTGTTATTTTCCTAATGTTTGAGACTTACTAACTTTTTGCTCAGTGTGAACTAGAATTTTCTCATCTTACACTATTTTCTCAATCAAGCTTGGCAAGCTCTATTTATTAAAACACTTCTTTTTGGCTTAGCTTAAGTAACCATTTACTTTAGCATTAAGTAGATCAATAACACATAATATCATCAATGTCATACTTAGTCTTAGTGCTCATTTAAGACACTAAATAACTCAACCATTCCTTTAGGTTTTCTTGTTATCTTCTCTTTTCAAATCCTCTTCATCAATCAAACAAATGATAGCATTCAAACCAAAAAGTAGTTGTCTCACTAGCAAGTAGCAGTTTTGACATCATTGAAAAAATAATGACTGTTCCATGATAGGTTCTATACTTCAAACAATCTCTTTTCAAGAATCTCCCTCTTTGACATTGATGGAAAACCAATATCAACAACAATATCAAAAAGAAAATTAATATCTTTGAAATTTCTCCCTCTATCAATATATGTGTCTTTTTTTTGTTCTTCATGATCTGATCTCTCTGTCTCCCTTAACATTATATCTCCTTCTTTGATCTTTCTACTATCTCCTTCTTTGACAAAAATTCCAAAGACTTGTCATCTTTTCATGTAGATATAGTCAATTTAAATTCTCCCTCTATCACCTTGCATGTGGCTATAAATCTTTTGATTAAACTCCTTAATTACTTTAGGTAGCTCCTAAAGTAACATCCACTGCACCAAATTCTAAAAATGATATTCAACTCAATTGATGCAGGGCACTACTCTTTCTTCTTATATTGTAGCTTTGGATAGGGGTATCACCCTAGTTCACCTCTAATATATTCATGGGCATCCTTAGCTGAAGATTTTATGAATATATCAACTATCTGTTCTTTTGTATTCACATATTTCATTCTCACTTCTTTTTCTTGAACCAACTCTCTCAATTAATAATACTTGATTGTGATGTGCTTTGTCTTTGTGTACACTAGAGGGTTCTTTGATATGTTTATAAAAATTTTATTATCACAATAAAGTACCATAGGTTCAATAGTTTCTTCCTTCATTCCTTCGAGTAGCTGTTTGATCCATACCACATTTGTATAATTTACTACAGCAACCACATATTTAGCTTCAACAGTATATTGAGATATACAATTTTGTTTCTTACTGGTCCAGGTGACTAATCTCTCTCCTAAGAAAAATGATCCACCACTTGTACTCTTTCTATCATCAATGTTTCTAGCCCAATCAACATCTGTATAGGCTCTTCCTTCAAACTTATCATTCTTCTTATAGAATAGACCATAGTATTTTGTTCCTTTCAAGTATCTCATGATCCTTTTCACATCCATTGAGTGATTCTCCTTAGGATTTGTATAATACCTTGCAAAAATCCCAATAGTTAATGCAATGTAAGGTCTGTTATGCACTACATATTGCAATTTGTTGATCATAGACATGTACATTGTTTGATTTACTTTAGTAGAATCATTAGTTTTGGAGAGTGTGTCATCTCACCATAGGAGTACTAACAAGATTTGAATCCTTCATACAAAAAGTTTTCAATATTCCCTTTACATACTTAGACTAAGTGATGTAAAATACCATATTTCATCTAATATACTTGCAAACCAAAAAAGAAATTTATCTCTCCAAACATAGACATCTTAAATTCTTTTTCATTTCATTTGCAAATGTCTTACAAAAGGCATTTTGTCCTCCAAATATGATATCATTAACAAATATTTCAGCTAGTAAAATCCCTTTTCCTCCTTCTATCTTCAAGTATAGATTGTTATTATCATCAGTCTTCTCAAAACTAATCTTCACAAGGTAATTGTGAAGCCTTTCATAACATGTTGTTGGGGCTTAATATAAACCATATAAAGCTTTGTGTAATGTACATACCATGTTCTTGTGTTTGTATCAAAAAATCCTTCTAGTTTCTCAATGTAAACCCTCTCTTCTAGTATGCCATTCAAAAATGATGACTTCACATCCATTTGATAAATTTTGAAACTGTATGCATAGTAAGCAAGTAGAGTTCTTACTCCTTACAATCTTGCAATTGGGGCAAATGTCTCTCTATAGTCAATTCCCTCTTCTTGAGCATATCCCTTGAAAGCTAATCTTTCCTTATTCCTTTTGACCTCACCATTCTCATCCAATTAATTTTTGTACACCCACTTGGTTCCAATCTTATTCTTGTTCTCTAGTCTAGGTACTAGAGTCCATGTCTTGTTCTTCTCAATCTGACCAATCTCTTCTTTCATGGCATTACTCTAGTTTTCAATCTCTAGTGCATCCTTCACTAAATTAGGCTCATAAATTATTAACAAACATGTATAACTTCTCAAGCTATTCTTTGTCATTGTTCTAGCTTCTTTATCTCCAATAATTTTTTCAAAAAGGTGATGTCTCCTAACATATTTTAACAATATTGGTTCTCCTCTTCTTTCTTCAATAGGTCTATCAACTTCAAAGTCACTGTGCACTTCTTTATTAGGTAAATTGACATTCCTTTCATCTACACTAATCTCAATATCAAAATGTACCTCAACTTATGTCTGTAACTCAGCTCTTGAATGCAACTTGGCATCCATTATATGTGACTCGACAGTCATTGATACTTGCTACTATTGATTTATACCTTGGTTTACAACTTCATTGTCATTCATGTCTTCATAGTAGTATATAAAGGTTTTTTACTCTTTAGGTTCCTTAGGATCAGCTTCATGTACCTATTCATCAAACCTCACATTTGAACTTTCCACAACTTTGTTAGTGTTAGTATTTAAACACTTATAAGATTTACTTCTTGTGCATTCCTATTATCCTTAAGAATGTAACACTTTCTTCCAAATACCTTAAAATATTTTACATTGAGTGAGTATCCATACCATAGTTCAAAAGGTGTGGAATTTTTATGTTTATTGACTTTACTTAGTTTAAGGTATAGATAATTGTACTTACAACTTCTCTCCAATATTTAAAAAAAAATTCTTCTCCATCATCAGTGTTCTAGCATAGTTCATTACATATATGTTCCTCCTTCCAAAAATCCTATTTTGTGGAGAGGTCCTAGGTGTAAAAGCCTATCTCTTGATTTCTCTGTCATTACAAAATATCTCAAACTCATTTGATGTAAATTCTCCACCTCTATCAGATCTTAGAAATTTCAATATTTTTCCAATATTCTTTTCAACTCTTTTTAGATACCACTTAAACATTTGAAAAGCATCATATTTTTGTTCCAAAAATATAACTATGATCATCATAGAATAATCATCAACAAATAGGATAATGTACTTGTCACCTTTGTAGCTTTGCATATCAATTGGTCCACACAAATCAGTACGAACTAATTCCAAAATTTCTTTTGAGGAGTGAGTCTTACTTTTAAAACTAGATTTTGTCATCTTGCTTAATTGAAATTGTTTACAAATCACTTTATCATGTTTCTTCAGTTTTGGAAAATCTCTAACTCTTTTCATGTTACTAATACTAAATAAGTTATTAGAGTTAACATGACATAACCTCTTGTTCCTTAGACACACATCATCAAAATCTACAACAAGACAAGTAGCATCATTCATGTCAAGATAAAATAGATTACCTCTAGTTTGATCTCCATTTCTAATTAGTTTTCCATTAGTGGCATAGATCATTTCTTTCTTATTGTCAAATTCAACTTTGAAACCTAAATTATTCAATTATGACACACTTAACAAGTTATAATTAAGTCCTTCCACATAGTAAACACTTTCACATATGATATTTTCTATCAGCTTGATTAATCCTTTACCTTTTGTCAGATAGGGTGCATCATTACCAAATCTAACATTATTTCCATTGTAATGCTCAAGGGTAATGAACTTACTTTTATCTCTAGCCATGTGATATGAACATCCACTATCAATGATCCATCTATCACTTTTGTTCACATAGGACATCAATGTAATTGCCTCATCTTCATCAAAATCATCTTTCATAGAAACTTACACAATTTCATAATCATGGTCATTAGATCCATCTTTTGTTTCCTCTTCAACAATGTATCAAGACTTCTTTTCTTTGTCTTTATAGTCTTTTTTTTCTCTTGTCTCTTTTACCTCTGTATTTATCTCCACTTTTATTTTTCATCTTCTCTAGACACCTAGCAACAATATGACCAACCTCATTACAATTGAAACATATGATAGATAGCTCACCTTTGTATTTCCCTTTGCCTCTATGAAATCTCCTAGCCAACAATGCTTCAATTTCTTTTACATCTTTATCTATATAACTGTCACTAGAAACATGCTTGGCATTTTTCTTTTTCTCTTTAGTTTCTGTCAATGTAAGTTTAGCTTTGAAAGAAGATTCAACATTTTTAGTTTTAAAATTATCACAATTAGGAAGTTCAAAAGAAGTGAGTCTACCCATCAATACTTTAGGGTTAGATTACTACCAAGAGCACACCTTAGTTCTTGTATGGAAGAGAATCTAATAGCATAGATAGGCAACATGGTTCTCAATACTTTGTTGATCATAGTCTAATATTCAATAAAACCATTTTCTCCTCCAAATTCTCATGTCATCCAAGTTTCCTCTTAGACTTTCAACTTTGGCTCTCAGAACATTCTTATCTCCTCTATAGATCATCTCTATAAAATCCCACATCTTCTTAGCAGAATTACATCATTTGATGTGTATCTTAGGGTAGTGACAAGTACTAACATTAGCTAATTGTGTTCTTTCTTCTTTTTTAGATCATCAACAGTAAGAGCTCTAGTAGGATCAACATGCTTAGTGACAATGCTATATTATGTGTAGTCTCCAAGACCTCCTAGATGTAGCTTCATCAAACTTTTCTATGTAGGAATTTTTTCCTTGTTTAGTTTGGGCACCTCCTTTCTATACATCTTGATCTTTAGCTTTTAGTACCTTCAAATGATTTCCTTACAAGAACCAAATTCTTTGATACCAATTGTTGGATTTCTTTACAATAAATGGGGGGGGGGGGGGGAGGTGTTAGGAATAAGGTGTCTCAACCTTGTATAATTCCTATTCTTATTATTTGTTTTGTAAAATATATTTCTTGCAAATAATGTTGATGTGTCGACATCTTGAGTTGTGTGTAAGGAGATCATGACTAAAATGGTTATGACGGATTCCTATGACACGTAAGAGGTATGTTACGAAGATTCAATGATAGGTGAAGACATGTGGCAACTAAGATATTTGAGTACTGTACACTTTACCCCAATAGTGGGGTTCGGAGCATTGGCCCAAAATTTTTTTTGGGTTCCTATTTTCTCAGAGAATGGTAAAACCCTAATACAGTTTACCTTTGGGAGTAGCCCTAAAGTGAAGTGCATGTTATAAGTGTTTTTAGGGTTGCAAAGAGAAGCGATGCAAAAAAGGTGTATTGTTGGTACTGCAAGTAGTTATTGGAGTCTTCTGTTGTTGATGTTGAACTTACATTGCAAGTGTATTATAACCTTGTATTGAAGATAATACATTGTGTAGGTTCTGAAGGGGTGGGGTTGTTTTACCGAAAGATTTTTCCCCACCAAAAAATTCTTGTGTTGTGTGTTCCTTTCTCTGTCTATTTTTTGTACGCATGGTTGGCTGCAATATTGTTGTTTACATGATATTGAATCTGTAAGTGTAGAAGATTTTAATAGGATTTGCATCATACTTTCCTTATGAGATTAGCGTAGGAAGTTGTTTCCACACCTGAGTTTCCTTACAAGTGGTATCAGAGCTTGATCAACTTTTGATCCTAGTTGTTGGGTAGGGTTTTTTGAGCTAATCTCAAGTTGAGTGGGAGTCTTGTGCAGAGCATCCTAAATCTTATTTGTAGATTGAGATGGTGAGTTCATCATATGGAAGAATGGAGGTGGAGAAATTTAATGGCACTAATTTTGAGTTGTGGAAACTCAAGATGGAAGACATGTTGGAAGATCGTGACCTATGGGAAGTGACTACAAGCACTACAAGACCAAAAACTATAGCTCAAGCAGATTGGGATATCAAAGACTGTAAAGCTAAGGGTCTCATAAGACTCTATTTAACCAATGCAGTCCTTCTAAATGTTCTAGATGAGAAAATCGCATATAGTTTGTGGGAGAGACTTGGGGTCATGTATCAGGCCAAATCTTTGGTGAACAAGTTGTTCCTGAGGAAGAAGTTGTATTCTCTATGAATGGAGGAAGGTGGATCCTTAATAGATCATTTAAATGCATTTAATCTACTGGCTGCATAGTTGCCATTAGTTGGTGTCAAGTTAGAGGAGGAGGATCATTGCTACACACTTTTGTGTTCTTTACCAAATTCATGGGACCATCTTGTGATGGCTCTCAAAAGCACGTTAGTCACTTTCAAAATGGATGATGTGGTTTCTTCGTTGCTATCAGAGGAGATGCAGAGAAAGGCTTCCATTTTGGAAAAAGAAGCCCTTGCTGTTTGTGGGAGATCCATGGAAAGAGGAGAGAAAAATGACAACAAGTCTAACAATAAGGGTAGATCCAAATCCCGTGGGAAGTTAAAGAATTCCAATAAGTCCAAGGAAAAATCTTGGAACTATGATAAGACTGGGCACTTTCGTAAAGATTGTAAAGAGCCTAAGAAGAAGAAGAAAGCCTTAGATTCTAGTTCTAAAAAATCTCAAGAAGATGGCGATGCATTCATTGTAGCTTTGGCAGCCCATGCATCTGATGATGTGTGGTTGGTTGAATTGGGTGCATCTTTTCAGATGACCTCTCATCGAAACTGGTTCTCAAAATATGAAGAGTTTGATGGTGGAAAGGTGTATTTGGGTGATGATTCTCACCTAAAGATAGTTGGATGTGGAAGGGTCACTATCAAATTTCCTGATGGACGAGTAAAGGGAATCGATGGAGTTATGCACATTCCAAGTTTAGCATGAAACCTATTATCTGTAAGTATGCTAAATGATGTAGGTGTGTAAGTTGTTTTTTCTAAAGATGGATGTAAGATGATGAGAGGAGCTATGGTGCTTGCTAAGGGTACTAGGAGAGGTACATTGTTTCAGCTTGATGCATACATTTCTTAGTGTAATAGTTCTTCTGTTTCAAAGAAGAGAGCAGCTATCACTTCATCCCCACCATCTAAATGAGCAACAAAGAAGACTATGGTTAGTGGTTCTGATGGTAGTGTAACAAGTGTACCTAAGGGTGCAAACACTTTGGAAGGAAAGCTTCCTGCAGAAAAGACAATGTTATGGCATATGAGATTTGGCCACATTGGTGAGAAGGGTCTTAGAACCCTAAAAAATAAAAATCTCGTTGAGGGGTTAAATGATGGCAATCTCAAGTTCAAATTCTATGAACACTATGTATATGGTATACAAAATCGTGTTTAGTTTTACTCTAGTTCTCACAAATCTTCTGATGTTTTGGATCTTACTCATTCTAATGTATTTGGTCCTATAAAAGTTCCTTCAATCTCCAAGTCTGTATTTTTTGTATCTTTCATAGATGATTACAATAGAAGGACATGTATTTATTTCCTTAAAAGTAAGACACAAGTCTTTATTAGATTCAAGGAATTTAAAGCCCTTGTAGAGAATCAGAGTAGTAAGAAGATTAAGTGTGTGAGAACTGACAATGGTGGTGAGTTTTGCTCAGCGGAGTTTGAACAGTTCTGTAAAGAAGAAGGTATCGAGAGGCATAAGAAAAATTTGTATACCCCACAACAAAATGGAGTTGCAGAGAGAATGAATAGGACACTAATGGAGAAGGCTAGGAGTATGCTTAGTGGAGCTCGTTTAGAACAAAGGTTTTGGGTCGAAGCTATGGCCACTGCATGCTATCCGGTTAACAAATCTCCTACATCAGCCCTTGTTGGTAAGACACCCATGGAGGTGTGGTCTGGTAAGAAGCCTTCAATTAAACATCTTCATGTTTTTGGTTGTGAAGCTTATGCACATGTTCCAATGGAGAAAAGATCTCAGTTGGAAAACAAAGCTGTTAAATGTATTTTCATTAGGTATAGTGCTGGTGTGAAAGGATACAAGCTTTGGGATCTTGTGACTAGTAAGGTGTTGTATAGTAGAAATGTTATTTTTAGAGAGCTAACATCTTCTCCTATTGTGCTACAACTAGATGAAAAAGAAAAGGAAAAAGATGTTGCTCAGTTGCCTCCTACCCCTGAGAAGACTGAACAGAGAAACCATGTTGGGTCTAATGATGAGGAGAGCTCTTGTAGCTCTGATAGTTCAGAAGAAGAGGAAGAACAAACTCAACCTTAGCCCTTGAGGAGATCCACAAGAGAAAGAAAGAAACCAAAAAGGTTTGGTTATTCTATGTTAGATTCTAGTTGTGCTTTTGCTTTGATTACTAACACTGATGAGCCTAGATCTGTGAAAGAGGCTTTGGGCATGGAAGATGTAGGTTCATAGATTGAGGCTATGGATGATGAGATGGCTTAATTAGAGAAAAAAAAAACATGGGACCTTGTACCTTTTCCTAAAGGGAGAAAATCTGTTGGCTGTAAATGGGTGTTAAAGAAGAAATTCTGTGTAGATGGTAGTGTTGAAAGGTACAAAGCTAGATTGGTTGCAAAGGGGTATTCAAAGGTAGAGGGAATAGATTATGGTGAAATATTCTCTCCTTTTGCAAAGTTGACATCCATTAGATTTCTGTTATCTCTTGCTGCAATATATGATTTAGAGATAGAACAGATGGATGTGAAGACAGCTTTCCTTCATGGTGATTTGGAGGAAGAGATTTATATGTCATAGCCTGAGCACTACATTGTTAAAGGTAAAGAATCCTTAGTTTTCAGATTAAAGAAATCTCTATATGGTTTGAAGCAATCTCCTAGGATGTGGTACCTTAAGTTTGATGCCTTTGTGTTGTCAATTGGATTTGTAAGATCGAAATCAAATCATTGTGTTTATTTCAGAATTGAAATGATCGCCTTCTTATTGTTGCATTATATTTTGATGATATGTTGTTGTTTGGGAAGGGTAAGGGTATGATTTCTAATTTTAAATCTCAATTGTCAGCACAGTTTGAGATGAAAGATCTTGGGGCAGCTAGGTACATCTTGGGTATGGAAATTAGTAGAGACAAGTCTAACAGAAAACTTTGGTTGAGTTAGTGTAAGTATGTGAAGTCTGTGTTGGATAGGTTCAACATGGCAGATTGTAGACCACTATGTGTTCCTATTCTTGTGGAAACAAAGTTATCTATAGATGATTGTCCAAAATCTCCTAGTGAGGTGGAGGACATGAGTAGAGTACCTTATGCTAGTGCAGTTGGCAGTCTTATGTATGCTATGGTCTGTACTAGACCAGACATTGCCCAAGCAGTGGGAGTCCTGAGTCAATTTATGGCTAATCTTGGACAGATACATTGGGATGCAGTTAAGCGAGTATTCAGATATTTGAGGGGTACATTAGATTACTCCATATGTTATCATGGTAAATCTTCTGGATCTTCGCATTTAGTTTGTATTCATGCATTTTTGGATTTAGATTGGGTAGGTGATATTGATCGCAGGAGATCCACCAGTGCTTATGTGTTCACTATGTTTGGTGGTGCCATTAGTTGGATGAGCAAGCGACAACCTGTGGTTGCTTTGTCCACTACAGAAGCTAAGTACATGGATGCTACTCATGCTTGTAAGGAAGCCATTTGGCTTAAGAGATTGTGTTTTGATGTTGGTGTTGATGCAAAATAGATTACTATTTGGTGTGATAGTCAGAGTGTTATTTGCCTTGCAAAGAATAAAACTTTCCATGCTAGAACGAAGCACATTGATGTGCAGTATCACTTTGTGAGAGATATGGTGGAAGATGGAAAGGTAAATTTGGAAAAGGTAGATACTATGAAGAATGTTGCAAATGCATTAACGAAACTAGTGGGCACTGAGAAGTTCAGATGGTGTTCGGAGTCTATGGGCCTTTTGGCCTATAGCGGTTAGTTTCTGTTATGTTCTTACTCTTACAAGGTGTTCGACAAGTGGGAGAATGTTAGGAATAAGGTGTCTCAACCTTGTATAATTCCTATTCTTATTATTTGTTTTGTAAAATGTATTTCTTGCAAATAATGTTGATGTGTCAACATCTTGAATTGTGTGTAAGGAGATCATGACTAAAACGGTTATGACGGATTCCTATGACACGTAAGAGCTATGTTAGGAAGATTCAATGACAGGTGAAGACATGTGGCAACTAAGATATTCAAGTACTATACACTCTACCCCAATAGTGGTGTTCCTCGCTCGCGTTCAACTTCTTGCCCTTTGATGTGTGTTGGGTTTTACACTGCCCTTACGATCCTTGCTTAGTTGGGACCCTATTATGGCTAGGGCGGGGGCCCTGTCATTTCTGAATCCAGTCAGGGTGCCCCTTGGTTACACATTTGGATTTGTATATGCATATAATGGAACTAGGCAAATGGAAGCTGGAGCTGAGATGCTTTGTGCCTCTTAGTGCCTATACTTATGGTTTCTATGCCTTAGCTGAAAGCTCTTGCTGCCAATAATATAAAAGAGGGGGTGTTGCAGATACTAAAATTGCTTCCATTTCAATATTTGCATCCATTACATGAACCAAAAACCCGCTTATGGCCCAATTTATTTGTGAAGTCAATCAACTCTCCTCCCACCCTATAATCCCCTCCCACTGCACCGGCCCCCAAGAAGATATAGTTGCCGGTGCCCCCTTATAGATAATTGAGGTAGATAATTGGGGATCTTAGGTGGGCTCCAATGGAAACACAATTTTTTTTGGGTTCCTATTTTCTCGGAGAATGGTAAAACCCTAATATAGTTTACCTTTGGGAGTAGCCCTAAAGTGAAGTGCATGTTATAAGTGTTTTTAGGGTTGCGAAGAGAAGCAATGCAAAAAAGGTGTATTATCGGTACTGCAAGTAGTTACTGGAGTCTTCTATTGTTGATGTTGAACTTGCATTGCAAGTGTATTGTAACCTTGTGTTGAAGATAATAAATTGTGTAGGTTCTGAAGGGGCGGGGTTGTTTTACCAAAAGGTTTTTCCCCACTGGAAAATCCTTGTGTTGTGTGTTCCTTTCTCTGTCTATTTTCTGTATGCATGGTTGGCTGCAATATTATTGTTTACATGATATTGAATCTGTAAGTGTAGAAGATTTTAATAGGATTGGCATCATACTTTCCTTATGAGATTAGCGTAGGAAGCTATTTTCGCATCTGAGTTTCCTTACAGGGGGGAGGGGGTTGAATTAGTTATCCAAGGTCCAAATGTACAAATAATTTTTTTTAGTAATTAATAGATTCATATCCATAAAACTATATCATGCATGTATCCATTAGATCATTCAATACCTTAACTTAATAGGTCACTGCCCTAAGTCAAAATAACTCTACAAAAATGTAAACATGAAATACTACAAACTCATTCATACAATTTGACATAATGATTTTACATGGAAATCCAATTTGGGAAAATCCACCAGTAACATGCTACCCAATTTCACTCTTTTGAAGTGATACCCTATTAAAGGTGAACCTTGTTAAAGGTTACACTACACACTGGTAAATGTGACATTCTTAAATTATTTCAATCACCCTATTAGGAGTGAGCCTTGTTAGAGGATTTTAGAACATTCCATTAGAATTTCACTAGAGTAAAGGATTTACAAATGACTATTTGGTCAACCTTAATCCAAAGGATTTATCTAGATTGATGCAATTGTTAGAAAGTAATAGAAAGATTTGATCTGATAATAAAATACAACTCACTTTGAAGATTACAAATCTTTGGTTTTGTCCTTCATTCTGCTTGGTAATCATACTCTTCATCTCTAATAGCTTGTTCACCCTTCAAGAATTTAAGCTCTTAAGTCTTCTTGCTTTATATGACAATTGCAGTCTCTTCTATTCTTTCCACCATATGAAGCAACACCCTAGACTTGTCATCTTCTTTAGGTTCTCGCACATGAATTTTTTTTCTTCTAGCCTTCTATCTCTATAAATATATAATTTAGATATCTTTCCATTTAACTATAATCATCCATTTTAGGAATAGGTAAGATTCAATGAATCAACCCATTTTCCCGTTTTAGCCCCTCTAGAAACTTCTACAATCTTCTTTGAATTTGCCTCAAAATAATTTATCTTGAATTTTGTGCCACTAGCTTATCATAATTATCATCCACATGCTTCGCATAATTTAAGAAATCAAATTAGTAAGTTTAGATTCATCAAATCTTTTATTTAACACTTTTTGTTGTCACTCGACATCTACACTATTCACTTTGCAATAATAGTCTTCTAATGCTCAACCAACATTGGGTTGCTCGGCACCAACTATGTCTTCTCAGCTTGGTGATCACTATTATTTCCCTAATGCTTGACACTTAATAAATTTTACTAATGTTCAACATTTACAAACTTTTTTCTCATCCTAAACTAGAATTTTCCTGACTTACACTATTTTCTTGGTCAGGCTTGGGAGACATTTTTTTATGAAAACACTTCTTCTTAGCTTAGCTAAAGCAACCATTTACTTTAGCCTTAAGCATATCAACAATAGATAATATCATCAATGTCTTACTTGGTCTTAGTGCTCCTTGTATACACTAAATAATTCAACCTTTCTCTAGGTTGCCTTGTTATCTTCTCTTTTCAAATCCTCTTCATCAATAAAAAAAATATCATTCAAACCAAAAAATTGTTGTCTCACCAACAAGTAGCAATTTTGACATCATTTACAAAATAATTATTTTTCCATGATAGGTTATATACTTCAAAAAATCTCTTTTCAACAAATGGGACACACATGCAATGCTAATTTTACATCTTTTAATACTCCCACTATTTGAATAGAAAAACCATTCAATTGAACAAATCGTTTAGCCACTGGATTGTACTTAATACCAAGAAGATCAGCTACACACTATGGCATCACCGAGCTACTAGCTTGAGAGTCTATTATACAATTGTGAACTAATTTATCTCCCATTATCAAAGATAGATAAAAGGGGGGAGGTTTTATTTCCTTACTTGAGCCTTCTTCCCTTATAGGTTGTATAAATCTTGTTGTGCCATTCATTGTAGTTGGTCCATTATGTACTTTTCCAGTCTTCAATTCTTGTTGTAATAATTCCAAATGATATGGTATTGCAAGAACATCCCACATAGGAACACTAAAATTAGTCCTCTTCATTTGATCTACAATGTTGAGAGGAGTGTATGTTGATTTCGCTAGAACCTTAGCAATTGTTAAGTAAAATATATGAAATAGTGTAGCATGAAGTTCTTTAGGCTTCTTGCTGTTTTGATTTTGCATTGAAGAAACATCATCATGTTGTACATTTACAATTGTAGCATGTGGAATAGCATTTGAAGTTGAAGCTTGATTTGATGGAGAAATTGAGGCACTCTCTATAACTCTCCTTTTTCTTTTAGTGTTATGAGCTGTGTCATCATTACCATTATAATTTATATAGTGATAATCTCCATGATAATAATTAAAAAAAGTGCACTCCCCTAATTGTTTGGATTAGAAACCAAGAGTATGCTGATTAGCATCATATTGCTGCCATTTTATTTTCTCTTATGTGGTCAATGGTTGAGAAGATTCCACTCTATGGCATATACATTTCTTACATGGAAAGTTACAAGTAGTGTAATATTATTGTTCTTAAGCCAAACTATTTTGTAAAAAAATGTCCTTACAAGATTTTCATTTGTATTTACATGGGAAACATTACCCACAAGTCTATTTTCGTTCTATGGAGCTTGAATTTTATTTGGATGCCTATTTAATGAAGGATTATGATAATGGGTATGGAAGGGCTTACTACCTTGAACTTTTTGTCTCTCTAGAGTCACCTACTTGTTCATTTTTTTCACCATTATGGATTGATCTTGCAATCTCTTTTCCATATTAGAATTATGATCATGATTTTATTTTTTAATCTATATTTGAATTCTAATCATGAAACTTTTTATCTATATTTGAATTTTGATAATGAAATTTTTTATCTATATTTAAATCATAACCTACATCATGGCCTCAATTTTATCTATCCTATTAGAAGATATTGAAGTTGAAGGAGCAACAACAAGAGGTTGACTTTTAGTTGTAGTAGGGATGTGAGCTATTCTAGTTGATGTGTAGGCATGTCGAGAAAGACTAGTATTGGAGGCCTTTGAGCTATCTTTCCTCCTTGAATTAGAGTGTTCTTTACCCTTATAGAAATTTCATACATATATGGTAGAGTATCTCCTCCCATGTTTTGCAATGTGGTAGAAAGATCACTATTAAAAGCTTTAAGATGATGCAAGAAAGCTTTACTAGGAGTAGGCTCACTACAATGGGAATTCTATTGCATATTTTTGAAATCTAAGTTGCAACCTGCCATAAAATCATGGAGTGCTCTTTTGATTGTAATTAGTTTCTCCAAAAGTGATAGATGGTCAATTTTATCTTCAAAATGTTTGCTCAATCTTTCTCCTAACTCATCTCAATTATGGATAGAGTTGTGTGCTAATCCCCTATACCATTGTAAATCCCTTCCTTTTAATGATGAAGCTAAAATTATAAAAACAACATCATCCTCAGTAATACCATGTATATTTTAAATATTTGAAACTTCTTGAATATGTTCTATTGGGGAAATAAATGTTTCACCAGTAAAATCTTGTAGACTCTTAAGGGTAGATACTAGTATATCATGTCTTTGAGCCAAAAAAAGAGGGATGCCACAATTAAAGGTAATAAAAATGCAATTTATAGGGAGATCCATGTGAAATAATGATCTATTCAAATAGATTGATGGTGCCCTAGGTTGTGATGTATCAACTGGAGGAGTAGAAAGAGATCTAGAAGGTGTATGTGTTACTTTAGAATTCCTAACTAGTGATAGGGAAATTCTATTTCTTCTAGGATTTGAAAGATATAGTTCAGTAATCTAAAAATTACCTCTATAAGATTCCCTTGTTCAAAATTTGGGCATGAATTGGTGCAGATATGGTCTAAAAAATAAAATGTGGAGATGAAGTTTCCAAGTTCTTCAATGTGAGCCTCTTGAAGGCTGAAATGCAAAGAGTGATGCTATTCTCTCAGCATAAAATTTGAAGTCCTTTAATTAACACCTAAAAAACCAAAAAACTTCATAGTAAGCTTGAATGTAGTCCCACCAAGAAATGCCAAACAATAGTGACACAAAAGTCTACACCTATGCTTGACGTGCTATCCCTAGGTGACATTGTCTAGCATGGAAATAACATCAAAAGTGTGGGACTTGAAATCATAAATTAAATCTCTAGAGAGGCCAACTTCCTCACTATTAGGGAACACCTAAAAAAAGACTTGGAAGGAAAATGGAGAAGGAAAATTAAATAAAAATGCTAGAGGGGAAATATGGTGATGCACCAAATAGATTTTTGATCTACTTCTTCTAATGCTTCCACTAAAATTTAATGGATTTCACAAGGGCATACCACTATTTGTATTTTTTATATATCAAGATTAAGACCATAGAATAGTCAAGGGATCAATACAACCATGCAAAGAATACAAAATATTCACTTATTAGATTAGGTAATTGAAACAAACATAATCATGAAGTGTTGCTAGTGCCAAAATACATCTAGAAAATGAGGCATAATAGATTGCAAAAATTTAACTTGCTGAAAGTAGATATAATAATAGTAATTTCAATTGGAAAAGGGGCAACATCAATTATAGAAGGGAAATTTGTAAAAGAACCAGAAAAAGAGATCTAAGAAAAACTAAAAAACTTGTCTTTATGGGGTGCAAGCATAACCTAGATTTTACTTTGAGTCAAAGTCCATCCACACTGGAGTTAGGGTTACAAATAAGAAATAAATGAATATTAGAATGAATCCAATCTTGTGTGTAAATTTCTCTTAGAAGTGATAGGGAGGGCAATGATAATGCATTTGGCAGTTAAAAGGAAAATCATTCCTTTGCAAAATCATTAAATGGGTATGGAGAAGCATTAATGTCATTGATAAACGGCTCAAGAAGCTACCCAATGTTGAAAAAAATAGTCATTTTAATGTGTCATGGCTGCAAAAAATCAAATCAATGTCAAAATATTGAGATGGGATAACATGAAGTTTAACTCACCCATACACACCTATAGATTTGACTCATTTACCTTCACCAATCTGCAAGAAAAATTTGTTTGTGAAATGGAAAATAAAAATGGTCATTGATCACTAAAATAATGCATGTCATTAGCCTTGAGAAACATGATAGTGGCATGGGCCCACAACACCTATTGGCATAGAAAAACCGCAAAAAATATTATAAGGAACATTTCTCCATGAAAAGGTAGCATAATAGAGCATGGGGAGGAATAAGATGAAAGTTGATCCACCACCATGTAGCACAATTTTGGGACTTTAACCTAGTGAAAATACTGCAACACCACCACATGAATGGAATGGAGGCATGTGTAAGGGAAAGCATGGGAGCACACAAAATTAATGTATTCCATGTGGGCCCAACCTACTAACCATTGAAAGGATGCCTAATGTGAAATTTGGGATGTGTGGCAACAACAAAAGCATTTGAGCATGAAGGAATGTGGAATTAACATCACTTCATTAAAATGGTGATGTGTGGCAACAAAGTTGGATGGGTTAACACAAAATGTTGATCATGAATTTGGTGTGTTAACCCACATGTGACATATACCATCCCATTGTAAATTTCTCAAATCACTAATCTATGATGGGCTAAATTTGGGAAAAATTAGCTAATAGGTACTAATGAGAATCTTGTACATTTTAGGCTTAATTTTGAAATGTGCATGGAATATGGAGTATCCTTGAATCCTAAAAAGAATATATTTTGTATTCATGAAGGTAAGATGCTTGGAAATGTTGTATCCAAGAATGGAACTACCATTGGTCCTAAAAGGGTAGATGCTATCCTAGCCTTGCCCTTGCTAGTGTAGAAGAAAGCATTGTAAAGTTTCCTTTGGTAGGATTAATTTTGCTAGAAGGTTCTTTCCTAATGTTGTAGCATTTATAAGGCTTATGACAGATTCTTAAGAATAATGCAAGTTTCATTTGGACTAAGGAAGCTAAAAGCTCTTTTGAAGAGGTAAAAGAAACCATTTCTACAAAACCTACCATTATCAATCCTAACTTTTATAAGGATTTTATCTTTACACTTTTGGAAGCACAGATTCTATTTCTGCAATGTTGATGTAGAAGAATGATGAAAACTAGGATCAACCAATAGCCTTCTATATCTAAGGGATAAATGGTATGAACATAGGTATACTTTTGTTGAAAATCATATTTTGGCTATTATTAGAAGCCTAATTTTTTTTAGACATTTGGTCTCACATAATACTACTCATCTTATGGTTACACACCCTATTATTAAAGACTTTCTATTGAACAAGGATCTTAACCATAAGAGGATTGGTTGGATAATATAAATCATGGAATACAAAATTTAGATTAATATTACTAAACTAGTTAGAGGAAAAGGCCTATGTGAACAAATGACTCAACAACCTAGTGATGTTGAACTAGAAGAACGAATGGTGTCCTAGTCAATGGTGATACAAAACAAAGTGATGTGGAGACAAATACCCTAAGATGGGTATAAAAATGAAGCATTAAATGCTGATTGGTCAATGCCCCCAAGATTTGAATAATGCAAAGAGAAGTAACTACTAATTACAAACCATTCTAGTTGTAGTGATTGATAATGTTTTGTATAGAAAGGATTGTCATGGAGTATTGTTGAGGTGTGTAGAACTAGACTAGATTGACAAAATTTTGGAGGAGTTGCATGATGGAGCATCTAGTGGATACTTTTCTCCTAGTACTATAACTCTTACATTTATGAGAGCTAGATACTTTTGGTATGATATCTATATGGAAACATTCAAATGGGTGAGTAAATGCAAGAAATGTGTTGTATTTATTGGTAAGAAAAAGATGGTGGCCCTTTACCTACATCATATTTAGGTTGAACAATTATTTCCTCAACAAGGGTTGGATTTTATTGGTCCTATTAACCCTCTATCTATAACTCATCACAAGTGGATCTTAACAACAATATATTATTTTACTAAGTGCATAGAAGTTGTTTCTCTAAAGGATTCTAATAAATCTTCAATCCTAAATTTCTATTATTATATTTTGGCTAGATTTGGTATTCCAAGTTTTATTATTTATGATAAGTCTTTACTTTTTATTGGTATCAATATTTTAGAATGAGATTTAAGAAATATTATATACTTGAGCACCTTCATGGTGTTTTGAAACATCACAGTTTTAAATTACCTTGATGAGAACAAGATACATCTTGGGGTAGCTGCTTCCCATCTTCAACATAACCTTTCAAACACCAGGCCAACTATAAGGCTAGACCCTTCTTCTACTTTAGGCTCTAAAAAACCTAGGTGGGTGGACCTGTAGATTCTTCATATGGTACCAGTTATCAAAAGCATACGCTAAATCTAAAAAAAGTAGATAAAACCCTTAATCTTCTAACACTTATGCAAAGATCTCAGACATGAAATAGCTAATAACATGGCCAAAAAAATTGCTAGGCTAAGTGAGGGTATCACATTTTAGTTCTTTCAACATTAAAGGGAAAGATATTTGATTAATGATGTTGATTTTAGCAAAGCCCCAAATATGCAATAGTAAGAACAAGTTGATCCTATAGTTGATCAGTGCCTTATCTATTGGAGAATTCCACGAATGAATCACATACATCTATGATACCAATGAAATATTCCATACATCATGATATTAGATCTATCTTATCACTTTTTGAATCATATATCGATATTCATAAAGACCTCATTCTCATGAAATATCCTTCTCAAAATAACCAAGAACCCTGTCAAATACATCAAGCATTTACTTGGCCCTTTGTTCCATTAGCAAAACATATCAATTATACAACCTTAAAGGGACACAAATGGATCTTAGTTCTTTGTCCCTAACCACATAAGATTGCAATTACAGAGATATGATATGAGAATCATAATGAAACTAAGGATATTCTTGCTCATTTGTATTCATTTCTTTGAAACTATACATTCAGATGCATGCAAAAAAGTTGATAAAACCAATAAGTAGATCAAAACTAGATATATTATCTTAACTACTATTATTCATACAAGAGAAATCTGCTAAAGAATGGTATCAAAGTAGTGAAATATGTTCAAAACTGGAACCCTTAGTCTCACAAATATGAGAAAGCTCAAGATTGGAACTGACATGATATCATAGCAATGAGAATTTTTTTCCAAAACTGGAACCCTGGTCTCACAGTGAAAACTACCATCCTTTTGGTCTCATAGTGAAAACTAGAACCCTTACAATGGATGAGAAAGAGAAAGATATAGAAGAAGAATGGAATCCAAGAACTGATTTGGAAGTGACATGTGTCCACTTGAATGTCCATTCTTTGTTGTTTGTAAAAAATCTCTCATCTTTCTACCCATGAAATTTGATTTGATTTTCATCATTTTTTTGTAACAAACTTGGAAATATCTCTTATGAATGATGAAAACCCTTCTATCATTAAATATCTGAATGCAGTTGCAAATTGAGAATTTGGGACAAAACCTCATATAACCTGAGCAGATAGCTTCCTATACAAAAAAAAAACTCCAAAAATGAAAAGTTCATTCTCTCCTAGTTCCAGTGATATATAATATCACTATATTAGCTTGTCAAAAATGCCTAAAATATCATTTTGAAAAACATGCCTCTATTATAGTTCTATGGTCTGTACTTCATTTTTCAACATTTAAAAAGTTCTAAAGTCAAAACTTTAGATTATATATTTTTTGAATTTAAAAAACTTTGCATGTGAATCTTTGAGAAAAATGTTTAAAAAGCATTTTTAAATCATTTTGATTTTTGCCCTCACCCGTGCATCTAAGTCAACTAAGTTTGAATTTTTTTCACCATGTGGTACCACACCATTGGTCAGCATCTACCACATCATCTACCACTTGGCACCATGTGGCATCCTCTGACTAGTTGACATGTCACCACCACTTGTCAACTTCTTATTTGTTGCTCAATTAACCAATCATTATAGCATCACTTGCTGCTAGACCACCAGATCACCTCTGACTCGGCCCGCTTTTCCACATGGCATGCAAGCACTTCATTACTTTGATCAAAGTTCCTTCACTTTCATGTTATGGGTAAGTGCTACCCATTGATATTCTCAAGATTAATGGTGTTATAAATCTTGTCCTTTATGATCTAGTCAACAAGGTCATCCCATAAATGCATTGTCCTTTTCCCATGTGTTTTGACAATTGCCAATTATACATATCGCATTACCATATATTAAGAACTACGGGCCCATGACCTCATCATATGCTACATGTTGAGATGGTGCTTGTTTCTTTATCTAAACTTTGAGCTTATTTACATTGCAGGTAAGCGCTACCCATTGATCTCCTCAAGATCAATGGTGTACATATCTCATGGTCTTTGAACTATATCAAGACCCCTTGTGATGTCATTGAAGACACATGTTGCCAGGGTGCTTTACCACTTTGGTTAAAATTTGCACATCTTTACAAAGTGGTAGTACACCCACTGTTGATCTTCCCAAGATCAACAACTCAATGATACGATATCCCAAACTAACCCCATTGTCTAGCTCAACCAATGAGATTGGTAGAATTTTGAATGTGAACTAACCCACCCTTACTGACAGCTTTGATTTTTTTTGAGAAAAGTACTGACAAGTTCTAACAAGTTCTTGTCTTTGCGGTGTATTGAAAGCTTAACATCACCAAGTGCTATGTGGCATAAAGGTGCTTGCACACATTTGCTAAAAGTCATGCAAATTCTAAATGTGGGCATGTGCTCACCATTGATATACCAAGGATCAATGGTTGGCCAAAATAAACCATCATAATTAAAATAGTTTTCAAAATACTTAGGAAATAACCATGGTTAGGGCATTGCTTAAAGTGAAAGGTTTTTTATTTCATAGAAAGTAATAAAATAATTATGGAAAAAATGAAAACTTGGGATAAAGGCTTCCCGTGCTATTTAATTAAAATATTACTTTCCCCTATTTTGAGGGCTTGGGCACCAAAAGAAGGGTTTATGAAATTTTGAAAGATGTCATCTAGGGTTTTAACAAAATCTATAAAATTTAAATACAAAGCTAGGGTTTCTCACTATAGGGTGTAAAAAAATACTTAGAGTCAAAAACTAAGCCAGCACACCTCATCTAACTATTACCCATAGGTTAATCGTTAAGCTAGATGGAAAAATAAAATTTTGATTTAGATTATTAAAAGGACCATTGAGGATAATTAAAGAGCTTGACACAACAAGCTAAAATTTTCTCTTTAGGGTAACACAATAATCCCCAAGTGGTCAATAGGTAACTCACCCTATATTATTGTGTATGGTAGAGAAGAAAGGCTACCTATTTCTATTGAGTTACCCACTTTGGGTTTGATTAAAAAGTTAGATTTGATTAAGGAAGGACCTATGGAGTTTAGGAATGTTGAACTAATTTATTGGAGGAAACTAGATGGAAAGCATTACAAAATATAGAAAATTATCAAGTATAGATGAAAATGATCTTTGATAGAAAAGAAGTACATAGGACCTTCAATATGGGTGATTTTGTACTCAAGTGAGATGAACTTAAGAGAAGAGGTGAGAAATAGACCAAGTTTGATGCATTATGGAGTGACTCCTTTGTGATTATAGAATTTAAAGGCCATAATATTTTCTAGCTTTCCAATCTAGAGGGAGAGGAGCTGCCTATCCTAGTTAATCAGATCCATCTAAAACCTTTGTATGGAGGTTAATTTTTTCCCCTTGTATAGTACTAGTTAGTTGTTTTTTTTAATAAGTGTGTTAGACAAGTTTAGTATTTAGTTTAGCTTTTAGTTCAATTCAATTTCTTGTTTTCCTCTAAGTGCTTGAGTATAATTTTAGTCTCAGTTGTTGTTGGTTAGTGATAAGTCTTGGACTTATTGATGTTATTCTTCAAGAACAACTAAGTAAATTTCATTCATTGGCATTAGTAGGTTCATTGACACCCACCTAAGAGATCTCTATTAGGTCATATCAATAAATCTTAGATGGTTAGTTTATTTTAGTTCGGTTTGTTGTTTTCATTTTTTTTTGTGAGTTTCCAATTTCAAAGTCTTTCCATATGTATGGGGAGAAGTATGAATCAAGAATATAAAATCATTAGTTCATCACACATCCCACTTACAAAATTCAAAGAGGGAATGAAGGGTATTGATCCTTTCAATCCCAACTCTATGGTAAATAGATTAGGGAAGATTAGTGCCAACTAAGAGATAATAGAGCACTAACAAAAATAAAGATCTAATGATTATAGGGTTTGAAAAATTATACAAAACTCATTAAAACCCTAGTGTAACAAGAGCTATGAAGATATATTAAGTATATGTGAAATTTAGAGCTAATATATACAAAGCAATGATAGAGTGTATTGAAATGAAAGAGCGCAAAATATATAATTTGTAAAAACAACAAAAAAAAGAGGCTATCAAACAACCTCTAAAAGGGCTGATTCTCACTTTCACAATTAAAAATTGCACTACAAGAAAACACCAAAAATCATTTGGCAAAATACTAGGGGAGACTTGGGTAAACCAGAGGCATACTAGGACCTTAATTATCCCATTAGGGATGCACTACATCGACCCTAATGGAATGTGTGAAATAATGATTCCTATTTTATAGTTCTATAAAATGCCAAAAAACTTACTTTGCTTCGCAACATATTTTCCAATCTGAGATATACAACCTACAAAACAAATGGTTTTTGTTTGTTGATGGGGGGTTTTCTTGGTCAAACCCCAATGTAGGAATTAACCTCGAATTGAAATAATTGAATTGTAGAAATGCAACGTAAATATATGAATTCACCTTAGAATAGTAGGATCTCTCTAATTGAATGTAGTATGATCACCAATTGATTTGGATCAAGAAGATGAAGATAAATGGATGTAGAAGATAAAACAAAGGATCTTGAATGAATTGAAGGAGATCTTGAAGATGGTTCCCATGATTTTTTGAATGCTTGAATCCTTGATCTTCAATAAACTAATTTCTTGAAGAATGTGTGAAGGCTTGAATACTTGAACACAAGTTCTTGATGTTGTAAATGCATGAATATTTGATTTCTTGATGTGAAAATGAAATGAGAAGCCTCCCTTTTTAAAAATGAGGACACAATATTTTAGAGAAATAAAGTTATGAGCCATTTATATTAATTATAAATTAATAAAACATTCAATGAGATGAAAATAATTATTTAAATGGAGAAAAAATATAATATAAATACAAAAAATTTATAAAATTTCATTGAATGGGTGCTAAAACTTCATTAAATTGAAGTGGTTACAATTTAAGATGCTACATTTAGCCCCCAATTTTGTGAGAGTGTGGAATCGATGCAAAATCTTGGTAAAGTACAGAAAAGGATATGAGATAATCTTATTAGGATTAAGGAGATCAATAATTACCCTAGCCCCCAAGGTATTGAGCCCTTGATAACTCCAAGATTATAATAAGAGAGAAATCACTAACTGAAAAGAAGTAGAGAGAGAAGGGGAGTGATTATATCACCTAGTAGAATACCCACCCTACTGTGAATCACTAAAAGAGATTCTATAAAAGATGGCATTAAATAGTCTAACAGGGTGGTAGCCTACTAGTCAATTAGAAGGCACACCCATAGATCAATGTTCTTCATATCACCATGGCATAGTCTTGTTAGACTCCATTACCCATATGTCAGACTAACCAAATAGTTATGTATTACCCATGGATGAGATTTAACACATGCATGTGCAAAGGAGAAAGAGAAATGCAATGTCCACAAAAGTCCATTTTTTAAGATTATGCCTAATCCACCAAGGGAAAATATGTACCAAAAGGAGGGATGAAGGAAAAATGCATATATTTGAGGATAACATAGGAAGCATACCAATAGCACAAGGATAAATTACCCTAAGCTATACTCATAATCCATATTTGCTACTACATAAAAATGATTAAGAATGCACAAGGATAGTTCACATGGTCTAGCAAGTGTTTGTACCGTGCTAGTCAACTAAATCCAAGACATATGAAAATAAGGGGACATGAATGCCCCCCTTATGATGTGAAAAATTCCTTATTTTGGCATCTTAAAGAGGTGGTGAAGAAGGATAAAGAAATTTAAAGAAGTGATGAAGAAGGATAAAGCAATTTCAACATCAAGATAGTATCCACAAGAAAACACCGAGTCCAAACCAAAGAGGTCACAACTCTTGTGAGGTCATGAAAGGGTAGAATGCAATGAGAAAATCTACAATAAGTGAAAAGCTAAATCCTTGAAATGGATAACACACTATCATGAGTCTCCTGGATAAGTAATCTATCTACCATGAAAACCAACTTAATAATAATATAATATTAGATTTGACATGATAAAAAAACAACACCTTAACCAAAGAAAATAGTGGAATCTTTAAAGAAGGATGGATTGGGTTCCCTTGCCCACAAATTATAGGAACAAAGAGAAAAGATGACCTATTATGATACTCACAAAGTAGATGACAATAAGCCCCCAATAGAGAGGCTAAAAATGTTACATGGCATAGAGCAACATAATAGGGACCAAAATGTTATTTAAAGAAACTTATAGTGAAATAAAAGTCATCAAAAGATGTCATATGAATAAGCTTATTATTAATCATTTGTTGAATCTTAAAACAAAAATCATGACAATCATTGGGAGAGTAATCATGATAGTGATGATATATCCAAAATGTGAGATTCATAATTTTTTTACTATGTTTCTCGTGAAATTTAGGTCAAGTAATAAAATTAGCATAGAGAATCTTAAACAAAAGGAGCTCCTAATTAGTACAATATGATAAAGGAGAGGATATGGAAAAAGAATTGCATTGTTCCACACATCTTAATGTATGGGTGGAAATGATGTAGGAGCATCCTAGGCTTGCTTTCAATCCTACATGGTTGGAAGTTATATTTTGGCTAAGTGTTGTAGACTTGATCATTGAAGGGTCTAGTTGTGGCCAAGGTTCTAGGTCATTGTTGGTTGCTTGAAACTTATTATGCTAAATAGGTGTTGGTTTCTCAGCTTGTATTGGGTTGCTCAACATTCACTGTAGTGATCGACATCTATTGGTTTCTTAACATGCATTGGGAACTCAACAATGCCAGTGTTTTGACTAATACTCAACTTGGTCTTCCTAATGCTTAGCTTAGTATTGGTTCTTGTAGGTGTTGAGTTGTTTGTGAGTTGACTTTGGGTATTTAATTCATGTTGTAGCCAACTTGTGGCTCAACATGTATTTAATGTAAGGGTTTTAATTTAATTTGTAATGAACTAGGCCAACTTGTGGCTTAGTTAGGTATAAGTAGGGGGTCTTGTTGAGTCTTTTAGGAAATGAGGATCCGTCTTTGAGAAGAGGGTGTAAAATTTGAATGGGTCATAGTTGTGGCTTGAAACTAGGAGATTTCTTGGTGGGCTTGTGAGCACAACTTCATATTTCTTTAGAGGATTTTACCAAAGTGTGGATATGGACTAGCTGAGATTGGGATTATGATTTGGGTCTTGTTGGATCTTGTAGAACTATTTTTGTAATTGCTATTGTTTTTGGCCCTAACCTAGAAGGCCTTATAACTAGGCATATTGCATGTAACTAGTTATTTATGAATAAAGAGTTGTGATTTGGTATCAGATCTTGCATTGTTTTTGCTTTGTTGTCTTTTTGCTATGTGGTTATTTTTTGGTGGCTAAGATATCTCCTTTGAGGATTCTCCTACCTTGTACTACATTAGATGGTATTAGAGTGAAGGTTTTCCTAAGTCTGTAGACATATTGCTAAAGATGAGGTAGTTTGCACTAGGACTTGAAGTGAAGGTTGATCTAGTGGAGTTGATTGATCTTATGGATTTGTGAAACTATTTCTTAGGGTATAATTTTTTTGGAAGATTCCTCTGATAAGATTAGACCCTAGGGAAACTAATGGTCTTAGTGATGTTATGAAAGAAACGATCTTAGAGAAGAATAGACCAAAATTTAGATTTAAGATAGCATTGACGAAGAGTGACATGATTGTGGAAATTGTGAGTGCCTTAGGTGGTGTACCTAGGCATGTGGGTACTGATGATGGCTATGAGGAAGTAGCTCAAGACTTTGAAATTGATAGATCTAGTGGTGAGGAAAAAACTAATTATGTGGAGAGACCTATTGAAACTAGGGATGGTCAGTTTGCTAAACTTGGATATCAATTGAGGTTGAAGCATAAGATGGAGGTTTCTAATTTCTCAAGTACTTTAACTCCTAGAGACATAGTTTATTGGTGAATTCAAAGACTACTTTAAGCTTGAGGATATTGAGGATCCAATACAAGTGAAGTTGGCATAAACTAAGCTGAAAGGGCATGTTGTTCTTTGGTGGAAAGAATTGGAAAGAGATAGAGAGGAGGAATGTTAAATGAAGATCACTAGATGGAGATTGATGGTGACCAAAATGAAGTTTAAGTTCATTCCTACTGATTATGAACTTTATTTTTTTAAGAGATTGTAGAACTTAAAACAAAAGGATATGTTTGTGAAAGATTACACCGAGGAGTTCTACAAGTTGACTATTCGGTCTGGGCATCAAGAATTGTCAAAGGAGAAGGTAGCTCAGTACATTAATGTTTTAAGATTTAATATTTAGGATGAGGTTGGTATGTTGAATATTTCTTCAATTGAGAATGATTATTAGTATTCTCTAAAGGTAGAAAATAAGTTGAAGAGGAAAATTCAAGGTAATTCTAGAGGGAAGGAAAAGTAAGATAGCTCAGCAAAGGCTAAACCAAGTGTAGAAGGTGAACCAAAATCTATTAGAAGGATAGGTGGAGGTGGGTTTAGTGATAATTGCTGCAAATGTGGTGAAGAAGGGCATATATTAGTTGAGTGTCCTCATGGTAGTAAAGTTACCATTGTGAATGAGGTTGTAGTCTAGGACTATCAACCTAAGCAAGGAGAGAGTTTACTAGCTCAATGAGTATTGGTTGGTCAAAGGACACTAGAATCTTGTCAAAGGAGTAGTTTATTGATAACTTATTATAAGTCTAGTGGTAAAGTCTGCAAGGTGATTGTGGATGATGTTAGTACTAATAACCTTATTGTTAAGGAGATTGTTTAGAAACTTAGTTTTAAGAGAACGAGACATCCTTATCCTTATAATATTGGTTGGTTGCAAGATGATCATGCTTTGGAAGTGGGGGAGAAATGCCTTGTTGATTTTTAGATTGTGTAGTATAAGGATCAAATTTTGTGTGATATTGCAAAAACGAAAAAGTTTTCATGTGTTTCTTAGTAGACCCTGGTAGTATGATTATAGGGATGTGCATGATTATGTAAAGAATGTGTTTACTATTGAGAAAGGTGGCAGGAAGAACTCCCTAATTCCTTTGTAGAATGATGAGCTCGATAGGAGGAACTTGAGTATTGGCGGTTGAGTTGAGTCGAGGGATTCTAAGAAGGTTAAAGATCAGCATGGAAAGTAGACCTATAGCAAACATAGGATGGATGTAAAGAAGTAGAAGAAGGTTAAGGTAAAGGGTGTACAAGTTGAAGACTTGGAGGATATGTATGTGAAGATCCAGTTTGGGATTTATCTGTTGAATCCTAGAAGTTGTTCTTCTAGCTATTGAGAACATCTTTTTGAACTTGGGGTGTCTGATATATGAGCATCCTAGGCTTACTTGTAATCTTGCATGGTTGGAGGTATTTTGGCTAAGTTTTGTGGACTCGATCACCTACTCAATAGCTAAAGACTCTAGTTGTGGCTGAGGTGATCAATCATTGTTAGTTGTTTAACACTTGTTATTCTCAACAAGTGTTGGTTACTCAGATTTTATTGGGTTTCTTGGCATTATTGTAGTGCTTGACATGTATTGGTTTCTCAACATGCACTAGGAACTTGGCAATGCTAGTGTTTTGACTGATACTCGACTTGGTCTTACTGAAGCTCAACTTGGTCTTGGTTCCTATAGATGCCAAGTTGTTTGTGACCCAAATTTGTGTATTTAATTTGTGTTGTAGTCAACTTGTGGCTCAACATATATTTAATGTAAGGGTTTAAATTTAATTTGTAATGAACTAGGCTAACTTGTAGCTTAGTTGGGTATAAGTAGGGGGTCTTGTGGAGTATTTTAGGAAATAGGGATCCATCTTGGAGAAGAGAATGCAAAATTTGAAGGGCTAGTAGCTATAGCTTGAAACTAGGAGATTGCTTAGTGGGTTTGGGAACACAAGTAAAGATTTCCTTGGAGGTTTCCACCAGAGTGTGGATCTGGACTAGCTAAGATTGGGATTGTGAGTTGGATCTTGTAGAACTATTTTTGTAATTTTTGTTGTATTTGTCACTAACTTGGAAGGCCTTACAACTGGGCATAGTGCATGTAATCAATTATTTATGAATAAAGAGTTTTGATTTGGTATCAAATCTTGCATTTTTGTTGCCTTGTTGTTGTGTTTCTATTGTGCAATTATATGCTAGGGGTTAGGACATCTCCTTTGGAGATTCTCCTACCTTGTACTACATCAGGAAATGGTGTTGAAAGAATGCTTGTGCCTCCCATTGTTTAAGGGCATAAAAGGGTTGATAGGTGTCTCATGTCTAGAAGTAGAAACAGAGTTAGTAAAGAGAGGATCAACTCAATTTTTCATGAATGAAAAGTCATAAACTATATTCTCTCCAATAAAACTAGAATTAAATTCTAAGGTACCCCAATCATCTTTGAATATAGAAGAAGAAGAAGGGTCTTATTTACTTTCAAGCTTTTTCACTTCTTGTGTAAGAGGATAAACTTGAGGATAGTCCACATTTAAATAAGGATTAGTGTTAGGATTAGTCATGGACATAAATAATAGTTGCATGTAAATATAATACATATTATAGATTAATATATCACACAAAATAGAACACAAGACACAAAGATTTAACATGTTTCACCTAATCCCCAGGCTACATCCACTGCAAAAAAGTCCAATAATATTATTATCTAGTAATTACAATCCATAATAACTTACAACTCAATATCACTAAAAGAAGCTATAATATCACCACACATTATGAAATCCTAACAATAATACATTTTATACAATCTTTTTCTACTTAAAAAAATTAGGGCTAAAATAAGTCATCTAATAGAAAAATAATAGTTGTCACCTTTTACAATAGTAGGGTTATCTTGTCCTTGGGGTCACTACCCCTAAAAAACCCTATGGTAGTGTTTCCCCTTAACCCCACCTCATACTGTGATAAGGAGTACAATTTTAGTGCTTCCCTATGTACTTGCAAGGGATATTTCCCCACAATTCTTGTAGAAATAATCTACGGGGAAATCACACCAAATAAACCTTTGAGTGTGATTAGGCTTCACATAAAAAAAAAATCTAACTTGGATACTAATCAGACTCCACAACAATAACTTCCCACTTGGAGACTAATCGTAGCACCACTATACCTATAGCTCTATTGTTCTTTTATTTTGTTCAGTCTAGAAGACCAACTAAAGTTGAAGAGGAGTTCAAATTTTCCCTTATTACTTCCTTGGTAACATATATATTGAATTATCATCTATCATCTTCTCTAGGTTTAATTATCCATCATCCAAAATTGACCGAATGGACTGGTACCACAACTATATGTATTTTCTCTTTGAATGTAGAGAAGAATTCTTTACAAGATGAATGACACTCTAGCTATTTGTAAACAAATAATTACTCCTCCATGTGTGTCCCAATTTGTCTATTAATAACTAAATTCATATCATCTCCTTGGTTTCCTTTGTAGTGGATAAAACATTCACCTTCTACAAACAAGATATCTAGCTCATTGTTAACCCACTAACAATAAATACATAACCTATAATACTTCACCTAATATCAATATCTCCTACCAAATTTGGGCCAACATAGCCCTATAAATTAGTAGTAGAGCTCCCAAAATGTAATCGCTTACTAGATGTTCCTCTTAAATATATGATAATCCATTTGATTGCAATTGAGTGCTCAATCCATGGATGACTGATATAACTAGTAACATCTCCCATTGCATGTACAATATTTGGCCTAGTACATACCATATCATACATTAATCTTCCTACAAATAAAGTATAAGGTACCTTGGACATATTATCCTCCTCTTCTCATGTCTTTGGATACATCTCCTTAGTCAATTTCAAATGACTAAGTAAAAGTGTGTTGACAACTTTGGCATTCTCTATAAAGAAACATTGGACCACATTCTCAATAATATCAACCTAAGACAATGTCATTTTTTTTTTGCTATCTCTATAAATCCTCATACTAAGGATTTGTTTTTCTACCCCCAAATCCTTCATAGCAAATGAATGTGCTAGTTTTTCTTTTAACCACTTAATGTGATCAATGTTAGATCTAGCTACAAGCATATCATCAACATATAAACAAAAAATATTGTACCTATCATCATCTAACCTCTTAAATAAACACATTGATCTAAATGAAATGTACTCTATCCATGCTCATGCATAAAATTGTCAATTTTTAGACACCATTGCCAAGGTGCTTGCTTCAAGCCATATAACTTTTTTGCAATTTGCACACTAAGTTTTCCTTACCTTTGACAAAAAATCATTTTGGTTTTACTAGATATATCTCTTCATCCAAATCAGCATGATGAAAGGTTGTTTTAACATCAAGTTGCTCCAAATACAAATCTTTAGTAGCCACAATACTTAAAACAATACAAATAGAAGTCATTTTAACAACAAGAGAAAATATTTCATGAAAATCAATGCCCTTTTTCTGTACAAATTCTTTCACCACTAACCTGGCTTTAATTATTTTCTTACCTTCATCCTCTTTTTTTCAACCCATATACCCATTTATTCTATCAAGCCCTTTTATCTGTAGGCAACTTACATAAATCCCAAATCTGATTTTTCAACAAGGAGTCCATTTCTTCTTTTATTGTAGACTCCCACTGAATCTTTGTATCTGCCCTTATAGCTTCATCATAACATTTAGGTTCACCATCACCAGTAAATAAAATAGAATAAAAATAATAGCCCTTTTTTATATCTAATATTCACTGAGGTGTGGGGTATTTTTTTTGCAGACCATGATGGACTACTAGAACATCATCTTTTGTAGTATCATCCAACACTACATAATCATTTTCTTTCATCTCATGTTGTTGCAATAGATCTTTGTACAATACTTTCTCATTGAATATGACATCCCTACTTCTTAGAATTTTATGATTTTGAAAATCTCAAAGCCTATAACCAAATTCATCAATGCCATATCTAAAAAATACACATTTTTATGACTTAGATTCCATCTTGGTTATATTTTTAGAATCAATATGTGGAAATTGTTTACAACCAAAGGTTCTGAGAAAAGAATAACTCACCTTCATACCAGTCCATGCTTCTTCTAGAATACCACAACCCAAAGGAGTAGAGGGAATTCTATTAATTAAATATATAGCCATATTGATAGCCTCCACCTGCATGTTTAAGGGTAGCACAATATGCAACCTCATGCTCCTTGCACACTCTATTATTGTCTTGTTCATGCATTTAGCCACTCCATTTTCTTGTGGAGTCCTTGGAACAATTTTTTGTCTATGAATACTATAAGAGGAACAATAATCTTGAAATTATTTTTTGCAACACTCACCACCACTATCAGATCTAATACATTTTAGCTTTTTACTAGTCTTATTCTCAACAAAACATTTCCTTTTCTTAAAAGTTTGAAATAATTCATATTTTTGTCCAAGTAAATAAACCCATAATTTTCTACTTGCATCGTCAATAAATGTAACATAATAATGAGATCCACTAAGGGAAGATACCTAAGTTAGACCCCATACATTTGTATGCACAAGCTCTAATTTCTCATTTTCCTTTTCCTTTCCACACTTTACAAAACTCACTCTCTTTTATTTTCCATACACACAACTTTCACATAAATCTATATTGACACATTTTCTGGTAAATTTTTTTTTAATGAAGTAATTTCATACCTTTCTTACTCATGTTTCCAAGCCTATTGCACCATATTATTGTATCAGAATCTACAATAATGATTTGTTCTCCCTGCTCAATTGCAACAATTGTTCCTGAAAATTCTTTTTTCTCTAAAATAATTAAATTAGAAGTAACTATTGGAAGCATGAATGTTGATGATATTCCTATGGGGGAGTATTGTAGATATGTTACTATGATGATATGTTACATTCATGATTGATTTTTTCATTGGTGTCAACATAGCAGTTTTCTTTGGTTTCTAATAGAAAAATAGCATAAAGATCAAGTCAGTACAGACAACTAGTTGAGTACTATCACTATCCAAGGTTATTGGAGATATTTTTGAGTATTTGGTATATTTAGTTGATGTCAAATGAAGAAATGATAAGTCTAGAAGAAGTTATGTAAGTTTTGGTGAGGTCTATTATGAGATAGAGTTTATAGAGGCATGTTCTAGTAAACTTGTTATATCTCTTAGAAGAGTTTTTATTTTAAGAATCAAGGTTGAGGATATGAAGAAGACATTTTGGTGATGACATGGCTAAGTTTTATCATCATAATATTATATGTACAAAAATATATTCAAGTAACAAGGCAGAAGATTAATGTTATCGCTAAGTGTAAAGTGTTCTTATTGTGGTCCTATAATGATTAATTAAGAAGGTCGAATAGCTGACTTGGGGAATTTTTTTATGGATTTAGTATAAAGGAAGGACATTTTCCTTTATCGTTTAGTATGGAATTGTATTGATGTGAAGTGATTGTAAGCAATAGAGAGAACACAATGCAAAGTTGAGTAGAGCAGAGCAGAAGTGAAGGAAACTTCATTGCCAAGGTTTTTCTAAGTGATCCAAGGTTTGATATTTGGATTTGAGGTTCATGACCTAGTCTAAAAGGTTTGACAATGATTGGTTTGATTGATAGAACAAAGGAAAGAAGAAGATAATAGTAAACTACTTGTTTAAGTAGTGAGCTCTTCTTATAGTTGAAATTGCATGTTTTGGTAGTGGGATCATCTTGCATACATTGTACAACAACTCCTAATAGGGTTGGCACAACTCCTAACAAGGTTCGGATCTCCTAATAGTGATTTAAAGTCTCCTAATAGGGACTCATATGTACTAAATGTTGTAATAGACTCCTAACAGGATCCATCCTCTAATAGGGAATATTTATATTAGTACATCATCTTGTGGGCATCATTTCCACCAGGGTTTTCCCTTTAATCAAGGGTTTCCCTAGTTAACAAATCTAGTGTAATTATTTATGTACATCTTTGTGTGGTTTATGTTTACATTGGTTGAATAGTTAAGTTTTTTTAAAGAAGATAAATTTTTCAATTGTCAGATAACTAATTCACCCCCCTCCTAGTTATCTTGGTGGACTATTATTTCTAATGATTGGTATTAGAGCATCAGGTCTTTGAAGATAAAGTTTAACAACTTTGGGAGATCCATGGTGAAAATGTTCAAGAATAATAGTCCAAAGTTTGATGGAAAAAATTATGATAGCTAGAAAGAAAAGATGAAGACACATCTACTATGTATGGGTCTAGGATATTGGATCTTAACAAAAACAACAAAGACAATCATTGTTGAAAATAATTTGGAAACTTGTATTGAGGTAGAAAGAGATCTTTTTATGTGAAATTAGAGCTAGAGAAGCACCATTGACCACACTTCTTGAAATTGAATACAATTAGGTAAAATCACTTGCTACTTTTCATTTGATTTGGAAAACTATGGAAAATAGTTTTAAAGGTGATGAACATTCTAAGAAGTTAATGCTACAAAGTTGGATTTGTGCATTTCAAGATGCTAAGATGATGGAAGATGAATTTGTAAGAACATATGTAGGTAGGATATCAAAAATCACTATAGGTATAAGATCTCAAGCAGGAACCAAAGAAGATGATGAGGTTATATGCAAGATATTAAAGAGCTTAACACCACCATTTAAGCCATTAGTTCAAATGATAAAATTGCTGATATCTTGTACTAGAGATTTCACAAAGGAAACATTACTTGGAAGACTTGAAATAGTTGATAATGAACTTAGATAGCCTAAAGAATTGATTAGAACTAAAATAGCTTTCAATTCCTTGAATAGTTGACCTAGTTTATCAAGAAGTAGAAGTGCTAGTGGAGATTTCACTAGCACCAATAGATCTAAGAAAGACGTGACGATTAAAGAAGGAGTAGCCTTCTGGTAAGAAGAGAAAAAGGAGGTAAGAAAATGTTTAAATGTTGGACTTGTGATGAATATGGAAACTATGCATACAAGTGTCCTAAAAGAGAGAAAAAGTATAAAGGAAATTACAAACCTAGAAAAGATAGAGAGCATGTGTATGCAAATTAAGAAAATGATTTTGATGAACAAGTAGTAAGTGATAGTGATGATGAAATTGGATTTGTGGAAATTAGAGAAGAAACTTTAGAAAAAGTAGCATTGGTGTCATAGGTTGAAAAGAAATATGATTAGATAATTGACAATGGTTCTTCACTAGTGATATGAACAAGTTTGTTGACTTGAAAAGTCAAGATGGAAGCATTCTTAGAGTTGGAAACAATGCAACATGCCAAGTTAAAGGTATTGGATCTATAACTCTTGATGGTAAAACTAATACTGATGTTGGAAATCTGATTGAAAAAGTTCATTGTTGAAGATCAAAGAGAGAGATTGCTGCAAAGAAGAAAGATTGTTGTTTTCAATCATTTTTTTGTCATTGATGTCAAACTTGCTATTTGTAGGAATGACGTTTTCTTATAAGATCCAAGTACTATCACTTAGTTGATTGATGAAGAGGATTTGATCAACAAGATGTAACAAGAGAACCTAAGGGAAAAGTTGAGTTATGATGTTGTAATGAAGTGCAAGGATTAGTTAAGACAATGATTAAATGATGTATTGATAACATACTCAAAGATAAAGAGATTGGCCACACTTAGAAACATTGGAGGAAGAAGTTGTAACAAGGTTGAATGCAAAGCTTTTACTAAGATCATTAGTGGGTGTCGAGCAAGTTAGTTGAAGCCAAGCAAATTCTTAGCTGGTGCTAAGTAATCTTCAGGTGCCGAGCATCAGGAAAAACATAGTTGATGCTGAGTAACATAGTATGTGTTGAGCACCAGTATTTCAATAGTGTCAAGCTACTACATTATTTCAAATGATGAATATTTGCCAAATTTGAGCCGAAAAAGTGGTCAACTTGAATTTTGTGAATGAGTTGGAAGATAAGGATGATGAGCTAGTGGCACAAATATCTATGTAAGCCATTTTTAGGCAAATTCAAGAGGATTATTCAAGAAGTTTCTAGAGGAAATAAAATATGGGTTAGATGTAATGAATCCTACCTAATCCATACAAATTGAAATTAAAGGAAGGAAGAATTGAGTAGGAAAAGAACTCCAAGACTTCTATTTAAGGAGTCAAAGACCAAGAAGCAAAGCAGATGATAATGATGCTGCTAAAGTGCCAAACTATGAAGTGGTTAGAAGGGTGTCAAAGAGAAGACATCTAGAAAAAGAAGAGAACAGAGACTTTTCCTCTACAAGTGGTCAAGAAGAGATGATTTCCCTAGTACATTGAGCATGGAGACTTAAGGAGACTAAGCTTAAAAGGAGGGAAAGCTGTCAAGAGTTGCAGAGATTGAAGGCCAAGCAATGGTATGAGCTAAGAAGTGATCTAAGATCTAAAATCTGATGCATTTCAAATGTTTAAGTTGTATTTGGCTAGAGTTGAGAAGGAAAAAAGAAAGAACCTAAAATGCCTAAGGTCAGATAGAGGAGGTGAGTTCACATCAAAAGAGTTTGAAATATTCTACAATGGAAAAGCCATCAAAAGGAAAACATCAGTACCAAGGACCCCACCTTAGAATGGTATTGCTAAGAAGGAATAGGTTAGTGATTGACTATGCTAGAACCTTGATGATGGAGAAAAATGTTGCACTAAAATATTGGAGAGAAATTATAAGTATTGTAGTCTACACACTGAATAGAGTTCAAGTCAAGAAAGGTACAAATGCAACACCTTTCAAATTATGGTATGGTCACTCACCCAATGTTAAAAACTTCAAAGTATTTGTTTGTAAATGCTATATTCTTAAAGATACTATAAATGGTGAGTTCAATGCAAAAAGTGATGAAGGCATATTCCTTAGATACTCCACTAGATGTAAGAGATATAAGTGTTTGAACACTAACACTAACAAGATTGTGGAGAGTGCAAATGTAAATTTTGATGAGCATGTAGAAGTTCAAGTTGATGAGTCAAAGAAATTAGAGGATTATAGATCCTTTGTGTACTTCTATGAAGGAATGACTTTTGAAGACAATGTTGCAAATCAAGTTGGAAATCAACAACAAATTTTAGTATTAGTTGAGTCACAACTAGTGAATGCCGAGATGCATTTAGAAGTCGAACTACAAAATGTAGAAAATGCACATTCTGATTATGAAAATAGTATACATGAGAGGAATGATGAAGTGCCAGATAAAGAAGAAAAAAATGACTTTGAAGCTGAAGGATCAAACATGGAAAGAAGGACAAAACCAAGATTAGCCAAGTATGTGAGAAGACCTCACCCTGTAGAACAAATCATTGGTGACAAGGATGCCAAACCAATGGCAAGGAATAGATTGAGGAATGAATCATGTCTGTTGAGCAAGGTTGAACCTAAAATAGTAAAAGATGCACTACAAGATGATGACTAGTATAAAGCCATGGAAGAAGAGATAGATCAAATTGAGAAGAACAAAACATAGACCTTAGTTCCTAGACCAGCTGATAAGAATGTGATTCGTACCAAATGGGTGTTTAGAAACAAACTTAATGAGAATGGTGAGATGACAAGAAAGAAAGCCAAATTAGTTTGCAAAGGCTATGAACAAGAAGAAGGACTAGATTATGGGGAAAGATTTTCCCTTATTGCAAGAATGGAAGAGTAAGAACATTACTTGCATATACTACATACAAAGGTTTCAAAGTGTACCAAATGAATGTTAAGTCTAATTTTCTAAATGGTATACTAGAAGAGGAAGTCTACATAGAACAACTAGAGGGATTTGTTGATGAGAAGAACAAGGACATGGTCTGCAAACTACAGAAGGCACTTTATGGATTGAAGCAAGCACCTAGAGCATGGTATGAGAGACTACACAAATATCTTGTGAAGATAGGATTTGAGAGAACAGATGACAACATCAACTTGTAAATCAAAGCTGAAAAAGGTAAAGACATTTTGATATCAGAAATCTTTATTGATGATATAATTTTTGGAGGAAAAGATATCCTATGCAAAGATTTTTTTGATCAAATGGAGCATGAATTTGAGATGTCAATGTTTGGAGAAATCAAACTCTTTATTAGATTAAAAGTACATCAATTGAAGCATGGCATATTTGTGACCCAATCCAAATACATCAAGGAGATACTCAAAACATTTGGATTAGAAGACTCAAAACCTTTCATGTCCCCTTTTCAAATAATTAAAAATAATAATCTTTTCTAAGGCAGGCAGGCCCAAAAAGGTGAAGTTTCAGACTAATAAATGAAAATTATTATTAAAATATATTTTATTAACCCCTCTTGGACATGAGTTAGGGTTATGCCCTCTTTTAAGGAGTTTGGAGGCATTTTGGGCTCATTCCAGAACTTGATTTTTGCTCATTTCTTTGTTGTTCTTCAGAGGCTGCCAAACCTATGGAGAAGGAGACCCAAGAATGGGAGTTTTTAGGTTTCTAGGAAGGCTAAGGATAGGAATTTGAAGCCATTCCATGTGCATGCTCATGCAGAGTTTGCCTTTGTGCTGAACAATGCAGATTTGTGGTTTTTCGAGTGTGTTTTTTGTAAGAGTTTGGTGTTTCCAGTTGAGTATTTCATATCAGTTTGGGTTGATGTTGTATTTCAGACTTTTAGATATTAAAATAGAGCTGAATATATGTATTTGGTCATGATTATACTTCTGTGATAGATTATTAGTGTTTTTGTGGTGTTTTCGAGCTATTCTATGTTGTTTTTGGGAGCCCGATGAGCATTGTTTTTATCCTTCGTTTGGGAGCTGTTATGTAAATATTATACAGATCTATAAATGTCATTTTATAGGCTATTATGCTGCTGAAATTTCTATAAAAATGTCCACTTTCAGATTTACTAATAATATGTGAAGTTGTGAAGTTTTTGGCACTATTTTCGGCATACCCGATTTGGGGTTTATTGAGAAATTGGTGGATCTTTGAAAGATTGGTTGTTTAATCTTAAAGATCTGATTAGAGGCTTGAAATATCATATAAAATCAAAAAAGGGACATTTCAGTGGTATCAAAGCTATAATCTTGCCAGCCTGAGGGTTTGTAGAAGTTTGCATGTCAGTTTTGACAACTACCCAAATCTTGCATGTCAAAATTTATGGTTGCATGCTACTTCTAATAATTTGCATGTTAGTTCTTGGTGAATTTGGTGGTTGCATGTTTCTTCTAATCAAATACATGTCAAAATCTATGGTTGCATGCTACTTCTAATCATTTGCATGTTAGTTCTTGGTGTTTGAAGAAGTTATAACCTATTGGGGTTACACTCTACTTTATCCAAAATGGACAGGTATAGTATAGAGTCTCAGAGGACACGATCTTGGACAATTGATATCTAGAGTTAGAATAGTAAGAAGGATGGTTATTTAGACATTCGAGATAAACTTAAGAAAATAAGCCATGACATGTCTGAACAGTTGGTTGAGCACCACCTTATGATGAATGACATGTGGTCCGACCCAGCTAAGGTGGATAAGTTGACTAGATTTCTATTTGGCAGATTTTCTCACAGGGCAGATGACACAATTACCAAGAACTTGCATGAGGAGTTTGAGAAACTAGCTTATAGCCAGGCAGAGGTCTCAAATTCTACTCTGCCATAGGAGGTAGTGGGTTTAGATGATGATTATGAGGATGTTGTTGTGCATGATGGTGAGATACCTGGTAGAGATGAGTAGACATTGAGCATTCATGAATTTGCTGAGAAAGAGTACCAGACACAGTTAGATGCTTCATCACATGAGGTTGAGGCAAGTAGTACTTCACATGATTTGTCTAGCCAGCTAAAGGTGAACAAAGATAGTATTGTGACTTCATTATCTCATCATGACAGGATGTGGGATATGATAGAGGATCACATTCAAATGATTCAGTTACAGGGTAGACATAAGGGAGTTTAGGCAAAGTCTTCTTGTGTTGACTTACAAGCGATTAGGGAAGGAATGGGAACAATGAAGTTGAGTTATTTACATCTTCTATCAGATCATGACCATCTTCTTAGCCTTGTTAGAGACTATTCAGATGCCTTGAGGAGGAAGGAGGAGGAAGTTGATAGGCTTTCTCAGGAGCTTAAGGACACTCGAGTTTCTTTGGTGAATACTGCATTGGTGTTACAAGACTAGGAGAGACATGGGGATAAGCATGGCATGGATTTGAGTTTAGTTTCATCTTGCACTCCTGATACTCAACTTTTTGCAAATGGTAGATCATATGTGGTCTTTGATAATGTTGCGAGTTCATCTTGCATTCACATCCAGGATATAGGGACAATGTCAAATAGGTATGTGGAGTTAGTTGGTATTGGTCATATTACTCAAGTGAGGAGTTTGCTTGAGTTACCAGCTGATTATAGTTTATGGATATGGACTCGAGATTGTTATATTAGCATTTGGGATTCAGTTGACTGGAAATTTTTAACACTTTTTGGTAGCAGTGATTGTTTGGGTACTATCATGGATTTGATTAGCAGATTGCACAGTGTTGTCTTTTCTTGTGCTAGCAGCTTATCCGATGCTGGTATTAGTTTTTATACACCGGTGTTGGGATTTGTTCATACATCCAGTCGACCATACTTGCTGGAATGTGTTGATGATCTTTCATATTTGGCAGTGTGTACAGATGAGTCCCAGGATCATATTGGCATTGATGACATCTAGGAGGATGCAGTGGGTAGTTTTGAAGACTTAGTTTCCTTGGTGGTTTCTTTTGGTACAGAGGAGTTGGATAGTAGTGCTATAGTTTTTGATACTCCGTATGTTGATATGAGCTTTGGAGTTGATTCACATGATATGGATGGTAATACTCTAGAGACCAGTAACCTTGAGGATGCTCCTTTAGACAGTGTGTCGGAGGAGGTTTGTAGGATATAGTCTAGCTAGTGCCATCATGTGTCTAGTTAGTTGAGAGTTAGTGAGTGAGACATTGCTATTGCTTGCCAACATTTCAATGTTGCTCGTCAATTATTAGTAGTTTATGGATGGGGTTATCCTACTAGTGATGAGCAGGGAGGCAGTTATCTTTCCTTGACAGAGTTCCACTCTTTATGGGAGGCTATCCGGATTTTGAGACAGGATTATATATAGTTGGTAGCCGACAGAGATTATCTTATGGAGTGGGGCAGTATAGCAGACGATGCATTTTTGGCCAAGGAAGATGAGGTGAGTGAGCTTACTCAGTAGCTTGAGGTGACTTCTGAGATTCTTGAGAGTACACAGTTGGCTTTCAAGGAGTCACAGTTTCATTTGGCTAAGGTGAGCATGGAGTTAGAGTAACTACAGTCTTTACTAGATTCTATACAATCAAAAGCTATGGTGTCTGGTGATCCGAGGATGTTCATGGTCGAGATTTTCAAAGATAGTGGAGATGGGGATGCATCCATCCTTGATACTAACATTGGCATATCGGGTTTGTCCCCACTAGAGTTAGGTTTAGTTGAGTTGGGTGCTGCAGCAGATTGTTGTGGTATGCCTGACATGGTGGTGACCTCTAGTACTAATGGCGCAGAGACTAGAGATGTTGTATCAAAGACCATGTGTGATGTTGGTGAGCTGTCAGTTGGCATGGTTCCTGCTAGTAATACTACTCCCTTGGTGATGTCTTTAGAGGTAGTAGTTAGTTCCAACTTGGTTAGTGATCAATTGCAGTTAGTTACATCTAGATTGTAGTCTGAGCCACTGACTGAGATTGGCGCATTCTATCGGCATTACATTGTGAGGTATGCTCATCAATTTACCTTTGATGACCATGTTGATGAGATGATGATACAAAGATGTACTTTGGTTCCTAGTGTTTATCATTAGTTATGGGATAGTTTGACACCTCGAGATGAGAGTCATGATGGGCACGACATGGTGATAGGTTCTATAGTTTACAGCTTGATAATACATGACTTAGAGCAGGAGTTTTGGAGTGATGCTTCAGCGGGTGTTGTTATTGATTCTACTCCTTTGGCTATGACATCTCCTGACTTAGCTAGTGATTAGTCACAGTGGGTTGTATCACTTGTTCATGGTGAGCTGTTGGCTGAGGTTGGTTTTCTTTATCAATATTATATTGTAGGGTATGTACATCAATTAGCATTTGATCCTTGTGTTGAGGAGTTGATGGTAGGAAAACTTGGTTTGGGTTCCATTTCTTACTCTTTATCTTGTGATGGCTTTTCACCATCAAGGGTGCATGGGAGTTATGGTTATGAGATAGTGGCCAATGATCTACAGAGTTGTGTTGACTGTAGGAGTTGTATAGTGTGTGGATTCTCCATACTTGGTACAGTTTCATTCGGGAGCATTCACCATTGTTGTAGAGTTGGATTGTACATTCCGTATAGGCCAGCGGGATGCGTTGATGGTATTTACTATGTGGGTAGTTTGATTTGTCCACTTTACTTGGGTTTTTATGTTCTAAGAGTTTGTGTCTCATGGGTTTTTGACTGTGGAAGTTGTGACTTTGGAGTTTGGTTGAGCAGTAATTGTCAGTTTGATTGTGGATTCCTCTTGGTTATATTGTAGAGAATATTGCAGGAGCCTGTGTTAATTGACAATAGTATAGTTCATGACTACATTTGGGATCCAGGTGGATTGATTGGTTTATTTTTCAGCCATTTATTGAGGACAAGCAATATTTGGAAGGGGATGACTTGTCATGTCCCCTTTTCAAATAATTAAAAATAATAATCTTTTCTAAGGCAGGCAGGCCCAAAAAGGTGAAGTTTTAGAAAAAGGGGATAATCTTTGGAAGTTAATGGACTAATAAATGAAAATTATTATTAAAATATGTTTTATTAACCCCTCTTGGATGTGAGTTAGGGTTATGCCCTTTTTAAAGAAGTTTGGAGGCATTTTGGGCTCATTCCAGAACTTGATTTTTGCTCATTTCTTTGTTGTTCTTCAGAGGCTGCTAAACCTGTGGAGAAGGAGACCCAAGAATGGGAGTTTGTAGGTTTCTAGGAAGGTTAAGGATGAGATTTTGAAGCCATTCCATGTGCATGCTCATGCAAAGTTTGCCTTTGTGCTGAACAGTGCAGATTTGTGGTTTTTTGGGTGTGTTTTTTGTAAGAGTTTGGTGTTTCCAGTTGAGTATTTCATATCAGTTTGGGTTGCTTCTATATTTCAAACTTTTAGATGTTAAAATAGAGCTGAATATATGTATTTGGTCTTGATTATACTTTTTTGATAGATTATTAGTGTTTTTGTGGTGTTTTCGGGCTATTCTATGTTGTTTTCGGGAGCCTGATGAGCATTGTTTTTATCCTTCGTTTGGGAGCTATTATGTAAATGTTATACAGATCTGAAAATGTCATTTTGTAGGCTGTTATGCTGCTGAAATTTCTATAAAAATTTCCACTTTCAGATTTACTAATAATATGTGAAGCTGTGAAGTTTTTGACACTATTTTCGGCATACCCGATTTGGGGTTTATTGAGAAATTGGTGGATCTTTGAAAGATTGGTTGTTTGATCTTAAAGATCTGATTAGAGGCTTGAAATATCATATAAAATCAGAAAATGGACATTTCAAAACCAGTGAACACACCTATGTCAATAGGACATAAGCTATCTAAGAATGATGAGCCAACAAAAGTAAATCAAACACTGTATAGGCCAATGATTGAAAATCTAAAATATGTTGTACATAGTAGACCATACATTGCATTAGCTGTTGGAATAGTAGCAATATTTTCTACAAATCCAAGAGAAAATCACCTAATGGAAGTAAAGAGAATATTGAGGTACCTAAAAGGAATTGATGACTTTGGTTTGTACTACAAAAGGAGTGAGACATTTGAACTAAAAGCCTAAACTAATGTAGATTGGGGAGGTAACATTGATGATTGAAAAAGCACTAGTGGAGGAGCACTTTTCTTGGCAAAAAGGTTGATTACATGGACTAGCTAAAGCTGAATATGTTGTAGCTGCTATAAATTACACCAATATTGTATGGATCAAACATTTTCTACAAGGTATGAAGGAAGAGGTAAATGAGCCTATGATACTTTATTGTGATAATACAAGTGCTATCAACATATCAAAGAACCCTATAATGCATGCTAAAAACAAGCACATTGCAATCAAGTATCACTATGTAAGAGAGTTGGTGGAAGACAAACAAGTGAAGATGGAATATGATAGTTCAAAGGAATAGATTGCTAACATCTTCACAAAAGCACTACCTAAAGATTCTTTTAAGTATCTTAGATGTAAGTTATGGGTGATACCCCTAGACAAGGCTACTTGAAGCAACAACAAGAATGCCCTACATCAAATAAGTTGAATATTGAAGATTTTACATATTGATGCAGAGGATGTTTACTGTGGGATTCATGCCTAAAGTAATTGAAGTGCTGAAGTTCTAAATCAGTCACAAGTAAGGTGATAGAGGGAGAAATTGAATGTACATGCAAAAGAGACACTTAAGATGCTGATATGTCTTTGGCATTGTTGTCAAAGAGGGAGAAATAAAGAAAACTGATCAACAACTGTTGAAGATAAAGAATAAAAATAGAGGGAGAAGTTGATAGAAATAACCAAAAGTTGATTAGAACAGTAGAAGATGAACAATAAAAAGAAAAAAAAACAAAGAAAAGGGATGCAATAGCCAAGAGGGAGAAGCAAAAATGAAGCAATAAGGATAGTAGAAGGAAATGTGCAAATTGATGGTGATAGTAATACAATTAGTTTTTTGCATTTGACTTATTGTTCCAACCTAGTTAAAATTTGGTTAAATAGTTTAGTCTAATGGTTGATCAGTTTGGTTTGCCATCAATGCCAAAGAGGTAGATTGTTGAAAATCTTATTGAAAAAGTTCATTGTTGAAGATCAAAGAGGAAGGTTGCTACAAAGAAGGAATATTGTTGTTTTCATTCATTATTTTGTCATTGATGTCAACCTTGCTATTTGTAGGAATGACATTTTCTTATAAGATCCAAGTACTATCATTTAGTTGATTGATGAAGAGGATTTGATCAACAAGATGTAACAAGAGCACCTAAGGGAAAGGTTGAGTTATGATGTTGTAATGAAGTGCAAGGATTAGTTAAGACAATGGTTAAATGATGTATTGATAACATACTCAAAGATACAGAGGTTGGTCACACTTAGAAACATTGGAGGAAGAAGTTGTAACAAGGTTGAATGCAAAGCTTAAACTAAGATCATTAGTGGATTCCAATAAAGTTATTTGAACCCGAACAAATTCTCAGTTGGTGCCAAGTAATCTTTAGGTGTTGAGCATCACGAAAAACACAATTGATGTCGAGTAACATAGTATGTGCCAAGCACCAATATTTCAATAGTACCGAGCTACTGCATTATTTCAAATGACAAAGATTTACCAAGTCTGAGCCAACAAAGTGCTTACCTTGAATTTTGTGAATGAGTTGGAAGATAAGGATGATGAGCTAGTGGCACAAAAATCTATGTAAACCATTTTTAGGTGAATTCAAGAATATTATTCAAGAAGTTTCTAGAGGAAACAAAATATGGGTTAGATGCAATGAATCCTACCTAATCTAGGAATTGAAATTAAAGGAAGGAAGAATTGAGTGGGAAAAGAACTCCAAGACTTCTATTTAAGGAGTCATAGACCAAGAAGCAAAGTAGCTGATACTATTGCTGTTGAAGTGCCAAACTACGTATTGGTTAGACGGGTGTCAAAGAGAAGACATCAAGAAGAAGGAAGAGCACATAGGATCTACTTCTATGAGTGGTCATGAAGAGATGATTGCACTGGTACATTAAGCATGGAGACTTAAGGAGACTAAGCTTGAAAGGAGGGCAAGATATCAAGAGTTGTAGATATTGAAGGCTGGACAATGGTATGAGCTAAGAAGTGATCTGAGATCTACAAGTTAAGTTGTATGTCATAGTCAAGTCAAAGATTTTCTAATACTCTCTAGCAATTCTATTAGATAAGGAAAAATCCTATGGACTTAGGTTGGTTTAATAGCCATTTGTTAATCCTTTAATAGGGTGGCATTCCAAGTGAATGTTCTAAAGTCCTCTAACCAAGCCCACTTCTAATAGGGTGGTTAAATCCTCTAACAAGGTCACATTTAACAGTGTTTTGTAAGCCTTTAATAGGATAGGCTTTTCATAGGGCATCACTTCAGAAGAGTGAGAATTGAGTAGCATGTTACTAGTGGCTTTTTCAAAATTGGGTCTCTATATAAATCACTGTGTTATGTGTTGATTTCTTATGTGTTATGCTTGCATTTTGGTTGCAGTAAATTTCTAGTTAGAAAAGTTAAAGCTTAGATGAATGAATGGTTGAATGGGCTCACTATATTTAGTGAAAATTTTGAATAGGACATTTGGACCTTGATCAATTGATTCACCCCGCCCCTCTAAATTATTCTAAGGCATTTCTAACAACTGAGGATGTATATATTGTTAATGGTTTGAAGCAAAATCTTTTGAGTGTTGGATAACTAGTGGACAAAGGTTATTAGTTACAATTCACATAGAAGACATGCATGATTAGAGACAAAGATGGAAAGGTAATTGGAATAGGAACCAAATCTAGAGGTAATGTATTTTAGTTAAATCCTATTGAAATGAAATGTTTGGTTGCAAAGGTAGATGATAGTTGGTTATGGCATAAGTGATTCTATCAAATAAACGTTGACAATATTGTGAAGACTAGTAGTATGCTTACAGTCAGAGATTTACCTAAGATTATAAAGCCTACTAACCCAATTTACAAGAAGTGTGTGTTCGAAAAGCATAACAAGACTTATTTTCTTAGCAAGAAGTTTACTACTACAAAAAACTTGGAGATTGTACACATAGATCTCAGTGGTCCTATGAAGACTAAAGGATTCTATGGTGAAAGGTATTTTATGATTCTAGTTGATGAATTTTCTAGAAGGATGTGGGTTGCATTTCTTAAAGAGAAATATGAGGCATTTGATAAGTTCAAGATATTAAAGAAAATAGTTGAGAATGAATTTGGTATGAAGATTAAATGTTTAGGATCAGATAGAGGAGGAGAATTTACTTCAAATGAGTTTAACATGCTTTGTGAAGAAAATGGAATCAATAGATAGTTATTAGCTCTAAGAACCCCTGAACAAAATGTCATTGCAGAGAGAAGGAATAGGTCAGTTATAGAAGTAGTAAGAGCTATTTTAGTTGAGAATGATGTATCCAAGTTGTTTTGGAGAGAATCTATCAATACAATAGTCTACACTATGAATAGAGTGCAAGTTAGAAAAGACACAAACAAGACCCCTTATGAACTATGGTTTGGTCACTCATCTATAGTTAAGTCTTTCAGAATTCTTGGTAGTAAGTGTTATATAAAAAGTGATGATGATATTGGTAAGTTTGATGCTATAAGTGATGAAGGTATGTTTCTTGGTTATTCATCGAAAAGAAAGGCTTATAGATGTTATAATCTGATAACTAAGACTATTATGGAAAGTGCAAATGTGAGAATTGATGAGAAATTCAAGATACAAGAGAGAATAGTTGATTGCAATTCAGATGATGATGTTATTACTAAGCCAAGGAATGATGAAATATTTCTTGAGACTGACAATGATTTGTAGAATGAAGGAGATACAAAGCTCAAAAACTTCAGTAGAGATAAGAGTTGAGATAACAACTCTTACTTCAGGAAATAATATGATAAAGAATCACCCATCTGAGTAGATCATTAGAAGCAAAGATAAAGATGTGATGACAAGGAGTAGAGTCAATGAAGATCTATGTTTGATATCTCAAGTTGAACCTAAGAATGCATATGAAGCATGTAAAGATGATTATTGGAAACAAGCTATGAAAGAGGAATTGGATTAGATAGTAAATAATGAGACATAGGAATTGGTCCCCAAACTAGCAAACAAGAATGTGATAGGAACTAAATGGGTATTCAGGAACAAAGCAAGATTGGTATGTAAATGTTATTCATAGCAAGAAGGAATAGAATATGATTAGACCTATGCTCCAATGGCTAGAATAGAAGCAGTGAGATTATTCTTAGCCTATGTAGTACAAAAGAAATTCAAAGTGTATAAGATGAATATTGAGTTAGCATTTTTGAATGGAGAACTTGAAGAAGAAGTGTACATAGAGGAGACTAAAGGCTATCCTTTGATAGATGACAAGGACATAGTATGAAAATTGAAGAAAGCATTGTATGGCTTGAAGCAAGCACCCAAAGCCTGATATGCAAGGTTGGAAAAACATTTGACAAAGCTTGGATATAGAAAAATTATGGAAGATAGTAATGTCTATTGGAAAGAAATTGATGATGGTTTGATGATTTTGGTAATATTTGTTGATGATATCATATTTGGAGGAAATGATGATGAAAGTGACAAATTTGCTAAAGAGATGAAGAAAGAGTTTAAGATGAGTATGATAGGAGAAATGAAATATTTTTTTGGATTATAAATTGTGTAATATAAAGAAGGAATTTTAATTTCTCAAACTAAGTATTTGAAGGATTTATTGAAAAGGTTTGATTTGGAAACATGCATACCCATTGGAACACCTATGGTAATTGGACACAAGTTATCTATAAAGGATGAGACACCTACTATTGAGCAAAAGAAGTATAGATCTATGATCAAAGGATTGCAGTATCTAACTCACACAAGGCTAGATATAGAAAATACATTTAGAATTATTGCAAGATTTCAAGCTGATCCTAGAGAAGCACATTATGCTATAGTCAAAAGGATATTTAGATATCTAAAAGGAACATCAGAGTTCAAATTGTGGTATGATAGATCTAATGATTTTACTCTAAGTGCTTATACTAATGCTAATTGGGTAGACAATATGAATGATTTAAAGAGCACTAGTGGTGGAGCTTTCTTTCTCAGAGGAAGATTGGTTTCTTGGCTAACTAAGAAGTAAGATTGTACCTCAAAAAGCAAAATGGAAGAAAAATATCTTGTAGCAGAAAAAAATTGCAATCAAGTTGTTTAGATGAAGCAGATACTAAAGGATATAAGGATAGAAATCAGTGAACCTATTGCCATACATTTCGACAACACAAGCACCATGAATATGTCTAAGAATCTAGTTTTGCATATGAGGACCAAGCATATTTATATTAAGTATCACATATTGAGAGAGAAAGTTGCAGAAAAGAAAATTAGATTGGAGTATGTTAGCACTAATGAGTAGATTGTAGATATATTCACTAAACCTCTTCCCAAAGAGACTTTTGAGTATTTGTGAGGTATGCTAGGGGTTATGCCCCTTCCTACAATAGAGTAGAAGATGCAAGAATGCATGAATCTAGTATAATAGCACACCATTATTTGTCTTGATTGAATGCTGATGCTTCTTGTATGGGGGAGTATCTATGATGGATAGAGTCATCTAGGACTCTTGTTGGATGTTGTTTTGAAAAGTGTCTTTAGACACTTGAGCTAGTGAGAATCCATTATTGCAAAGTTTGATGGTTGCTGAAACCTTTGACATTGATATCAATGGGGGAAAAGTTCAGCATGAAAAACATCATGAGAAGATCATGAGGAAGTAAATCATGTTTAGAAGAAGTACAAAATGGAATGAAAATTTTACAGAAAGTACTTTGAGGTATATCAATAGAGGAGAATGATTGATGAAGAAGATTTGAAAGATGAATAGTCTTTTGTTGGTATTCATAGAACTAGATGTTTTCATCTATTTTGCCATCAATGCCAAAGGGGAAGATTGTTGGAAGCATGAATGATGATGATATTCCATAAGGGAGTATTGTAGATATTTTACTATGATGATATGTTTCATTCATGACTAAGTTTGTCATTGATGTCAACATAGCAATTTTCTGTGGTATCTAACAGAAGAACAACAAAAAGATCAAGTTGGTACAAAAAATTAGTTTAGTATGCTCACTATATAAGGTTATAAGAAATACATCTAAGTATTTAGTATATGTAGTTAATGTCAAATAAAGAAATGATAAATCTGGAAGAAGTTATATAAGTTTTGGTGATGTATGTTCTGAGATAGAGTTTATAGAGGCATGTTCTATTAAACTTGTTATATCTCTTAGAAGAGTTATTATTCTAAGAATCAAGGTTGAAGATATGAAGAAGACATGTTGTTGGTAACATGGCTAAGTTTTTTGATCATAATATTACATGTATGGAAAGATATTCAAGTTGCAAGGTGGAAGATTAATGTTATCATTAAGTGTAACATGTTCTTAATGTGGTCCTATAATGATTAATTGGGAAGGTCTAATAGTTGACTCAAGGAATTGCTTTATGGACCCAATATAAAGGAAGGAAATTTTCCTTTATTATGAAGTATGGAATTGTATTGATGAAATGTGATTCTAAGAAGTAGGGAGTATGAAATGTAAAGTTGAGAAGAGAAGAGCAGAAGTGAAGGAAAATTTATTACCAAGGTTTTGTTGAGTGATCTGAGGTTTGATATTTGGATCTAAGGTTCGTGACCTAGTCTACAAGGTCTAGTAGTGATTGGTTCCATTGAGAAAACAAAGGAAAGAAGAACATAATAGTAAATTACTTATTTGAGCAGTGAGTTCTTCTTGTAGTTGAAATTGCATGTTTGAGTAGTGGGCTCATCTTGCATACATTGTACTACAACTCCTAATAGAATTGGCATAATTCCTAACAAGGTTAGAATCTCCTAACAAGGGCTCATATGTACTAAATGTTGTAATAGACTCCTAATAGAGTCCATCCTCTAACAAGGAATATTTATATTAGTACATCATCTTGTGGGCATCATTCCCACTGGGGTTTTCCCTCCGATCAAGGGTTTCCCTACTTAACAAATTTGGTGTAATTATCTATGTGCATCTATCGGTGGTTTTCATTTATTTTGGTTGAATGGTTAAGTATGCTTAAATAAGATAAATGTTTTAATTGTTCACCCCCCCACCCCCATCTTTGTGGACTGTTATTTCTAATAGGAACAATATGACCTGTACAAAAATATAAGGTGCCTAATTTCAAACCTTTTTCTACTACAAGAGAACCTTTTGAAACCTTCCAATTTTTATCATTAAAAGTAACTATACAACCCTCATCACCAAGTTGCCCTACTAAAATTAAATTCCTACTTAGCCTTGGAACATGTCATACCTATGTAGTAATCATTATCCACCAAATAAACAATCCGAAATCCCCTTGGACATAATCAATAAAATAACCTCTATCAGATGTAGCATGAAGTGAAGCCCTGGAATCTAAAACCCAAGAATCATCAACACTTTCTAAAGAAAGAAGCAAAGCATCCTCTTTGAATTTTTTACCACATTTGCCTCCTTCTTTCCTTTTGATTTATAATCTTCATTGTTCTTTCAAGGCCAACAATATTTTTTCTTATGTCCTAGCTTCCCACAGTACCAACAATCTCTTGGCCCTCTAGATTGAGACCTCTTCCCCTTTGATTTTTCTCTTGATTTCCCATGCTTTCTAGGATTTTTTCCTCTCTCAATCTCTCTGCCTCTATTTTTTGCATTCAAAGAAATTATTCATGTAGAACCACCTGAGGTTTTCCTATGAGTTTCCCCACCAAAAATGACAAAAATAACATCTTCAAATTTTAGGGTATTAGACCCAAAAATAAAATTACTCACAACCATTAGTAAGCCATTCTTACTTTTAGGAAAAGAACAAAAAATCAAGAGAGACCTAATTTATTCATCAAAATTAACATTCAAAGAAGATAACTAACATGTAATAGTACTAAAATCATTTAGATGATTTCTAATAGATCCACCTTCTATCATCTTCATATTAAATAAATGTTTTATGAGAAATACCTTATTTGAAGCAGAGGGTTTTTCATACAGCTTTTCTAGGGTTTTCATCAACTCTTCCTTCATCTTCACTTTTTTAATGTTAAATGTCACTAATGGTGCTTAGCATAATTGAATAATTCCAAGTGTCTTCCAATTTAAAATCTACTAGTCCTCATCTATCATACTTCCTTATTTCTTGGTTTTTTGCCTTCCAATGAGTTATATAAATCCTTCTAATAAAGATGGTCCTCAACTTTCATTTTCCTTAACTAAAAGTTATTCCCATTAAAATTATCAACCTTGAACATACCCTTGTGTGCCATCACTCCCACTTAACCATGAGACTATCACTCAACCATGAGACTTTCCTATAGAGGATAGCTTAAAAAAACAAAAAAACAAAAATAAAATGACAATGGTCTTGCTAAAAAAAACATTGATAGGATGACTTTGATACCACTTGCTAGGATTAACCATGGATATAAATAACAATTACATACAAATACAACCAATATTATAAAATAATAAATCACATAGAAGAGAACACAAGTGTAACACCCTGCAAGGGAACCCAAAAGAAATTAACCTAAAGTTTCGTTAAATTTTCCAAACTATTTTTATTTAAGAAAATAAACAACAAGATATATTATAGTGGAAGAAATAACTCACATACATTAAAAAAAATCCATAAACAAATTACATATCCTAAGTGTTCCATGATGTTGAATCACATATAAGTAAGTTTTATTAATACTAAATCTGATTCATAACAAATTCACATCATAGAATACACGCAAGTACAAACCCATTTAAATATTATACAATTACATAAGATTCCACTTAGCATAACCATAATACATAATCATCTTTCTTACAAGTCACAGGGTATGAAAAGCTCAAAGAATATACATCATTAATAAATACATCATCTCATAAGATCTTTGATAATCAAATGTAGTACAATAAAATATTGCTATCCAATAGAAATACTAGATCAAAAAGAAAGGGACAACTGCACAACCACACCTAGCATTGGCATCTAGCTGTTAAATCTCAATCATATAAGAAACACTACCACTCAACCTCATGGAACCTAAATCACACACTCCCACCATGCTGAGGAGATAATCTTAAGTCCCAAATAGATAAAAACCCCAAAAGTCATAACCAACATCTAGGTCAAGGAAAAATCTGATAACAATCTATCTCAAAGGCACCAAGACACAAGTATCATATTATCCCAGAGGCAATAAAGACACATAAGGAATATACTATGTAAGTGGCCAAGTGTCATCACATGAGCCAACTCTAAGGTTACCCTAGCGGACTCTCTGGACTCTGGCCCCCTAGTATCTATATGTGGCATCAATATCCTTTCATAAAGACAAGGCATACTAATGATGCAAGGTTGCAACAAGCATCCTCTCTACTCTCATCCTAGCCTATACTAGCACTCAAGGCATTGGCGACGAAAAAAAAAACTCTTATTAATTCATTTTACTATCATTTAATGAAATGTTAGCACTTAGTAAAATAACTTACAAGGGGTTACCGAAGAAGCCTCTTTAGGGCTTTGATCTCCATTCCAAGCCACTTCCTAACATACCCATAGGTTACCTACCCTAGGGTCATAAAAAGTACACCTCATAAAATCATAATTTTCACCTCAATTCTTTACAAGAAACTGGAGTCCTTTACAAGCAACCAGAAAGCACTAAAGACCAATCACAATAATTATCTCATCTATATACAAGAAACTAGAAGGCATCAAAAGATAATCGATCGAAAAATCAAAGGTTACAACAAGAAAGTCATAATAATCACCTCAATTTTGTACAAGAAATTGGAAAGCACTAAGAAGCACTGATCAAAACTCATCATAGAAAACACCTGACATATCACCATGTTCATGTATAAAGATCATATACATAACATCATCATAGAACAAAAACTCCCAAGCCTCTGGTAAACATCCTAAATGGTCAACATACTAGATCAAACCCAAACCCACACCAGTTAATCAAACATCACATAAAGTACATAACAAATGTAGCGTTCAGAAATTATAAGGTTTTGACAACATAAAAGTTCAATTTTCACTATTGGGTTTCAAGTTTTCATTTTTTATGTTTTTTTAAAAGTATCCTAGTTAAATAAGGTTTCCAATTAGAATTGATCAAAACATATAGATTTCATTTATTTAATTAAATCAACTAAATCTTCCTAGTTTAGCTATGTATTTATCTCAGTTTAGTAATGATCTATATAGGAAAAAAACCTTTTATTTCAACTTTAACCATAGAACCCATTGACTAGTAATCCAAGAGATCTAACTATAATAATCCCTTAATAAACACCATAATACTTTATAGATTTCAATTAAAAGAAAAAATATTGTTAAACAATAATTATAATTTCATTTACTTACTTTTAATTAAATTAAAAATTTTAATCTTCAATCTTTAATATAATTGATATTAAACTATATAATAAAATTTTAACTATTATTAAAATTTAAAAATAATTATTAAATTTTATCATAAAATAATTTTATTATTATTATTATTTTTGGTCGGTAAATAGCCAAGGCCTTCATAATTTTATTATAAAGTTAAATGTACATTAGCTATCTTCATTCAAATGGGCATTAGTAGGAAAGAACAGAGAAGAAAATCTCCAGTCTAAGCTGGGACAAGCATCCTTTATTATTACATTTTAAAAGGGGCATACCCTAGTCACCAATAATCACAACCTCTCATGCCAAATGATATACAAGGATTGGGAATGGACCCCAAATTAATTACATAATTCTATTACATTTGAGCATTTGCTTTATCCAAATCCACAAAGATACATCCAAATAGTTACAAGTTCACCTTGCTAATAAACTTCTCATACTAGAGTTGATACACACTCCTTGCTAATTCTGCTTCCAAAACCAAGGTTAGTGACAAGTAATACTTAAAAATAATCAACCTTTCATTGCCTGAAGCTATCCTAATTAGAAATGCCATCATAAAAAATAATGCTAGCTCTAAATCATACAAGAAAATAGAGAGGAAAGAGAGTTATCTAATATCCAAAATACTCATACTTCTATGCCTCATAATCTACTTTAATTAAGATAACCAAAAAAGCTAACTACTACATTAAAACTAAGAATAGTGAAAAAAAAACCCTTGGCCATGGAAACCCAACAAAGATGTTAGCTTTCAAAGAAGGTAAAAGGAACACTACAGAGACAGTCTGATCTCAAAAGAGCTCCAAAAATTATAATTCCAATATCATGTATAGGCTATCTAAGCCCTATTATTCTAATAGTAGCTAACCCAAACATTCATAGCCACCAATTCTTCAGGAACTCACTTCAGCTCAAAGTCTTGCCAAATGGGTTAATGGATACCTATGCCTAATAGACTAATAAATACTAGGATTGTTAATCTAAATAAGGGGCCTAAACATAGAAAACTAATCTATATATCAACCCCTTATTAGTCAATTATAAGATAGGAAGCAGGCTTAAATTGAGCATTAAAATACTAGTCAAGAGGTAGATATCAGATAACCCATAAAGAATCCCTCCTTGTAATTTGGTACAAAAAACTAAACAACCAGAATGTGTCCAACTACCATCTTCAATGTTATTAACACATTAGCCTAGAGATAACTCCTCATAATATGAAATAATAGAAGTCCGATGTAGAGAAAAGATTAGCTGAATTATCACCTAACATCCATATAAAAGTCATGGAAATGCTAATAGTCTATAAAACCATAAAACATTTCAAAATCAAGGAAACTAGCTATAGCATAAATCAAATTATCACCATCTACTATCCATTTGCCATTATCTAATCCTAACCAAGAACCAACACAAAAAGATTATAAATGTCATAAAATTAGCCAGTACTATTTATATATACCATATAAAAAGTCTGCCATACATCCTCAAAATGAAATTCTAGGAGCTAGTATCTCCATATATTGGAATAAGCCATTTACAAACTACCACCTATAATCCGTTACAAACATAGCCATAATCCTACCATTACAAACCAAAACTAGGCTTGAGGCTATATAGAAAATGCCAACCCTAGCATCCTATTAATTCGACCATTACAAACATCCATATACTATCCACCTAAACCCTAAACATGGCTTATTTCTTATATACCATAATCATATCATAAATGTCATTCAAGTTCTCTACTTGAAAATTAGGGGGAAATTTGAAATTGAATTTAGCCCTACTAGTATTTTCCACATTCGGTGTGCGAAAATTTAGGGCTTCAAGATCCTCAAAGGAGACCCCTTGCTGAATGTAAGCATTAACCAATTTTAGATAATTGACTAACTAGTCTTTATTCTCATCCTCCATGATGCTCCTCCAATGAAGAAGAAACTAGATATTGGCCTCCATTTTGGTCCATTCCTTGTAAAAGACATAATTCTCCTAAATCATTAAGGATGGATGACAAAAAATGACCCTCATCTCTGGTGATCTAGGTGGGAATTCTATGTATTTCTCTAGCATTGGGATCCTTAACTTGTCATCAATACTACATACTACTTGTTCCAACCCCTTCCTCCATGTGGGGTCAAAAATGTTGTGGCAAAGACTTCTGATATCCTTAGAGTTCACCTTTACCCTCGCCATATATTTGATGAATGAACCAATTATATCAATGTTGGTTCTCCATGTAAACGTCTAATCAAACACCCCCTCCTTGATTGCTCTACTAATTGAAATTCTTGCAATGCGATGTCATCCATAGGATTCAGTATCTAGTTCACCATTCCAGTTTGATGTTACCACAAAACATCATGGTGCAGGATTGAGCGGTATGCAAGACATAGACATTCGAATGCATGCTCCCTAATCTCATTCAAACAGAAAATAGAAAATGACTTCAATAAAATGAAAAGCAGAAACCTCTAGAAGCCCAGCCTAGCATAACCTCATTGGCTGATGATAGCCTTCCTAGTCACAGGAAAAATCCATAATGCTATAATCATATCCTCGAGATCTTGACAGCCAAATAAAAATTGAATGAAAGCCTCCAATACTAATGATAGGAGAATGGAGGGATATGATGGGCTCATATCCAAATCCCTAAACACCACTATCATAGCTTAGGAACCTAACTCAAGGAGACCTCTCTACCTACTCAGGCCACAACCTAGTCAAATAAACAATATTAAAAATTAGGAAGTATCACCTCAATTATATTAGCTTAATAAAGGAAAGAGAGAATAGCTTGTAAGGACACTCTTCCTAGGGCAAGATCTTTATCCATCATTATAAATTTAGAAATTTATCCCATCTACTCCTTTGTTGGCTAAACTAATCACTTTCTAATTGCCTTCTCACAAAATATGACATTTTGGATATCCTCAAATTGATCTATAAGCCCCAAAACCTCTCCTAATTTTGAATTCAATACCCAATTGGGGGTTACACACTTCCTAACCACATTTAGTATTATCTAAGAGTCCCCTTCTATGATGACCCTCTTCAAACCTAACTCTTTACATAATTGCAAACCGTTCTCCAATGCTTCTAGCTATGCCTAGTTATTAGAGGTAGGCATAGTGGATGAAGTTTTCTTTGCTACCCACTTACCTTTATCATTGTTAATGATGCATCCTCTACCTACCACACCCGAATTGCCTCTAGCTACCCCATCAAAATTGAGTTTGAACCAACCATGTAGGGGTGGTGCCCATCTACATCTATCCCTATCCTCAATTTTTTAAAAGTATACAAGAGGCAGATTAATTAGGTTGGTCCAATTCTTCTTCATAATGCCATCCCAAGTTGAGAATGAACCTTCCTCTTTCATGGATTTTTTGAGATAAGAATTCAACACTTCCACTATACAAGCCTCTATCTTTAATAGGAATTCTTCCAATTTTAATTCTCCATCACAAAAATTGCGATGATTTCTCTCCTTCTAGATCTCCCAAGCCACAATAGAGGGGCATATATTCCAAAGCTTATTATATATTCCTTTACTCCTACCTATAGGCTAGGCTATAAGGAAATTTATGAAAGATTCAGACATAGGTGTTGACCACCCTAACTTACATTTAAGCTAGTCCCAATAGGCCTAGGAAAAAGGACATCCATATAACAGATGATCCACATCCTCGCTATTGTGTTTACATAGCACACACCTCAATGGACCTAGAACACCAAATTTGGATAATCCATCAACTATCAAGATCCTATTTTGGAATGCTACCCATAAGAAGAAGCCTACCTTAGGAAGACACACTATATCCTAGCACAGTTTGAGAGGAATATCAATTTTGCTCCATCTTTGAGAATGAATCATAGCATTATATCCATTTTTCACACTATACTTCCCATTGTTTGAGGTAGCTCAAATGAGTTCATCCTTTTTTTCTACTTGCTTAATTTTCTTGATTGACATAATCTTTTCATAAGCCTCTATAGATGTGGAGTCTAACCCCAACCCTTCCACAGATCTCCAAACCCATCGATAGGAACCTTTTGAAGAGATCTTTGTCTTATAATTACCAACTTTATCCCCCCATAATGAAACCAATTTATCTTCGAGATCCTTAGGGAAGGGGATCATGGCAATCAAAGGAAGTCCATCCCAAGAGTCATCCCAAAATAAGGCTTTATCTCCCAAACTGACATCCAATGTGAGAAAGTTTCTTATTAAAGGTTGACATCTACACATAAAATTCCATCTTTTAGACCCTTTAGGTAGATTTATCATTTTGAATAATGACAAAGGATCATCTGGATTAAGGTATTTGTTATAAAATATCTTTGCCCACTTTTATTCTCTCTCTTTATAAAGAGACCATATTAATTTTGCACCTAAAGCTTCATTTTTCCATTGAAGATTCTTAATCCCTAAACCCCTCATCTCCTTGGGTTTTCATATATTCTCCCATCTAATGAGTGCCAATTTTTTATCCTCTTCACAATCTTTCCATAGAAAATTCCTAAGTTTGGGCTTGAATTTCAATAGCAAACTTTTAGAGAGAGGCAGACAAGAAAGAGGAAAGGTTAGAATGGCAGACAGGATAGAACTAATCTTGGTGATCTTTCCTGCTTTAGAAAGCCATTTATCTTTCAAGCTTCCAATCCTTGCATCTAGCTTGTTAAGAGTGTCATGCCAAACCTTACTAGATTTTGTGCCCTTCTCTAAGGCAATTCCAAGATATTTGCATGAAAACTAACCTCTTCTATAACCCATTATTTTGTAGATCTAATATTCCATTTATGTTTTAGTTTAAAAAAATATATCTCCAATTTGTTTTCATTCACTTTTTGTCCTGAGGCATCCATATAAGACTTTATGATGGCCTTAAATCCTTGAGTTTCAAAAACTATGCTCTTGCTAGGCACAATTGTGTCATCTACATATTGTTGATGCATGATATTGGGCATATTACTAGCCACCGTGACCCTTGAGATTTCCTTATTGTGGTAGGTTTTTGATATTACTCTCCCAAAAGCTTCCACCATAATGATAAACAGGGAAGGAGATAACGAGTCTTCTTGTCTTAAACCTCTTGATATATCAAAGAAACCTTTGGACGATCCATTAATGAGAATAGAAATTTTAGGAGTAGAAATAAATTTAAAATCTAGATTTATCCATTGTTGAGAGAAACCAAAAGCTTTGAGGACCTTGCATAAGAATCACCAATCAACCATGTCATATGCTTTTTGGATATCCAGTTTCATGAACATGCAAGCCTCTTTATTTTTTGATACAAAGTGAATGGTCTCTTAGATAGTAAGGATGCCATCGAGAATAGATCTACCAAGGACAAATCCTATTTGTTCTTCAAAAATTAACTTTGGCAAAAGACCTTTTAGCCTATTTGCTAATATCTTGGAGAAAATTTTATAAATCATGTTACATAACGCAATAGGCCGGAAGTCCCCTGGGTCCTTAGGCTCATCCTTTTTGTAGGTCAAATTGAGGAAGGAGTAGTTGATCTCCACAAGTAGCACTCCTCCATTTCTTGAGGCTTCTATGGATTTCCATAGATCTTCCTCGATAATATCCTAGCATTTCTAAAAAAAGAAGGCCTAAAATCCATATGGACCTGGAGATTTGTCCAAGTTCATATTAACTACTACCGATCTCACTTCTTCCAATGTGATTGATTTATTTAAAGCCTTATTCTCTTCTAGAGATATTAACTTTGGGAGAAATCTAAGCTTTTTCTCTTGGGCCTCTCTATTTGATCCTTCATAATTATTCAATATATTCTGAAAATGAGCTACGAATGTATCTGCAATTTCTTTTGGATTTTCAATTCAAATGCCCAAGTTGTTTTTAACACTAGCGATTTTACTCTTTGATCTATTATCTAGAGTGGAATTATGAAAAAGTTTTGTATTCCTATCCCCCCTCATCTAGCCATTTTTTTTGTGATTTTTGTCTCCAAAATATTTCTTCTTTGGATAGTATGTATTCCTATTTTGCGAGTTCTTTTTCTAGTAAAAGACTTTCATTATTCATGCCATTCTTAATTGTCTCTAAGTTTAGATTTTTCAGCTGATCTTGTATCCCCATTTTTTCTTTAAAGATGTTATTAAAATGTTCTTTATTCCATCTAAGTATCTTTTCTTTCAATATTTTTTATTTAGAGACGAAGATGAACATCTTGGAACCTTCAAATTTATCTAGTTTCCACCAATCTCTAATGTTCCTAATGAAATTAGGATCTTGGAACCACATCTTTTCACATTTAAATGGATTCCTAATGGGTTTCTCAAGATTACTGAATTCAAAATGATCTAGATAGTAGTTAGAGCCTACAATAGGTAGAATGGTGGATTGGAAATTTAAGTTAAGATCATCTATATTTCCTATCAAGAAAAACCTATCTAATTTTTTAGTGATGTATGAAAAATCCTTCCTTCTATTATTCCATGTAAAATTACCATTAATTGATGGAATGTCTATCATATTATGCCTATCTACCCAACCTTTAAAATCTAACAATCCTTGCAAAGAGGTGTTGAATGCCACTTGCCTTTTCTTGTAGGTTTAAATAGTATTAAAATCACCTCCAACTAAAAAGGCTTTATCCTGAAACTAGACAATGAAAGAACTAATCTCATCCCAAATGGATTTTTTCCCCACTAAAATATTGGGGCTATATATATTAATCAAAATTAATTGCAATTTTGATTTAAGACTTTGAACACTAACACTCAACCAATTAGAACTAGATTTTAAATACTGGCTACCTTCCTAGAATTCCATATTAAACCTAAACCTCTTGAAGTCCCCTCAGATTCTTGAAATATGGAACCCCAAAGACCTAGCATCTTATTTAATTTTTTACCTTCTACTTTATTTAACCTAGTTTCCTGCACTAGAATTATATTTGAATTATATCATGTTTCCTTGGGAAGGTACTACCCCTTCCCATTTATTATTAGTTAATCTATCTTCCTCTACTTTCTACTCAATCCATCTGCTTCTCTGAGTTCCTTCAATGATTTCCTACCTCTTTTACATTTCATTCTACCATAATTAGGTGAACTCTAACCTTCTTGATTCATCTGGATTCCTAGGTGCTCAACTTATTTGCTTCATTTTGAACAATAGGTGATATAGATCCACTTTGTCCTTCCATTTCTTCATTTTTGAGTTCACTTATGATCTAATGGATTATGCTTGGCTACTCTCCAATTTTCCCATATATACCTTCCATAATATCTCTTTCAATCCCTTTGACCTCTTACTCTATCACATTTCCACATATCCTAGTCTGTCCCCCCATATTGTCATCAATCTCAATTTAGTAGATTCATCTTTCTTATCTCTCCCTCCATGACTTTCTTTGTGATAAGGCACAATGATGGATTTGATTCTTCTATCAGATTTTGAACTATAGACATAATCCAATACAGTACTTCATAGATCAAGTTGGGAGTCAAGCTTTCCATAACACTGTGAAGATATATTTTTCTCTACTGATCTATTCCCCATATTCTTTTTCTAAGTACTTATCAAAGGAATCATACTTAGTAGATTTGAAGTACGAGGTAGATATATAAAGTCTGAACTTTTTTTATCCTCTTCATTTATGATTTTGGATATCTCCCCTTCATACCTTTGTAAAATAAACTCATAAGATGCCTTCTTTGTTACCACTTTTTTGTGAATCTGAGGGGGTTGGTTAAACTTTGTTCTAATCAATAATTTCACATTGTTGGAATAAAGTAGTAAAGCCTGGATATTAAACCATATTGGGCACCTAAAATCTATCCTTTCTAACTTAAAATTAGAATAGCAATCTACAAATTTGATAGCATGTCCATTGAAAAACAATTTGATACATTCATAAATGATTTTTTAATATCTACACTCATACATTGCAAATAAAGGGAATTATTTGAATAGCAAGAGATACTTACCTGGTTGCTATAGATTTCCTCTAACCAATTTAAAAGAAAGAACAAATCTTCATTAGGGCCCGTTTAAATCAGGAAAATTCCCAATTTTTGACATCCACTCCATGTAGCTTTAATTTCCTCATTGTGAATCAGATGGTATTCTCTTCATAGGCTGGTTTGACCTTTGGATTTGTCTTTCCTTTGGGGTATGCAGAAATCCTACAAACCGTCTTCGAAGATCACTGGTGGGGAGGTAGATATGGTGTAGAGACTTATCTAGGGATTCAACCATAAAAGGGGGATTGGGATGAAATGAAGTGGAAGGAACAAACTTATCAAACTCTAATGAAAGAAATTTATAGAAGTTGGGTTGGGCATATTTAGTGAGATTAAAAACCCTAAATTGATCGTTTAGGCTCTCAATTGTAAAGAATGACTACAGGCAACAATTATCAACAAAAATTGGTGTGACACAGATGGAATTGACCAGAAGATTCTTTGGTTCAATACTTCTACCATAGTTTGCCTCCTATTGCGGGTTAGATTTGTATGAGTGTTGTCTTTGACCCTTTATATCTTCATTTTTTTCCAACAAGGAGAACTTTTTTGTAGTTTTAATAGCATATTGTGATTTTTGCACCTCTCAAGAACCCTCAAAAACCTACTCTAATTTTTTCACATGACTGCCAAATTTTGCCATTTTTTGATGAGTAATATATTTAGCTCTTTCATCATAAAATAATATTTAATTTGATTATAAAATAATAATTAAAAAATAAATAATAAATCAATCTAAATGGGTTTATAGCCGCTCCACAACTTCAAATAATGTGTGATCATTGTATAGTGGTGCTCAGAGTTGTTGTACACAATGTGAGCTATTGTGGTAGTATGTAAAGGAGGGGAGGTAGGGGTGGTGGCTCACCTCTCAAAGTTTTCGTATTATTTTTTTTAAAAATATTTATTTTAAATAAAACCCATAGTAATTTCAAAGCTTCCCCTGCATAAATCCATTTTTTAATATAATATAATTATCACAATAATTTTCAATTACTATGGTAATTATATTAATATGTATATTTTTTGATAAAATTTCACCATAGATCTAGTATAGCAACCAGAATTAATCAGTCAAAATTGATAAGTACAAAACTAGTTTTCTTTTCTAAACCCCTATCCTAATTCCAAACAATCAAATTATGAATCTCTAGATTTACAAAATAAGGGTTTCCAAACTCAAATTTGTTTACAAACATTGTCAAAATGAAGAACAATAAATTCACAAACAAGGGTTTCAACCCAAATTAAATTCTGAATACAATTCCATAAACTCAACAAGATCCTACCTAGATTAGATGCTAAACAATGGATTCTCAAAGCTCGCAAGAAAATTCCCTTCCTTTCAAAAATTGTCTTTCTTAGAAATTGGCTCCTCTAAACATGTGTGTGGAGAAATGAGCTCTAAGTTTTTAAAAAAGAGCTTTCCACCTCTTAGGGTTTTAGGTTTGCAATTATGCAAAACATTTTTCTTTTTCTTTTATTTTATTTTAATTTTATGTGCAATTTTTTTGCATTTTAATTAAATAAAACTTTATTAGAATTTTTTTCTCTCTCTTTTATTAAGTCACAAGACATCTTAAATAATGTATTTATTAATTCAACTAATAATAACATTTAGAGTTTATTATTAAAATGAAACTCCTAAATAAATTATTATTAAATTAAATAAATATAATTATGCCAAAATTAGAACTTCAATTAAATATTTTTAATTCATTTCATTAATTTAATTAATTTCTCAATTAATTATATACAAATAAAAAATGATTTTTCTTTATAAAATTTTTGTTAAATTAAATCATTTAATAATCTTTTAATTTTTAGTTATAACCAAAAATTACAACAAACCTACAAAACTAATTATGAAAACCCATTATAAAGAACATAGTACTAGATCAAACTTAAGGGTCAAAATCATGAATTTAGTATTGGAAATATAGCTAGATAGATGTCAGATGTATTCTCATTTATGTCAACATGTATTTAATATTTCATATATCCAATCATAGATAGAAAATTGTCTAAGTATTACACAGATTGTAGTAGTACAGAGACATATAATGTGTACAAATGTTAGAGATTAAGTTGGGACATGCACAATTGAGGATCGATAGATGACAATGTGGTGATGTCATATATTAGTGCGCAGACCTGTATAAATGATACACCTCAAGTTATAGTTGATTTACTAGTTTTGATATTTAACAAAACATAATAGAGCATATCAAAGAATTCTATTGTATGACTTAAGGAATTATTTTGGTGACAAGATAATTACTAAGTCATGATGGGATGACATCCTAGATGTTTACCCTAAGTCATTTTTATATTTAGTCAAGGGTGTGAAAGCACCTATGGCCAATTAAGCAGATTTTTATTAGTTTATGAGATATAACTAAAGATCTTGTCTTGCCCAAATAATGGGAAGTGTAGATGTGATGCAAACTATTGTGAATAAAGATTATATCATATGTGAACCTTATGTGATGCAAAATCTAATATATGATTAGAGAAAGTGTGAGATACAATAGTAAGATAGTATTATATGTTACCTATTCTTGTGAAGAAAATTTATTGTATAATTATATGTTAGGGCAATGGGCTCTTCTTGTATACATTGTATTTAATCTACCAATTCCTAATAAGGTTGAAGCAACTCCTAATAGAGTTGATGCTTTTAATAGGGCCTAGTACTCTAATAATGAGTTGAGACACCATATGTATTTCAAAAAATCCTAATAGGGTCAATATCCTTAACATGATTTTTTTTTTAGTGGATCATCTCGTGGGTAGCATCCCCACCGGGGTTTTCCCTTAGCCAGGGTTTCCCTAGTTAAAAAATAATGGTGTTATGAGTTCTCTTTGTGCATTCTTATATTTATTGTTCAACATTGTTGGTTTAATTTCATATGCACGTTATATAGTAATTAACAATTTTTAGTTGTGGGCAAAAGTTTGTAGAATATTGATTCACCCCTCCCGCTCTCTCAATATTATCTATTTCTAACAATTGGTATCCGAGCCTAGTCACTTAGAAGAGGTTTAAAATCTTAAGTAAGATCCCTATAGATATGGAAGAGTTGAAGAGAAACCTTGAAGAGGATTTAGAACAAATTGATCTTCTCACAAAAGAAGGAGACAACTTGAAAGATGAGTATGAGAATGCAAGAGTATACATTGGTAAAGTGAAAGACAAGACTGATGATTTGAAATATGGTAAGGAATCAATTGATTAGTAACAATGATGAAGTAGGACTTCTCAGGAAAGAAAATGAGATTTTGAACATGAGTTGAAAATTGTTGAACTTAAGTTGAGTCTTAAGAAAGATGCTAGTAAGAATGAACCTGATTTGAAATCTAAGAATATAGACCTTAGATCCTAGTTGAATCAAATTAGATTGTATTAAGATAGAGCATGAAGAATTAGAAAAATACAATACCATTGTGAAAGGAGAATTAACACAAGCTGAACACCAGTTAAAAAATATTTATTCTAGCATTGAGAAAATTGATGAATAGATGTTTCACCAGAGACCTTCATATGAGAAGACATGTCTTAGAACTAGATATAGTTGTTGATTCCTTTAAAAATTTGATCTGAGTAAGATTGAATCAAGCACTAATATTGAAGTATCTAAAGAGATTGAACTAGTTGATTTGGTTATGAAACATGACAAACTTAAGGAAACAGTAAAAGTTGATAAACCTAAGCAAGATGAACCCCCCAAGGAAGTTAGACATGAATTTAGAGGTAGATGTTTCATATGCAATGAAGTTGGTCATATGAAAAGAGATAGCACAAGTAATTCTTTCAAACCTATTAATAATTTCTATTGTTATAACTGTCATGGTTAGGGATATAAAGCAATAGATTGTAAGAAAACTAAGTTTGATAGTAACAATGAAAATAGTCAAATGTTTAGGAATACTAACCCTATAGGTAATGAAAGAGGAAGATCACAATGAAAATCTAATGATGGAGAAAGATCTACTGACAAAATAAAATATATTGTATGTTACAAGTGTAACAATCCTAGGCATATTGCAAGGAATTACAAAGCACCTAAAAAGTAGAATGGAACTAATCAGGGAAGAAATGCACTTGTATGCCAATTATGTAATAATTTTGGACACACAACAAGATTTGTAGAATAGAAAAAAGAAATTTCACCAAGAATCCCAATTATAGAAGGAATAATAACAAGAAAGACAAAAGGAATAACAACAACAATGATAATAGACAAAAATAACTAGTAAAAGAGCATGTTGATGAATTTAAAGAAGTATTCATGAAAGCCAAGGATCCAGAAAGTTCTTATATAGTTTTGGAGGAATAGTATTTTGATGCACCTAATGAGAAATTGAAGTTGGAAATTATTTGTGACTCATCCTATTTGACTTAAGCATTTGTATTAGAGGCAGAGTGTCAATTGGTCAGAACTGATGTTAGAAAGAGAATTAGAAGTTGTGTAGTTAATAGAAGGTGGAAGACATAGAGAGGAAGCTTAGATATGCTCGTACAAAGATTTTAGAGCAATTTATGAGTGATTTGATAGTGAATTCAAGTGTGAAGAAAGGAATTTGAAGTGTCAAATGTAGAAGCCCTAAAACATAATATTTAAGGTATTTTGTAAAGCTTGAATTAAAATTTTTAATGCATATAGTTAAGAATTATGAAAATTCAAACTATGTATGATGTAAGTGAGAGACTAAGGTATAAGTTCAATAAACACATTTTTTTTTCTCTTATGGATGATCTAATAGTAGTATTTTCCCAAATCCCACCAAATGTGCTTCACATAGAAGATGTTCAAAGCTACATTCATTGTAAATTTGAGAGCATTGGAGATTAGGACATACATAAGGATTTAGGAGTTATGTGTAATACTAATGTAACCCTTAAATATGAGTATGCAAACCTAAATAAGTTGAATTTGATGAAGTATATGTTCAATATGGAGTTTCAAAATCATGAATGGACTAGGATTATCTTGAGCAAAGTTTATGATGAGATGTTTTTGATAGATGATATACTAATTGCAATTAACAATGACTTAATTCACAAGGTCACTAGTCTGAGCAATGAGGGATGCAATCCAATAAGTGACAAGAATGTAAGAAAGATAGCTGAGACAAACCTGTATTCTAGATTTGATATAAGAAACATGAAGGTGTTGGAAAGAATTGATTGATTGTGTGTTTTCTTTGATGTCACACAAATTTCATATTAGTTATCAGTCAGTGCATGCCAAGCTCACTTGATCAGTGAAGACAATTTTCCTTGTCTACTGAGTACTCCTAAGTCTACTCTGTATAGAAGGTAGTATCTACTAAGCTCACTTGGGCGTCGAAGGAATTTATGTAGAAAAGAGTGTTAACCAAGCTCACTCATTTAACAAAGGAAAATTGAATAGAGCTAGCATTAACCAAGTTCACTCTATTACCAAAGGAATTTTGTAAGTTCATAGTGTTAACCAAGCTCCTATTGGTTAACACAAGAAATTGCTTCAGAATCAGTTTCTACGGAGCTGCATCGACTACTAAAGGATTTTCTTATTTTGGCATGTAAAGCTTAATTATTTTACCCATTGATTCTAGAAAACTATGGTAATGAATATGGGTTATTCTAAATTATATTTGAGCCAACTTGATAATCTAGAAGGTATAAGTAAAAGTTTAATTTGTGATTTGAAAGTATGCAAGTTGAATGAATTGAAAGAGATAACAAGAGAGGAAGCAAACTTAAAGGATAAGTAGGTATCCTTATGGAGTAGAAAATTATTATTCAATCAAGAAGGATCAAGTATAAGAAAGAATAGAGACCTATAATCAGCAATTCAATTGCATCACAATTAGGTCATTTCATTGTTACTTTCTAACCATTGTAGCAATGATCTAAAATCTCTTAACAGAGTTGGTTTAACAACCATTTATAAATCCTCTAACAAGGTGGAAATTCCATTGAATTTTTTCAAGACCTCTTACAAGGACACTCCTAATAGGGTGATTAAATCCTCTAATAGGGTCAAAACTAACATGTTCTGTAACCTTTAGCAGGGTTGGCTCCTACCAGGGTTCACTTTAGAAGAGTGCAAAATAGTAACTAGTTACAATTGATGGTTTTTCCCAAATTAGGTTTCCACATTAAATCCTAGTGTCATATGTGTTCATGTTATTTATTTCATTCTTGCAAGTATATTAGTGACAATATCTTAATATATACTAAGTTAAACACACTCAACATTTACCAAGTTACAACAATTTTTGTATGCTTACCAAGTATCAACAGTAATTAGTTTTATCAATTTGAATTTTATTTGACATCTAAAAGATCTAGGATTTATTTTTGTAGTAATTAATTCACCTTTCCCCTCTTAGTTACTCCTCTTATATTTACAAAAATTGGTATTAGAGCTTTTGGTTTTTGTAGAGAAGGTTTCAACGACCTAAGCTAAAGATCAAGATGCCTTACAAAAGAGAGATTCCAAAACTGAACAGAGATGACTTTGTAGCATGACAAGGACTTATGAGGCTTTGTCTAGCTACCATTAGTGATTCAAGCTGTAAATATCTTGATGAAGAATATAAGACTCCCACTAGAAAATTATCATTTGAAGATATTTTTGAGAAAAAGAACCATAACATCATGATGATTGATATTGCATCTGCTCTCAATTATGCTAAATTTGGTGAGGTCAAAGACTATAAAACTTCTTTTGATATGTGGAACAAACTAAAATAAATCTATGGAGGAGATGACAATGTAAGAAGAGCCAAATTAGAAAACCTTAGAGGACAATATGAGAAGATGAAAATGTTGTAAAATATGTGGAAAGAATTAGGGCCAATGTTAGTACAATCAAAGCATCTAGAAGAGAAATCAAATAGGAAACTATTGTAAGAAAAATACTTAGAACTTTGCTTCCCATCTATGCAATCAGAGTGTATTCTATTCAAGAAAAGAGATGTGATCCAAATAACAAGATAGGCCTAGATGCCCTAGTAGGAAGATTGATAGCTTCTAAATGAGACAACTTTGATAACTATGTTCCTACTTCCAAGAATATTGAGTCTACATTTGAAGCTAAACTCCCACTCATAGAAAAGGGCAAGAAAATGAAAGACAATCAATCAAGAAGTGAGGAAGAAACTAAAGAAAGTTTTGATAGTGATCTTGAAATTGTTGAAGCCCTACTTACAAAGAAGTATTCCAAGAGTAGAGGAAAATATAAAGGTAAAACCCCTCTAATCTATTTTTCTTGTGAAGAAATTGGTCATATTGTTGCTAGGTGTCCAAACAAAGAAAGTAAGGAAGAGAAGAAAAGCCACAAGTAAAAAGGCAAGAAGGAATTCAAAAGTCACAAATCCTACAAAGACAAAGGTATGAAAACTTGTTGTATGGCTAAAGATTCTGATAACAATGAAGATGAAATAGTATATATTGGTGTGAAAGATGAATCTGATGATGAAGGTGATAAGATGACAGTTGTCTCTCATGTTTGTAAAAATGATACATGGATCATAGATAGTGTATGCTCTCACCATATGATTGGAGATAAAACTAAGTTTGAATATTTTGAACACTATAATGGAGGTAGTATAAGGTTTGAAAATAATGGACCTTGTTGCATAAAAGGAAAAGGCTATACCTCATTAACCAATGAAGTTGTATGTGACAATGCCTATTGGATTGAAGGACTAAAACATAATTTGTTGACTGTGGCACAACTAAACAACATTGGATTCAAGGTAGAGTTCATGAATGACAAGACAAGACTACTAGATAAGAAAGGAAATTTGATTGGATCAGGCAAGCAAACAAAAGGTAACCTATTTTATCTTGATCTTGGTGATTGCTCATGTTTTATTGCTCAAATAGAAGAAAGGTGGTTATGGCATAGAAGACTATGTCACGTAAACTTTTATAATATGGTCAAGATAAGAAAACTCAGAAGAGTAAGAGGTATACCTAGTTTGAAGAAACCTAATGTTGGATTATGCAAAAATTACCAAATTGGTAAAATGGGAAAGACTAGTTTTAAGAGCAAAAACTATCAGTCAAAAGATGTCTTGGAAATTGTGCATATTATTTTATGTGAACCCATTGGAATAGAAAGTAATAGTGGAAATTTTTTTTTCATTCTTTTTGTTGATGACTATTCGAGAATTATGGCTATTATGTATCTAAAAGTAAAATTAGAAGCTTTTGAGAAATCCAAATGGTATCTAGCTAGAGTAGAAAAAGAAACTGGAAAAGAATTGAAATGCTTAAGATCAAATAGAGGTGGTGAATTCATCTCAAATGAATTCAACAATTTTTGCATTGAAAGAGCAATCAAAAGACAAGTATTAGCTCCTAGTTCTCCTGAGTAGAATGGGATATTTGAAAAAAGAAATAGATTCATCATGGGTTGTGCAAGAACACTAATGATTGAGAAGAATGTTGCTATCAAACATTGGAAGGAAGCTATCAGTATTGTAGTTTATACTTTGAACCAAGTTTAGTTGAAGAAGGACTCAAAAAAAACTTCGTATGAACTATGGTATGGCTAAAATCCCAATGTAAGTTACTTGAAAGTATTTGGAAACAAATGTTATATCTTGAAAGAATCTAGAAAAGGAAAATTTGATGTAAAAGGTGATGAAAGAATATTTCTAGGATATTCTTGCAGAAGTAAAGCATACAAATGTCTAAATTTGTCCACTCACAAAATCATAGAAAGTGTACATGTGAGAATTGATGAATTTGTAGAAAAGAGTGAAGAAGAAAGTAGAAAGGAACCAGAAGATTATAGAATATTTTTTTACTATGAACCTGATACATTGCCAAACACATTTGACAAAAAAGAGACTTCATCTCTTGAGCTCTTCAAGTCTCCAATAGTTATCAAGTTGCAGGAAGTGCAAACCAAGTCACAGGGACTAGAGTCACATTTAGAGGCTATCGAGTTAGTGCATACCGAGTTTGATGGACCCAAGCCACAAATAGAAGGACCTGAGTCTAAAGTTGAGATTCAAAATGAAGATAATACAATTCATTCAAAAGTCAAAGAACCTATATTGGCTAAATATGTTATAAGGCATCATGCAGCTAACCAGATGATTGGAGACAAATTAGATGGAACAATGAATAGAAGCAAACTAAAAGGTACATGTTTACTTGTTGAATTTGAACCTAGAGGTGTTAAGGATGTACTGGAAAATAAAAGTTGGATTGAGGCTATGAATGAAGAAATAGAATAGATAGAAAAGAATAAAACTTGGACTCTTGTTTTGATGCCCAAAGATAAAAATGTGATTAGTCCAAAATGGGTATTTAGAAATTGTAACACCCCGCTCAAGAACCCAAGAGAAATAACCTAACATGTTACAATGTTTACTGAACTATTTTTTTTTAAATGTTTGAACAACATCAAGATAACATTAATGCAGAAGCAATATAATCATGCACATCAAATACACATTTGCAATTATAGATACAGTTTCAATTCCTCAAGGGTTCCTTTATGTTAAGTCACATTTAATAATTTAAAATTAATTAGTTTAAGTTTCAACTACAATGCCACATGATCATTAAGAAATAATAGATACATAATCACATAAGAAAAGCATAAGTATAACTAATACAATAAAAGTACATCCAATTAATAACATCCATTGCACATGTCATAGGATATGTGCGAATAGATACAATACATCAAAATACATGATAGCATTATTACATCATCTGAAAAGAAGTCTCTGAGATAAGAAATAAGAATGATAAAGGTACATCTTCTACAATGAACATCCAATAGCTGGCAAAGTGAGGGGAACCCAAATGGTAAGAAGACACTACCTCCTGACTGCGTGGTTACCTTGTTAGGCTTTCACTCCCATCGTGCAGGGAAGATAATGAATGATCCTCATATGACTAATCAAACATAAAACATTCCTAGGCAAGGAATTCCTAATAGCCAAAACTACCTCAAAGGTAACACATACGACTCAAGAAGATAAAATAATCCAAAAGTAAGAATACTCAAACCAATACCAACACCTCATAACCAAACATCATACATGAACATAGTATAAATTGAATACCAAGATCATAAGATAAAGTCAATGAAAGATAATCTCCTCAAGTCAAAAGCCACATGTCAAAAGTACATCATCCATAAATCACCAATCATCATCAATGAAAGTAAATAACCACAATAAACACATCCAACAATAAGTACACCACTAGAGGTACACAAAATCTAGAAAGGAGACTCAAGCTACATACTAGGGAGTGTCATCACATGGTCAAACTACTTGAGTTACCCTGGACTGATCTATCAATAGACCCCAGACCCTCAAGCATTGAGTTACCCTAGACTGGTTACTCTGAACCCCGGACCCTCAACATGACACATGTGGAACTAGAAACCCCTCTCAAGAAGATGAGGCAACTAGTTATACTATCATCCCATTCCCATCCTTAGTCTATACAAGCACTCAAGGCATGGGCAGATCAAATATCTCTAACTTATCTTTTTAGTGTGTTTTCCCCCCAAAATATTAATTACTAGATTATCACTTATTACATAACTTACAATAGGTTACCCTGGCACTGACCACTTTGGGTCCCAGACACCTACTGCAAGCCACTCCCTTTTCTAAGAACATAAAACATAGTTGTGTCCCATACCACAATAGCCATAATGATGAAGCTCAGTTCCTTAACAAGCAACCAGAAAATAAGATGGTTCTCCCATCCAAGTACACATAAATGCTCAACAAAGTAAACCTTATAAATATAATTTTCAATTTGAATCACAAGACACATCATTACATCCAGCCATGTAAATGGTATAAAAGAAATCTCACAAAGCCTCTGGTGTACATCCTAGATTGGTCAACATCTAATCAACTCCAAAATCCCAAAGCATAGATAGTACAAACAAAATAGTACAGTTTCATAGTTTCGGTTTGATTTGGAAATACACGATAGAGTAAAAAGTAAAGTTTTAGTTTTGTGTTCAATGTACATTTCAAGTGTAAATGATTCTCAACATTACTCATACAATACACCCATATATTTGTTTGAATTAAGGTTTAAATCTCCAGTTTAATACATGTTTTCAAGTAAGTTTCCCAGTTAACCCTCATAATTAACCCATTACTATATTTGAATGATTACATAATTACCCTTATCTGACTTTAAATCCGTATTCCAAATGATATAAGGATAACTATCTATTTAAAACACTAAAATAATAATTATTGATTTTTAAATAAATTTAATTGCAATTTAATTAAAACTCAATATCATTTATTAATAATAAGTTCAACATTTAATTTCATAACTTCCAAAATTGTTTAATCCAATTAGAATTATTAAATTAATGAAATTAATACAATATATTAATCCTTATTATTCATCTATTAATTATACATCAATTTAATATTTATTACTAAAATTTATTAATAAAATTAATAATTAATAATTTCAATTAATTATAATTCATTTAATAACATTGATAGTTAATCATTTAAACTAAATACAATTTAAATTTAATAATACTAATATTTAATAAATTATATTGAATAAAAATTAATTTTAATAAACTTAACAATTAAAAATTATAATTTAAAAAAAAATTAATTAAAAATAATAATAATAATAAAATTACATATGCGATTAAGGCCTGTCAGCCATAGAGTACAACGCTTGCCATGCGACAGGTTGACTACTGCCGCAGGCAGTGCCTGCGTGTAGCAGTACACCTGCACATGACAATGCACTAAATAGAGGTAAGGGGGGGTTGGGTTAATCCCTCCCCCATCACATTTTATTTTTTCAAAATTATATTTTTAATATAATTCATTTTTTATTAGACAATTCCCCCTCCATGATCACATTAAAAATGTATATATATATATATATATATATATATATAATGATTGAAATTCTAGTCTAATAGGAAAGATAAGTTGAACCATTCAAATTTTTAATCTAGGATTTTCATTTCCAAAATCAAACCCTTTCCAAATTTAAATTTCTCGCTTCCATTTTAATTCAAACCCAAATCTCAATTTAATACCAATTTCTTTCAAATGTACAACAAGGTTTTCTAGATAGTTATTTCAATCCAAATTCACAGATGAAATCAAATAGCAAAAGATTCAGAATGAAGGGTGGCAAGATTCATACAATAAAATTTGAGAAACAATTTTCAACAAGCACAAAGAAGACAGAGATCCAAAAGTATTTCTACAATGGTTCACAAACCCTACCTTGATCTGATGCTAACAATATGGTGAAACCCTTGCTAATCCAAACCCTTCAAAGCTTCCAAAGATTTCTTTTCCTTCCCCTTCCAAAAGTGTGTTCCCTAAAACCTGTGTGTGTAATAATGACCCAAAAACCCTCTAATATAAACTTTAATTACCTTTTTAGGGTTTCTATCTCCACAACTCTAAAATTATAATTATTTTATTTAATTATTTCTTTCATGCACAATTAAATCATTTTTATTAAAATATTATTTTATTATTCCTTTTATACACATCAAATGAATCATTAAATTACTTTATTTGATTTTCCACTTGACTCCACTTTTATTTAATTTATTAACTTTTAAATCTCATGTGCGAATCATGTGAACTTAAATCTTTTTCATAAATTAATATTTTTTCACTTCTTAATTCATCTTTGAACATTTAATTTGATAAATATTTATTAACTTAAATAACAATAGTATTTAGCATTTATTAAAAAATGAACTCTAAATATATTATTATTAAATTAAATAAATATTATCACGTTCTAAATTTATTCTTATAACTTTTATCTTCAAATTCAATTCTTTTTATTTAATTAATTTCTCAATTAATTAAATATGATTAAATATTAAAATGTCGTAATAAATTTTCATTAAATTAAATCATTAATTTAATCTTTTAATTAGAATTAATTAATAGAAAATTCATCAAAGAGTCATAAAACAACATACGCACAAAAGACTCACAGGTTTTAAAAAGGGTAGATAGTTTGTTACGAGTCCTCCTTGCAAGATAAGTATTATAGGCTATGGCTGGGATTGGACCTAATCATTATCTTGCCATTCTCACCATTTGAGTATTTGTAAATGGGCATGCTCATCTTGGCAATTTAGGGAAGTCGATGCTCGGTACCTACATCCTACATAAAAGATGAGCATGTACACACACACACACACACACACACACACACATCTAAACTAAATAGGCAATGGTGGGGAGTGGTGCATCATGTAGATCCGACTTGCAGGTGACTACGACTCCCTCCCTTAACCACATCAAACACGTCAGCCAAAAACATAAAATAAAAACGCGCACCATACACATGCAAGTATGGGGTAAGTATCATAAAAATCACAATTTGTAATATCAAATGCTCAAGTATAATAATGCATCTCTATCAATACAAACAATAGTCATCATTAAAGACATCACATTAACATTGTTATGAAAGAAACCACATTTACTAATTAGGAATCATCAAGACATCATTAACAACACGTGAAATGAAAATAAATAAACAATTATAACCAATATATTTGTAATTCAATACATGAAATAATATCATAATATTGTAAATCTAGTATCTCTAAAACTAATCAATGCATAAAATCAGCCTAAAAGAATTTGACAATAAGAACATAAAAACAAACTATGGGTGGGCACTATAGAAATAAGCTGAATGAAGATGAAAAAGTGTCAAGAAACGAAGAAAGCTTGGTCTGTAAAGGCTATTCTCAAGAAGAAGGTATTGATTAAGGTGAGACTTTTGCTACTGTTGCAAGATTAGAAGGTGTTAGGACTTTATTGGCATATGCAACTTACAGAGGATTCAAAGTATATCAGATGGATGTTAAATCTACATTCTTGAATGGAATACTTGATAAGGAAGTCTACATTGAATAACTAGAAGGTTTTGTTGATCTTAACAAAAGGGACATGGTTTGAAAATTACACAAATCCCTATATGGTCTAAAACAAGCTCCTAGAGCCTAGTATGAAAGATTACATAACAATTTGATACAGATTGGTTTTCAAAGAACAAATGATAGTAGTAGCCTATATATCAAGGAAGGACTAGATAAGAAGATTGTGATGGAAGAAATATTTGTGGATGATACTCTATTTATAGGAAATGATGACTTATGCAAAGCATTTTTAGAACAAATGAATAAAGAATTTGAGATGTCCATGTTTGGTGAAATAAAATTCTTTGTTGAATTGCAGATACAACAAAAAAAAATGGTATCTATATCACACAATCTAAGTACATCAAAGAGATAATAAATTTGGAATAAAAGATTCAAAACTAGGTAGAACCCCCATGAGTAAAAAACTTAAGCTCATGAAAGATGATGACTAAAAAGAAGTAGATCAGACCTTATATAGATCAATGATTGGGAAATTATGGTATGTAGTACACAAAAGGCCTAATATTGCCTTAGCAGTTGGGATAGTGGCAAGATTCTCAGCAAAACCCAGAGAAAACCACATAATGACAATAATGGTACAAACTTGAAGGCAATCTTGACTTAAAAGTATTTATTGATGCTGATTGGTTAGGAAATCTTGATGATAGAAAAAGCACTAGTGGTGGAGCATTCTTTCTTGGTAAAAGGTTGGTATCTTGGACAAGAAAGAAACAAAATTACACATCTCGATCCATAATAGAAGTAGAATATGTGGCTATAGTAGTGAATTGCTCTAACATTGTTAAAATTCAAATAATTGTTGGAAGGAATGAAGGTTGAAATCAAAGAGCCAATATTCATGTATTGTGATAACACCAGCGTAATCAACATATCAAAAAATATAATGATCCATTCCAAACAAAGTACAATGCTATAAAATATCACTTTGAAAGAGAATTAGTATAGAACAAAGAAATTAGATTGAAATATGTGCATACAAAAGAGAAAATTGTAGATATATTCACCAAGCCATTACCTAAGGATGCATTTTTGTATCTAAAAGGTAAGCTAGGGGTCATTCCCCTATTTGAAGCTCACTAAATAAAGTTTGGTGATGCATTAATAGGAACTAAGTTGAAGATCAATTAGTTGATGTAGTATTGACAAGGTTATATTGTAGATGAATTTGTACTAAGGGTACATTGACACTAATCAGAATTGTCTTTAGTATGTGTTGTCAAAGAGGGAGAAGTTTACTATCATATCTTTCTAAAATTTTGTAATTCCAAGAATGTTAAGTTAAGTAGTTCCTTCATAGAGGGAGAATACTAGGAGAAGTTTTCTATGTAAAATCAAATATGGAGAAACTTTCTAATAGAGGGAGTCTTGTTCTCAAAATTTCATTATGCTATGACATGTTGTGTTGCCATCAATGCCAAAGAGAGAGAATATTGGATACAACTGATTAATTGTGTGTTTTCTTTGATGTCAGAAAAATGTTATATCAGTTTTTAGTCAGTGCATATGAGCTTACTTGGTTAGTGAAGATAGTTTTCCTTGTCTACCAAGTGCTCATAAGTCTACTCTGTACAGAAGGTAGTTGTAGATGCTCAGAAATGGTTTGCATCTACGATTTCATCAAAATAAAGCTCCATTTGACATATAGTGCACTCTTTGAAAGCAATAGTCTTCACCTCATTTAAACTAGTCCTCATCTCATCCCTTTGGTCTTATTTCATTCATGTCTTCATTCATCACCATTATCATGTGTTCCAATGCACCAAATCATCTTCATCTTGCATTCCTATAATCTTGCATCATCCTACACTGTCTGCCAACCTTCTAGGGCTTTCCACCTAGTCTAGCCTTAGTCCAACCCTTTTTTGACCAAATTTGACCATTTTTTACTGATTTGATTCATGTTCTAACCTTTTTCCACCATTTTGGGTAGTCACACAAAGTTTTAGGTCATTTTAAGTCTAGTCGAGCTATTTTTGGCCCCCAAAGCCTTTTAGGGTGCATTCTGCACTTTTTGAGCACACTTGGGCTTCCCAAGTGTGTCATGGGTGCACTTGGTACTATCATGGCACACTTGGGCTTACCAAGTATGCATTGGGTGCACTTGGGTGAGTTTTGGGCGCACTTGGGGTAGTAGGATGCCTCAAACTGCTCCCAAAGCCCCTATGTTGCACTCTAGAGGCCATAACTTTTGCATTTCAACTTTGATTTTTGAACCATCAGTTGCATTGGATTCATATCTTCATTGCTAAAAAATTTAGCTATCATTTTCATTATTTTATCACTATCTTGAGTGGTAACCCTTGAAAATACTCTTGGGCCCCTGAATTGACATCACTTTTCATACTAATTCATCCTATTTTCTCATTCCACTAACTCTAATCTTTTGGCCAAATTGATTGTATCTCAATAGTGTCTATCATAATTCATATCCTCTCTCACATCAATTTCACATCATTTTGGAACCATTTTAACATCATCATAAATCATATCAAATCAACTTGCAACCACTTCAAATAAGCTCGAAACCATTTCATATCAACTCAAAATCACCCCAAATCAACTTAGAATCACCCAAAATTGGTCCTAATAATCAAAAATCATATCAAACATCCCAAATCAATCATCATTTTTCCATTCCAAGGCATTGTTGTGGCTTTCAATGCCTTGGGAACCTATCAATCAATCAAATCTTATCAATCTAGCCTTAGTACTATCATGGCTCTCAGTGCTAGGTAAAACTATCATTCATGTCATCTGATCTTTGACATTGTCGAGGCTCTCAGTGTTACATCATGACATCATCAAACCACTTTAAAAATATTGATTGTTTCTAACGATATTATTATTATCAACCTTATCAATCAATCTCAATCTTGTAGCATTTACGATATTGGTTAAATGTTACGTATCTTTAATTCATGTCATGTGTCCTTGGCATGTTATTAATTTTGATCAATCAATAAATTTGACCATGGCTTTGGTCTACCTATCATCATGCTAGTCAATTTTCACTATCACCACACTTCATCAAAGGATACTGTCACACTTATTTAATCAATCTGGCCAATCATTTACTAATTTTCTCTATAGGATTAAATAACCCATAATTTAATCCTATCATTCTTACTAATTATTCTTCCTAATTTTCATCCTCAATCAATTAATTAATTTTATTAATTAATTGATTTATCATTCAAAAACCATGGAAATTCACAATTTCCTAAGTCACATTTTCCACCATTAATTCTATTTTACTAATTTCTATTGTGTGGAATAATGGATTTTCAATTCAAATATTCTACATAATATTAACATTATCATGACACATGGGTGTTACACCTCGTGGATTCTCCTTTCACACATGGCTAAGATATGTCATAATCCAAGATTCTTATTCCCTTATGCATATCCATATTTGGCTTCCTTTTTCATGGATTCTTGGCTTTAAGTGGGTTTGAGGTATCATATGATGTGTCATAGATTCTCTTCCCTCCTTAGCCAAGTTTGATTTCCAAGTGTCATAGAATCATACAATTGGCATCTTGTTTCATATGTGTCATGGATTCTCAAAGAAATCTCTTGCCATGTCACATATCCAAGGTGACAATTCCAATGCTCTCATCCTCTATTTTGATTATAAAATGAGCATTCGTCCTCTCATTTCTGGCCCCTAATTCTTGAGTTCTTAAATACCTAGTTTTTGAGTCATTTTCTTCATCTCTCACACTAAAACCAAAACTTCAATTATTCTCATAGAATTATGCATATCATAGGGCCTTTTTCTTCAACATTGTGTGCACTATAGGCAATTTGGAGCTACATCACATGGAGAAGAAAGAAGGACATGGGAGCTACAAGTGAAAGAGGGAGTTTTGAATTTATTTTTCTTTCTTTTGATTCATTTGGATTTCATGGTAGACTAGAGAGTGTTAGCATATGATTATTGAGTTTGTGATTTTCTCATAGTATGTTATACATTAGCCCATTTTCTACATCCTACAATTGGTGAACTCAATGTGAACATGCTTATCTAACTTGGATTTTCTTGTTTTGTGCTTGTAGGTACAAGGAAGGAGCTCACTTGGAAGGGTATAATGACTATCTAAACTTCCTTATCATACTTATATTAAGTAGGGGGTCCAATAATATGGTTATATCCTTTCATTTCATTCATTTTTTTAGCTTGCTTCCCTAGGGTGCACTTGGGACCCCTAGGAGTAGTTATAAGGGCCTAGGAACCACCAAAACCCCTTCCTATTGTTCCCAATTTACCAACTACACCCTTATAGGCCTAAAATACATCATGGATGCAGTCTACATTGTCTAGGCACACTTGGAAGTATAGGTTTCAAAATTTGCAATTTCTAGGTCTTATTCAGGCACCATTTCCCCACAACTTGCCTTTGATTTCTCAATTGTGCCCAGAAACTACCAAGTGCACCCTACTAGGCCCCAAATATGTCATGGGCATAGTATATATTTTTTGAGTACACTTGGGGGTGTTCTAAGCCATTTTGGCCTTCTAGGGTGTAGCCTACTCTGTTAGAGCACACTAGTTCACAAAAAACACACACATAACACAGAATCTATGTCTAAGGTTTCTATCACTCTCTAGGACATAGGTTAAAGGTTTTTGTGTTACAGATGGATTGTTTGCAACATGTGGAAATAATTGGATGAAGACTAAGCATTGAAAAACTACTAATTTTTTTTTACAGGATGTTGTTGAAGACCATTGTGTACTTGTCAAAACCATGTGTATGGATTTCCTAGATTAGATAACAGTTCATTTGGTGCTTAAAATAAACCTTTTCTTTTCTATCTAGTGTGTTTATGGTGTTTAATCCCTAGGGGTTACATTGGATGTATCCTCTCCCCTCACCATTCATGGATCTTGGGTGTAAGAGAAATCCATGTAACTTCTATATGAGGCATGCCTTGGACCAAGATACTCAATATTGGGTGTGCTAGGGGACGACCTCAGAGAAAAAATGGGGCCAAAGCCAAGTCAACGTTCCATTTGCTATATAAAATTTATTTATGGTGAAAGCAATGTAGGCAATATTTTTGCATGATAGCTCTCCTCTAGTACCCTTGTGGTGCGTCAAACCCCATTGTCGAGGCTAGGAGAACTTTTGCAGAAGTTTACCATTCACTTGCCGAACGGAATGCCCTTACTAAAAACCATGTTTTAGTGGCCAAAATCCTTTCTATCCACTGGCTCAAGGGGTCACCCATGCTCATGAAGACATCCTACACTCTCATGGTCCTTAGTAGATGCAACAGTCCCTTGGGAAGTGGATCTTGGTAGCCTTGAGAAGTGAGTGCACTATAAGGGGGAGCCTGTGGTGCTAAGGTCCTAAGTTGTCTACTCTAGATAAGTCTAGCTAAACTTTGGTTCAAGTAGGAATTCAGTGGATATAGTCCTAAAGCCTATGTTGTGGTGTGTTTGTTCACTTTTAACAATAGCTATTCTTGTCTTAATTTGTCTTGCATGAGTGTAAAACATTAATCAAGATAATAGCCAACATTTAAATATACACCTTGAACTTTCTCAAAACATTACACATTGTCAGAAAAGTATAACCTTTGTCACATCTTTGCAAAATTTTCTCAAATACATTCAAGACTTTGAAAACATGGCCATTTCTAATCCTAAATGTCCTTGGCATAACATAGGTTTCATCCTTGCAGAGAACCACTTGCATTCACCATAATTTAGGCCTCATGCTTGCATTACCTAGGCTTCATTTTGCATCTTTTAGTCTTCACTTAGTATTCCTCACCTTTCACATTACATTCATTAGGGTTTAGTTTTCATCCTTCATTCTTTTCATTTCAATCCCAAAACTTGCATTTTGTATTCTTCATCTTGCATCTTTGCATACCCAACCTTAATCTTGCACACTTTGACCATAATTTTGAACCCCAGCACCTAGAATTGCCTTAGTTTCAGCTCATCTACCCTAAGTGCACTCTTAAAGTACCAACTATGCTCAAACTAGCCCCAACTACACCATATGCATAGTTGGTACTATCTAGGTGCACTTGGTAGTCTGAGAACCTAGTTTGGGTGTCCAGACAGCATTTTGAGGCTTTAAAGGTGTCCATAAGTACTTGGATAGGCCCCCCTATCTTAGCATGCCCTAATTTGCATCCTGTACTTCCTATCCTCCATTTTCTTCCCTTAGGACATCATTCCTTAGGTCATAACCTCCATTCTGCATCTCCTAACCCATCTTAACATCAACCCCAACATCCTAGTTGTCTGGCATAGCAACTTGGCAACCACCTATCTCAGATTCAGTAGATATTCAACCTAGCTTCCCAACTATGCCATGAAACTACCAATTGCACCCAAACTAGTCTGCTGTTAGGGCACATTTGGGCACTTGTATGACCATTTTAGGCCCTGAAATTGCATGCTAGGACCCCAAAACTGCATCTAGGAGCCTCTGTACCTCCCCATTCTACATTTGACCCAAAATCATATCTTGCACCCAAAATCTCATTTTATACCTTAGGACCTTTGTAAATTACATATCCAACCAGCATAACCACCATTTCAAGTCCCTAAAACATCATTTTGAACCCCCAAAAACTTTGAATTTAGTGAAAAATCTTAACAAAAGTATGAGTCCTAGAGTATCTCCTAGTGTTGACTAGTCTTTTTATCTTTTCTTATCATTTTATTTGGTCAAATTTTTTCTATCTTGGTAGATTTTACCTTGTCATCTTTATCATTTTGATCTTTTTTTCTTTTATCACTTTTTGGTCAAGATCAAAAGTCCATTATCACAAGGTTAAACTCCTAGACAAAATATTTTCTAAAGATTTCACCTAAGTTCAAAAACTTTTCATAAACCCTTGCCATCACATTATCATATTCCTAAATGTCATTTTGACTTACCTTAGTGGTATATCCCTGCTCATCTTACATTGATCAAAACCTTAGCATCATTCTCGTTATCAAACCTTATCAACTTGTCTATCGCCTAAATTGTCCTCTTGATTACTTGTCCTCATTTTGAATATCCCAAACGTCATTATCAACCCTATAATACCATCTTTGGCATAGTTCACCTTGCATAAATCAACCCCTAGTGTCATTACCAAGTCCAAAATCTAACCGTAACCTTCATTTTTCATACTATAGGGTAATTTTCATCTCCTTTAGTCAATCTCCAAAACGTCTCTTTGCATTTGCATTTGCATAACATCCCTAGGAAATTTTCACTTTGCATATCAAAACCATAGTTCATTTAGCATTTTTTCACATTGCATAACATCCCTAAACACTTAAAAATCCAAAAAACTATCATATCTTGCATTCCCACATCCTCATTATCAAGTTTTGACCTGTTTTACCAACTGCACACTTGAAGTGTGCAGTTGGTAATTTCAGAGTGCACTTGGTAATTAGGGACTTCATTCTAGGTTCTAGAACCCTAATCTAAACATTTTCACCTTACATTGCATCCCTAAACCTTGCAAAACACTCTAAATCACTCAAAACATTCACATTTTGCATTTTAGGCACCCTAACACCTCTGTTTGCCCATTGCATACCTCCTACTTACCAACTGCTTACCTTAAGGGGCCCCAAGTGCACCAAGGGCACACTTGGTACTATCTAAGTGTAGTTGGTAGTTTAGGTGCACACTTGGTAGGAAAAAAGTCCATTTAGGCTTTCCGCCATTGCATCTGCATCCTTGGGTACCATGCCAGCACTTACTAGGACACAATCAACTTAGAGACCTAAAGAACTCTATCAACCTTTATTTTTGAGGCACCAACACAACCAAAACCTCATCCAAGATAGAATAAAAGAAAGAAAACCCAACAAATCTTTGATGAAGACCAAATTGAGGCATCACAACCTTTACTTCTAGACCCTTTAAAAATGTATCTGCAAGATCACCATAACTAGGAGATGATGCAAAAAACTTGAAACAATGCACCTACCATGAGGTTTCCTCCAAAAACTTCCCCTACACATGAGATGGTCCAATGGAGTCCTTACTTTGAACCTATATTCATGCCAATACCACTAGAGGTGGAAGTGTACCAACCACACCCAAGGATCAACAAACACACTCCTTTGAATTCTGAAAACCCAATGCAAGTACCTTCAACCCTAACACATCAAACACACAACAAGGTATTGTACACCTAAGTCAATTTGAAAGGACTTAGTCGACTCCCACAACAACATCAACCTATGGTGGTACAAGGAATTAACACTTCCAACCCTCAACCAAGTCTACATCCACTTAACACACATTCCACATATCAACAACTAAATCAACCACAACAAAAACAACCTCAAGTGGTGAAAACATCCAACATCCCTAATACACAGTCCAACATAAACCCACTTGACTTCCATGCAATGTATGAACAACAAGCCATGTTTGTTAAACAACAAGAGAAACTCAAACAATAGTTGGAATATGAAAGATGCCTTGAGCAACAAATTGCATACCAAAAACATTTGTTACAACAACAATATGTGCCATAACAACCTCAATAGATACCTCCACAACAACAATCACATACATGGTCTCACATACAACCAACAGAGGTATCCCAACAACAACTACAACAAATGGAACAACAACAATATATGGTACATCAATCACAGTCAATACCACAAAAAATGCCACATCAAATACCAACACAAGTACCCCAACATGTGTCACAACAGGGACCCTTTTGTCTTCAAGGTGCCAACATACCTCCACCACCTAGTGACACATCACCAGGCTCATCAGACATAGAAATGTTAGAACCAAGTAGACATAGCTCCTGCCATAGAAAATGATATACTCATAGGCACAAAAGACTTGAAGGGAAAGCTACCATGCAAAACCCTAATGAAGAGCTAGTACAACAATTCAAACAACTTTCCAAACAAGTCAAGGCATTGGGAGTCCAAAAGAAATAGGCTCTATATATAGAAAGGGACCTACATCCTAATCCATTTGACAAAAGTCTATATATGCCTCCATTCCCGAAATACTTTGAGGCTCCAAGGTTTGAAAAATACTGAGGAAAAAGCAACCCTATTGATCACATCCAAGAATTCTATGCCTCTTGTACTGAACTCAGTGATGAGCCCACTTACCTCATGAGATTGTTCCCTCATTCTCTAGGTGGGCCCACACTTGAATGGTACTCCAAACTTCCTAGTGCTATCAAATCTTGGTCAAAGCTAGTAGACAAGTTCATCTCCCACTTTGCCTTCAACATTACAAATGAGCTAACACTCTCCAATTTGTGGTCAAATCAAAAAAAGATGGGAGAACCATTCATCACATTCTTACTTCGTTGGCTTAGTTAGTCAATGCTCACTAGACATCCCTAAAGAACAACAAGTTAAGTTGTGCATTGAAAACTTAGTCCCAAACTTAATGTATGAACTCAAAATCAAAAGTCCAAGAACTGTTTCTAAACTAATGAAAGAAGGGGCTAATATTGAAGATGCTCTTATTTGTAAGAGAATCCTCAAGATAAAAAAGGAAAACACAAACACCAACTCATCTAATGACAAGGTAAAATTTTTCTCCAAAAACAAGAATGTGACCAATGATGGTATTATGGATGCCTGCACGATTAGAAGAACACAACCTCAACTAGCTTTGAAAGGTGCAAACCCTACAAATTCATAAACCTCCAATCAAACATCAACCCCACAAAAAAAGACCGAGACTTCCACATAGGACAAACCCTGAAGATACCCTAGAACCAAGGACAAAAAATTCACACCATTTGGGATACCTCTTGAGACTACACTACAACAACTACTCAATAATAACTTCCTACAGTTACCCTTGATCAAAGATGAACCATTAACTAAAGTAGGTGGATGGGATGACAAAAAATTATGTGATTACCATTGCACTAAAGGACATAAAACCTCATCATCAAAATTAGTTTCTATCAAGCTAGGTCGACTACCAAATGATTTTCTTATTTTGGCATGTAAAGCTTAATTATTTTACCCATTGATTCTAGCTAACTATGGTCATGAATACTGGTTATTCTAAATTGTATTTGAGCCGACTTGACAATCTAGAAGGTATAAGTAAAAGGTTAATTTGTGATTTCAAAGTATGCAAGTTGAATGAATTGAAATAGATAAAAAGAGAGGAAGCAAACATGAAGGATAAGTAGGTATCCTTGTGGAGCAAAAAAGTATTATTCAATCAAGAAGGATCAAGTATAAGCCAAAATAAAGATCTGTAATCGATAATTCATTTACATCACAATCAACTCATTTCATTGTTACTTTCTAACCATTGTAGCAGTGATCTAAAATGTCTCAACAAAGTTGGTTTAATAGCTATTTGTAAATCCTCTAACAAGTTGGAAATCCCATTGAATTGTTTCAAGACCTCTTACAAGGTCACTCCTAGCGGGGTGATTACATCTCGTAACAGGGTCACACCTAACAATGTGTTTTGTAAAATTTAATAGGGTTGGCTCCTAACAAGGCTCACTTCATAAGAGTGAAAAATAGTAACTAGTTACAATTGGTGGTTTTTTTTTCCAAATTAGGCTTCTACATTAAATCATAGTGTCATATGTGTTCTTGTTATTTCTTTTATGCTTGCAAGTAAATTGTTGATAATATCTTAAGATCTACCAAGTTAAACACACTCTACATTTACCAAGTTACAACAATTTCTATATGCTTATCGAGTATCAGTAGTAATTAGTTTTATCAATCTAAATTTTATTTGACATCTAAGGGATCTAGGATTTATTTTAGTAGTAACTAATTCAACCCTCAACTCTCAATTACTCTTATATTTCCAATAGATGGTAGACATGATTTAGGACAAAAGAGTTAAGGTGTTAAGTAAAATTTTAGGATACAAGTTTAACCACAGTTCTAGGGTAAACTCATTGCCAACAGGATTTATGCATGCAACATATGTCATGGAAATATAGAGAAGGAAAGTAAACTTATGTGAGATAGTCAAAACACAACTAATAGACAATATTACAAAGCTAAAAAAGACCAAGAATGTAATCTTTAGATTTGAGTCTTTGTTAACTCATCTATTCTTCTACACAACCAAGAAATTCTCTAGTATGACTAGTTGAGAAAGTGATTAATGTTCTATGAAGTTGGTAATACAATGTTACATGGAAAAATTGGAGAATGTCAAAGACAATGACATTGACAAAATGATGAAGAAATTTTAGACTAAAATGAGATAAAGATATAGAATTACACCTTCTATGGTGGAAAAGTATAAAGATGAGATATGTTTTATGGTGGAAACTAATACTACCTATATGAAAGTGATAGAGCCCAGGGTCAAATTCATTGAACCTATGGGACAGGAAATGAGTGAAGAACTAATAGAAGGGTATGCACAAATCATACTCTAGTTAGAGAAGGATATTGAATGCCCTAGATGAGGTACATATAAAGAAAGTTAAGGGAGGTACATTCTAAACTTCACAATGAAATCAAGAAGAATGCAGAGAAAAAGATAAATTCCATTATCAAATAATTAGGTATGATTAGAGAAGAGTTTAATGAGGTCAAAATTATTGCACTAGAAATGAAAGCTAGTGGGTTAAATGAAGTGATAACAACAACACCAATTGCTATTGTAGCACCATCTAAAGGCATAATAGTTACAAGACCTAGTGCACAAATACCCACGACACCCTATGTAGTAGTTGCGCAAGTGCAACTAGTTAGAGTACATCATGATCAACCTAAGAAGAATTAGAGGATGTAACTCCTATTACATAGAGAAAGTCTAGGATATTGGTAGAAGTAAATAAAAAATCTACACGAACCTCCAAGAAAAGGGTTGTAAGAATTTTCCTTAGGGAAAAATTCACCTAGGAACTAAGAACTCAAAAACAAGCACAACTATAGACCAAAAAATGGACATGATCAATTAATTAGAGTATGTCCTAATACATTTCTCTATTCAGTATATAAACACACTAGGAGTGCCTGTATATAAAGGCCTCTCAAGAATCACCTAGAATGTCTCTAGAAAGAACCAAGAGATAAGATAAGCATCATGATAACTAAGAACATGCCTTATCCATCATTCTAGATGAGTTGATAAGAATGACAAGGTTGTAGACACCATGTGCATAAAAGAGGTGCAAACTCCTTTTTTGTCAACATGACAACTCACAACAGTATGCATACTCCTAGGTGGCTAATAAATAAATAATAAAAAATATGCAATAACTTGAGTTAAGTAAGTGTAAATAGTAAATACTTATTTACACCAACACCCCCACCTTAAGTGCAACTTAGGGGAATTCCCTTAAGCTTACAAAAACTAGGATACAATGCATGATGGGTCCCAACTACTAGGCCTTGTTAGGTACCCATGTACATAATGAAATGAAAATATCTCATAAAGTGGGGAAAGAGGGAAAACCTCATGGGAAACCCCCGCCCCCCCACCCCCCAAAAAAAAAGAGAGATGAAAAAGAGATGCATGGATGGATGGAGTAATCAAGACCCCCCATTACAACATACATCAAGTATATACAAGAGAAAAATGGAGAAGGAAAAAACCCCGTAAGAGGAAAAAGTCCCCTCCAAAAAGGAGAAGAAGGAGAGGAGGTAGTTCCCCTCCCAAAGGTAGTGTGTTGATCAATGAGAAATTATCTAATGTAGAAGTTGATCCATGACCTTTGAATGATGTTCCTCCCCTTTGGAAGAAACAAATGCAAGGGTAAAAAGGAGATGCATCCCCTGTATGGAGAAGTAATCTCTAAGACAAATGGCATCTCTAAAACCTATTCAAGTGTCCCTATGTTGATGTTGATGATGGCTTCCTCCAAAACTACTAAGAAGAAGTGCAGATCGAACAAGGAGTGATGTAGAACCTATTTCAAAAAACCATCTATCTTCTCAAATGACAAAGAGACCTCCTATAGATGTTGTACATAGGTATCCACAATCACATCAGCTTGTAAGGAATGATCATGTAGAGAATGGACATGAGGGTTAGAGTGGGCCCTCACAACAACTATAGAAGGATCATCCTCAACAAATAGAAGCGGTAGATCATCAAAGAAGTCCTCCAAATCTATTATGTGTGACTCTACGAATAGAGCTGAAATGTTTGTCAAGAAGTCATCACTTGGAAGACAAAATGTATCATGTGCTAAAGTACATGAATCTATCACTACAAAAATAGATGATGAATTTTCTCAAAGAGATGATGAATATCATCAATAGTGTCTCCCACATCGTTAATGTGTGACTCTATGAATAGGCCTACAAGGGTGGAAAGGAAGTCATCGCATGAAGGTAGAGTAGGAAGACATAAAGGTTCCTACTACACTAAATCTGAAGCATCTGTGGATATAATAGGATCATTAGGAGAAACAAGAGTATCTCAAGGTGTAATCTCATCTGAAGAGAAGTTAGCTACAACTGAAGGTATGGGATCTTTTGGGAATGGAGGAATGTTTGGATCTCCATCCGTCTCCCAAAGATACATCCAATTATCATAATGATCAGATTTCTTAAGGTTAGTAAGTGAATCCAAAACCTAATAATTCCTATATAGAAAGAGAATAGTACCAATGAAGGAAGAAGTTTCAGGATCATATTCAAGTCCTCTCACATATGGTAGTGCATTGTGCTAACTGAGAAATTTGATAGCAATTTGACTCCATTCCTGATAGTTGTTTGGGGTGAAATAAATCAAATCTACCTCTTCCATGATGGACTAATTAATGTAACCTCCAAAAAATCAAAGAACCCTCCTAGAAAAGATGCTTTGGCACTTTATAAGTAGTGCATGTACAATGGGCCACTTGTCAAAATGAACAAAGTCAACTTTCTGATTTTGCTTTTATAACTGCCTTTTGAGGCCCAAATCTATCACTAAGTATTGTAGCTCAGATGTACAACAATTATAAAAAGTAATCAAAGCTTTACAATGTAGAAAAAGCCCTAGTACTAAAAGTGAGAATTTTGTCCACACAACCCTAGAATATGATTGAAAATCTAGAAAGTAGACAAAAAAATACGCACTTTAGAAAAAAAGGAACTTGAAAAGGTGACCAAATGTGCTTGTAAAGAGCATTTGAAGTTGCAAAACAAAGGATTAAGTAGGTATAGTTGCCAAAAGACATAATTTTTGAAAAATTATTGCACCAAAACTAGAAAAGAACACCATCACTAGAAAGTTTAGGAAATTCTACCCAATTTCAAAAAAATTGCACCTGAATCAAAGTTTGGATTACCAAGTTATGGGTTCGCAAAGTTAGGCTACCAAAGAAAAAATTCATATGAAGAGGGGTCTAGTAGGAAAACTATGTGATTAAATTTTATGGTCAAACACTTGTTGTAGCAGTTGTAAATCTTGGGAATGATAGTTAGATGGTCGTCAAATTCTTCCCTGTGAAATGTTGACGTCAACAAAAAAAGGACTAGATGGCCTGATGTGGTAGGATGACGTGATGTCTATACAATATAGAATGTACAGATCTATACTACATTGCTGATGTGTGACTTGTGTGGTAGGTAGATAGGGTCTACATAGGCGAATGACTTAGATCTTGCATATCACCTGACTATGCACTATATGGTTTACAATGTGACAAGGCATCGAATAAGTGTGCAACATGTGTCACAGATGCTAGGGCACCATGTGGCACAAGAATGCAAGAGTTTTAAAAAATAGTCATCTAAAAATTTCAAAGAGTCAAAATCTGTTGATGGGTAGGAATGTTTGGAAAAATTGTGCTGGATTTTGTTATGGTGGCTGGAAACAATACTGTCACCATCAAAATCTTCAAAGGGATAGAATATCATATCCGATGTTAGAAATGAGTCAAGTAGTGGCCAAAATCTTTAAATGGAATCACATTTTAATAGATTTATCCCACATCAACCCCTAGGTTGTGTGGAGAGTGTTTAAATTAAAGTGGCCACAGTTTCAAAGTAAACCACGTTGACATTGGTGTGTGATGTGTCAGATTTGTTTGCTAGTATTATGGAAGTTGTGGCCAATCTAGTCATAGGTTATGCCAGATTTTGAACTATATAACCCTTAGATTTAATGCAAAATTGACTAGTACAACTATTGAATTTGTAGAGGATTAATGTGCTTGCTTAAATGTTCCTCTACACAAGGTGTAGGGCCAGGATTTGACAGCCCAGTTCCTATACAAAAAAAAATATCTTCAAGGCCGCTTGGCCTAAAAAAAATTTGAAAAAAAAAATGCAAAGAAAAAATAAAATAAAAATCCAAAAATGAATCAATGAGATCTACAAATGACCATACCTGAATTGCAAATTGAGGCCTCCAGGTTTTGATTTGCAAAATTTTTTTTTCCTTACAGTCGACTTTGGTCGAAGATAGTTGAATTTATAGTCAATTTTTACCAAATCAGCATTCTAGATGTAATGGCAAGGTCAAATCTAGGTCTAGATGCTCCTAATTTCTACAGTATTCTAGATTCAAGTTGTGGTGCTAAAGCAACAATGGTCTCAAACAACTATTTGATGAGAAAATCTCAAAGCTCTGATACCATGTAAAAATTTTCCTTAGGGAAAAATTCACCCAGGAACTAAGAACTCAAACACAAGCACAACTGTAGACCAAAAAATGGACATGATCAATTAATTAGAGTATGTCCTAATACATTTCTCTGTTCAGTATATAAACACACTAGGAGTGCTTGTATATAAAGGCCTCTCAAGAAGCACCTAGAATGTATCTAGAAAGAACCAGGAGATAAGATAAGCATCATGACAATTAAGCACATGCCTTATCCATCATTCTAAATGAGTGGATAAGAATGAAAAGGTTGTAGACACCATGTGCATAAAAGAGGTGCGGACTTATGTGTTGTGAACATGACAACTCACAAGAGTACGCACACTCCTAGGTGGCTAATAAATAAATAATAAAAAATATACATTAACCTAAGTAAACTTATGTAAGTGTAAATAGTAAATACTTATTTACACCAACAAGGGTCAAGTAGGCTACCAGTGGACCCAGGAAAAGAAGAAAGACATTAAAAATCAGCAATTCTAAGGAATCGAATGGTGAATATGAGGAGAGACTAGTTGAGCTAGTAGAAAATGAAGGAAGGACATCAACAAGATGTTAGAAATAATAGTTCACCAGTATAATTGGGTCGGGGGGGGAATCAATTATACAACAATTTGAAATATTAAACCTCTTTAAAAAACTATAAAGAAATGCACATACACAATTACACTAGATATGTTGACTAGGGAAAACCTTGACTAGAGGTAAAACCCTAGTGGGAATGATGTCCATAAGATAATGTACAAATCTGAATATTCCTTATTAGAGGATGGACCCTGTTAGGAGTCTATTATAATGCTTAGTACAAAGAGTCCTTATTAGGAGACTTTGAATCCCTGTTAGGAGATTCCAACCTTGTTAGGAGTTGTAGAAGGTAGCTAAACCCACTATCCAAATAGTTTCAAGATCAGATCAATGAACCCATTGTCCAATTGACCTCAGTACTATTCCTTTTAGAATAATAGATGTGTGATAGTCTTTTGCATCTTCCTCTATCCTGTACATTGGACTACTTCACCTTTAGATCATGCAATCAAATCTGGAACTATGTATCCATGAAAAATAACCCTTGAGGTCACTTACACACATTAGTAGATTGCTCTGCTCCTCTACTTCACAATTTGCAAGTCTTCTCTACTTCTCAATCTCAATGATAATGATTAAAACTTGGAAAACATCTTTTCTTTATACCACACTCAATATTAATTCCTTGAGTTAGCTCCATAAGTTAATTAAATGAAATAAATATCGATTAAATGCTATCAGCCTATAGTTATATAAAAAATTTCACATGTGCAACGTCCATACTTGTGCACTCACTGATGTCATTAGTAGTTAGTGTACTAGCTCTAGTTAACTATGCAACACTTCATTCCAAACATAATGTGCTATATCGATCATACAATAGAAACTATTTTCAAAATGCTTTGTTTCCTTGTGGTTCTCTATAAACCATTAATATCTTCCATATGCTATTGATTTAGGTTTTGTGCACTTGCCCAAATGTCAAATACATGTTTTAGTATATGCTAGTAACTACACATAGGAAGATACATAATGTGATGTCTTAAATGCATAAATCTCAATTTGCTACTCTGTCAGTGTTTTGCAAACTTATTACTATGTTTTCATTAATGACAAGCACAACTATAACACTGTTTTGTAATGCTCCCCCATAGCCTCAGCATTCATGCTAACAATCACCCCTTTTGGCATTGATGGCAACATAGATGCAAAATATCTAGTTCCAAAAATACCAACAAGTTCCTTCATCACTCAAATCTTGCTTCATGCAAATCATTTATTGCAACATTTCTCTAAAGACACTATTGTACACCAATTATAATTAACCAAGAGTCCTTGTTGACTCTGTTCATCATAGATACTCCCTCGTAGACAAAGCATTAGCATTCAGTCCACTCTAACAATGGTGCTATGTACCTTGAACTAATGCACTTTTGCATCTTCTACTCTAAGCTAGGTAGAGGCATAACCCCAAGCATACCTCTCAGATACTCAAATGTATCTTTTGGTAAGGATTTTGTGAAAATGTTTGCAATCTGATCCTTAGTATTAATGTGCTCCATTTGAATTTCTTTCTCTATGACTTTGTCTTTCAACACATGCTACTTTATTGCTACGTGCTTAGTTTTGGAGTGCAAAATAGGATTCTTAGACATATTAATAGTACTTGTGTTATCATAGTAAATGATAATAGGTTCTATGAATGTAATTCCAATATCCTTCATCATCTTCTTCACCCATATGACTTGATTATAGTTGTTTGCTGCTACAACATATTCTACTTTTGTAGTACTCTATGAGGTACAATCTTGCTTCTTGGCGAGTCAAGAAACTAGTCTTCCTCCAAGGAAAAATGCTCCTCCACTAGTGCTTTTTCTATCATCCCTATCTCTAGCCCAATAAACATCTATAGAAGTACAAAAAGTAAAGTCATTACTTCTATCATACCAAATGTCATACTTTGATGTTCCTTTTAGATATCTGAATATCCTCTTTACTACTGCATAGTGATATTCTTTAGGATCAACTTGAAATCTTGCCACCATTCCAATTGCATTAGCTATATCTCGTCTACTATGAGTTAGATACTATAATCCTCCAATCATGGATTTGTATTTATTTTGTTCAATAGTAGGGGTCTCATCTTTTCTTGATAACTTATGATTAATTACCATAGCAGTTCCAATAGGTTTACAATTTTCTAAACCAAATCTTTTTAACAATTCTTTTAAGTACTTGGTCTGAGAGATAAAAATACCTTCCTTGTTATGAAAAATCTACAATCCTAAGAAGAATTTCATTTCTCCTATCATGCTCATCTCAAACTCATCTTTCACGTCTTTTGAGAATTTGTTACTAGCTTCATCATTTCCACCAAAAATAATGCCATCAACAAATACAATGATTATTAGCAAATCATCTCCTATTTTCTTCAAGTACAAGTTACTATCTGTTGTTCCTTTAGAAAATTCAAGCTTTGCTAAGTATTTGTCCAACCTTGCATACCAAGTTCTTGGTGCTTGCTTTAATCCATACAATGCTTTCTTAGCCTGCAAACCATATCCTTCTCTTCTATTAAAGGAAAACCCTCTGGTTGTTGAATGTAAAATTCTTCTTCAAGTTCTCCATTCAAGAATGTTGATTTAACATCCATCTGATATACCTTTAAATTCTTGTTTTTTGCATATGATAGGAACATTCTGACCACTTTCATCCTTTCTATAGGTGCATATGTTTCCTCATAATCAATTCTTCTTGCTAAGAGTAGCCTTTGCATACAAGTCTTTCTTTATTCCTTATTACTTCTCATTTTTTATTCATTTTATTTTTGAATACCCATTTTTTACCAATCACATTTTTGTCCTTAGGTCTAAGAACTAACTCCCATGTGTCATTTTTTATTAGCTACTAGAGTTCTTCCTCCATTGCTCTTATCCAATGATCATCTTCGATTGCTTCATCTCTGCTTCTTGGTTCTACTTGAAATATCAGATATAGTTCTTTATTAATTTTGTTCCTAGTCATTACTCACTTTTCTTTGCTCCCTATTATATGTTCTATAGGATGATGTTTTATCATGTTCTTATTTGGAGTAGGATTTGCTACTTCAATTCTCATTTTAGGCATTGTGCTTTGTTCTTCTCTTACATCTTCAATTTACACATTATTTTACAAGTTGTTATTAGTCTTGAGAAATAATTCATTACTTCTATTAGGTATTCTAGAATAATTATCTCCATCAAAATTATAATCCATTATCCTTTCTTTGGTGCCAAATTTTTCATCAATTTTAACATTTGCACTCTCTACTATAGTTCTTGTTCTATAGTTGAAACATTTGTAAGCTTTACTTTTTAATGAATAGCCAAGAAACATACCTTCATCACTTCATGGATCAAAGTTACTGATATCATCATCTCTTTTGATGTAACATTTGCTTCCAAATATCCTAGGTACTTGATAGATGGTGAGTGACCAAACCATAATTCATAGGGTTTTTGGTCCATACCTTTCCTAATCTGCACTTTGATCAATGTGCATACTGTTGTATTGACTACATCTCTCAAAAAAGCCTTTGGTACATCATTCTCAAATAACATAGCTCTTGTTGCTTCAGTAATTGATTTGTTTCTTCTTTTAGCAATTCCATTTTTCTTAGGTGTATGGGGTGAAGATAGCTATCTTCTAATGCCATGCACTTCACAATAGACATTGAATTCTCTAGAGGTGAATTCTCCTCCTCTATCTAATCTTGAACTCTTGATTTTGACTCCAGATTCATTCTCAACTTTGTTCTTAAATATCTTGAATTTCTCAAATTCCTCTTATTTTTTCTTTAAGAAAAGCTACCCACATCATTCTAGTGGAATCTTTAACAAAAATCATAAAGTACCTTCATAGAATCCTCTTATTCTTGCAGGACTAGTTAGATTTGTATGAATCATTTCTAGTTTTTGTGTAGTATAAAATTGCTTGCTAGGAAATGATACTCTTCTACTTGACAAAAATACATTCCTTACAAATAGTATCAGTGGGCTTAGTGATCTCAAGTAAATCTCTTACAATAAGTGTATTACTAGCCTTCATAACATTATCAAAGTTAATGTGACAAAATCATTTGTGCCATAGCCAACTATTGTCAATCTTTTCTACCAAACATGTTATTTCAATGGAGTTAATTTAAAATACATTACCTCTAGTTCTTGTGCTAGTACCAAGATGTTTTCCCTCCTTATTTTTGATAATGCATGTGTTATTACCAAATTGTAGTTGGTATCCTTTGTCTATAAGTTGTCCAATGCTCAACAAGTTATGCTTCAGTCCATCAACAAAGTAAACAACTTTGTATGTTTTACCATCAAGTGTGATAGATTCAATTCTTATAATATGATAGGCTACATTATTTCCTACTCTAATGATTCCTCTATCATGCCTTCTAAATTTGGAAAATTTTCTCATATCACTAGTCATGTGATGTGAACAACCACTATCAATAATCCAATCTTTCTTTTCAACTTGTGAGATCAATGCAATTTATTCTTTGATTTCTCTATCAAGATCATCCTCCTTTATAGCTATAGACCCTAATTCATCTTCACTCATGTTTTGATTAGATTCCTCTTCTTCTTGTTCTTCATTAGCATATAAACAATTTTTAGATCTTCTAGACTTGAACCTTCCCTTAAACATTCTTTCACTTTTAGGACACTTAGATGCATAATGACCATATTCATTACATGTCCAAAATTTGAAGATATTATTACCATCTTTTTCTCTTTCCACAAGAAGAGCTTCTCCCTCTTGGATCTTTTCGTCAATGGACTTACTGCTGCTAGCAATGTCTCCTTGCACTTTTATGTTCCTTGCTAAACTAGGTTTGATGTTTAGTGCAATGAATGCTATCTTAAATTTTTTTAATTCTCCAGATTATTTTAGATCAAATTCTGTAGCTTCCAATCTACCAAGCAATATCTCTTTGGTGAAATTAGTAGTATAGGGTATCATTAGCTGAATCATTTGTGCTACTGTAGAACAAGAATTTTAGTGTGCAAAGAACATTAACAAATAAAGTAAACATTCACAAACCAAAAACTAAATTCACATATATGCTTAGACAAAGAAAGAAAACAAGAAGTGCAAACCTCACAAGAGAAAACACTCCATGCTTTCTTGATTCTGTAGATGTGTCCTTTTGCTGTGGATGTATGCTCAAGATGCTCAAAAGCTGCTTCAATGGAGATGGGTAATGGAAAATTGGTAGCTTTGTGAGCTCTCAATTTGGCATTATAAGGGTAAGATTGATGGCTTTGGTTCTCAAAATAGCATGGTAACTTTAGCTCAAAGATTGTTGATGAAATGGCTTGTGATGGGATTCAATTTATAGGCTAAGGGGTAGAGGGATGGAGGGCTTAGATGCAAGGATGGATGAAGGCTTAAGGAGGACTAAGATGCACTCAAAGGGGAGCACATGGATTGTGCTTGTTTAGCACCAATGGGAAGGTGACACTTGTCACAAGGAGGATGAGTGTGAGAGGGTAGGGTAAAGGGTTGGTTAAAGGCATGATGAGTGGGGTTGAGTATGTAAGAGGGATGTAAGAGGAATGAGTGTGGAAGAGGGAAGAGTGTGGAAGATGGATGTAAGAGTCATGAGTGGGCTTGTAAGAGTCTTTTATGTTTTGTAAGAGCACTCATGACTTAGTGGTTGGGTTTTTTGAGGGGAGACTTTGGTTTGGATTAGGAAAGTCTTAAACTTGTTTAAGGAATGTGACAACATTAGGGGGTGGATTAGGCTTGGGTTTAGGATTAGATTAGGAATGTTAGAGATGTGCAAGTGGATGGCATTAATGAGGGTGGGTGAGTTAGTGGCTAAGCTTGGTTAGTATGGGTGGATGGGGTGGATTAGGCTAAATGGAGGATTAGAGATAGGTTAGGGGTTTTTGAATTTGAGGATTTCATTTATCAAATAGATTTATTTAATAAATGGGGATTTTTGGAATTAGATAGGAGAAAAGGATTTAATTGATAAATAATAGATTATTTGATTTATCAATTAGGACTATAGATGATTAATTAAATTAATCAACTAGGGATGGCAAAGGATTAATTAAATAAGAATTTAATTAATGATGCCTTTAGAGATGGCTAAATTAGATTACCAAAGTAGTGTAATCAAATTTAGGTGTCTACAGCTACTATCTTGAAAGGTGGTGTCAAACTTTTCAAAATCTTAAATATCACATCATCATTAGACTTCTTTCCATCATAAGATGTGATTCCTACAACAATCTCAAATATTCTCTCAACATAACTTGTTATAGATTCATCTTCCATCATTCTAGCATCTTGGAAAGTGCAATACAAATTTTTCAATCTAACCCTTTTTGCATGTGTATCACCTTCATAATTAGCATCTAAAGCTTTCCAAATTTCATGAGATGTTTTAAGTAATTTTACCTGACTATACTCACTTTTAGGTAACACTAACAATATTACTTCTCTTGCCCTTATGTTACACATAAACACTTCTCTCTATTCCTCAATACAAGTTTCAAGATTGTCTTCTTTTGGAATGTTCCTTGATGTCTTGCTTACAAGCCAATATCCTAGACCCATGCACAAGATATGAGTCTTCATTTTATCCTTCCAACTATCGTAGTTTGTACCATCCAATTTAGGACTTTCCTTCCTAAATTTTTTTTCCATAGATCTCCCAAAGTCATTAAACTTCCTTTCAAGGACCTAAAGCTCTAATAGCAATTGTTAGAAATAGTAGTCCACCAATATAACTGGGGGGGTGGGGGGGGGGGAGGGTGGAATCAGTTATACAACAATTTTAAATATTAAACCTCTTAAACAATTCTTAATCATTCAACAAAAGAAACCATATAGAAATGCGCACACACAATTACACCATTTATGTTGACTAGGGAAACCCTTGATTAGAGCAAAAACCATGGTGGGAATGATGCCCATAAGATAATGTACTAATCTGAATATTCCTTGTTAGAGGATGGACCTTGTTAGGAGTATATTACAATGCTTAGTACAAAGACTCCCTATTAGGAGACTTTGAATCCCTATTAGGAGATTCCAACCCTATTAGGAGTTGAAACCACTATCCAAACAACTTTAGGATTAGATCAATGAACCCACTATCCAATTGACCTTAGTACTATTCCTTTTAGAATAATAGATGTGTAATAGTCTTTTACTTCTTCCTCTATTGAGTACATCAGACTACTTCACCTTCAGATCATGCAATCAGATTTGGAACTATGTATCATCAATAGTAACCCTTGAGGTCACTTACACGCATTAGCAAATTGTTTTGCTCCTCTACTTTGTAATTTTCAAGTCCTCTCTACTTCTCAATCTCAATGATAATGATTAAAACTTGGAAAACATCTTTCCTTTATACCACACTCAATATTAATTCCTTGATTCAGCTCCATAAGTTAATTAAATGAAATATATATCGATTAAATGCTATTGGCCCACAGTTATATACAAACTTTCACCCATGCAACTTTTATACCTATGTACTTGTTGATGTCATCAGTAGTCAATGTACTACCTCTAATTAACTATGCAACCCTTTATTCCACACACAATGTGCTATATAAATCATACAATAGAAACTATTTTCCTAATGCTCTGTTTCCTTGTGGTTCTTTGTAAATCATTAATATCTTTCGTACACTATCAATTCAGGTTCTGCACACTTTCCCAAATGTCAAATACATGTTGTAGTATATGCTGGTAACTGCATATAGGTAGATATGAAATGTGATTTCTTAAATGCATAAATATTAGTTTGCTACTCTGTTAATATTTTGCAAACTTATTACTATGTTGTCATCAATGACAAACATAGTCATAACACTATTCTATAATGCTCCTCCATAGCATCAACATTCATGCTCACACAGGAAAGAAATCATGGAAACCAAAGGTAGAGAATTTGAATATGTAGATAATTATTGAATATATTCTTTTACAATTGAATGAATATTAAAGCTTGTACAACAATATGGATAGAAGAAAACTAGAGAATGTTATTGTAAGGAATATGATCTTAAGAAGTAAAATATTTGATACCATACAAGATAAGATCCTAAAAGATATTTACAATAGGCTACTAAATAGAAAGAGGAGAGTGGTAGAACAAGACACCAAGCTGAGAGAGAGCATGATTAACAAATTGTGTGAAGTGAACACAAAGGAAGATTTGATTAGAATTAGAATTTTGAAGGGAATTGAACCCTTGATGAGGAATAAAAGAAGAGCTATTCTTTTGATGGGAGACAATTATGAAGAGGTCAGGAAAGAAACTAAGGAAGCCATAGTGAAATACATGACTTGTATACCTCAAGTCATAAAGGAGAGTGTGCAACCATAATCAGAAAGTTCAATCTACATGGAAGCCAATATACCATTTGATCATGAAGAAGATATTGAGAAGACACATCAAGCAAACTCCTCTCGTCACATAGTTATGGGTACTAAATCCATGCAAGTCAGTAGTAGACACATAACAATGGATACTAATAAGAACCCATTTGTAACATATGAAACACCCATTGTTTACAATATTACTACATATACTAGTTCTAATGAAGAAGATGAAGAAGAAGAAGAAAGAAAAATGAAAGAAGAAAATAAAATGTTAGAGGAAAGGAAGAAACAAAGAGAAGTAGAGAATAGTAAAGAAGAGAAAAGGAATAAATAGGAAGAAAAAGTAGAGAGGGAAAATGACAAAAGAAATAAGAAGCAAGTGGAAGAGGAAAAAAAAGAAAAAGAAAATTCTAAATAAGTAGAGATGGGAGATTGTGATGCAAGATATTGGAATTCTATAGAATAACTAGTGCAGAGGGGGGGGGGGGGGTGCGATGAATCAATTATCCAAGGTCTAGATGTACAAATAAACATTTTCACAACATCGTGAACCCATATCAATAAAAACTTAATGTGCACACATCCATTATATCATATAATGCTTAAAATTGGTAGGTTTCTATCCTAGATCAAAATATCTTTGCATAAATGTAAACATGAAACATAATAGACTCAATAAAGTATTTGACACATGGATTTTATGTGGAAACCCAATTTGAAAAAAATCACCAATAACATGCTACTAATTGTCACTCTTCTAAAGTGATGCCTTATGAAAGGCTAACCCTACTAATGGTTACAATACAAAATGTTAAATGTGACCTACTTAGAGGATTTCAATCATGTTGTTAGGAGTGAGCTTTGTTAGAAGACTTTAGATCATTCACTTGGAATGTTAGAAAATTAAAGGATTTACAAATTACTATGAGGTCAACCTTAATCCAAAGGATTTATCCTAGACTGATACAATGATTAGAAAGTAACAATAAGGCTTGATTTGATAACAATTTATAACTTACTTGTAGATTACATATCTCTATCTCAGTCCTCTATTCTTCTTGGCTTTCACACACTTTAGCTTTGATAGCTTGTTCACCCTTCAAGGATACATACTCTTAAGCCTTCTTGCTTTGCTTTCCAATAGTAGTCTCTTCTATTCGACCACTAAATGAAGCAATACCCTAGACTCCTTGTCATCCTTAGGTTCTCACACATGAAAACCTTTTCTTCTGACCATATCTCTTTATAAATAGAGATTCAAGATCTTTTGTCATTCAACCTCAATCATCCATTTTAGGGTTACATAGAAGTAGGTGGGATACAAGGAATCTACCAATATTTTCTTTTTTTTCCTCTAGAAACTTCTACCTCAATCCTCTTTGAATTCTCCTAAAAATGGTTTACCTTGAATTATGTGCACTAGCTCATCATAGTTATCTTCCACATGCTTCACACAATTCAAGAAAACAAAATAGTCAGCTCAAATTGGTCAAATCTATGATTTAAAATGAATACTAGTACTTGATATCAATATGCTATCACTCGTCTTCCATATTTTTCTTCCACTTGTCATCCACTAGATAACTCAACAAACATTAAAGTTTATTGGTGCTTGACATCAACTAAACTTTACTCAACTTACACTAAGTTCACTTGGCATATACTTAAAATTCACTTTTCTCAGCTCCAACTAATTTTCTACTTGGCTTGCACTAACTTTTCTCAACACCTACTATCCACTCTGTTAAGATTGGTAGACTTAATTCTTCCTTCTTGTTCTTCTAGACTTAATCAGTATATCCATCCTTTGTAGCCTCAAGTAGATAATCAATACACTATGTTATAACTATCCTAACTAATCTTTATACTCCTCTTACATATCATAACTCAACCTTTCCTCTAGGTGTTCTTATTATCTTATTCGATGAAAACCTCCTCATCAATCAAACAAATGATAGTACTCAAGTCAACTAAGCAACTATCTTACCAACAAGTAGCAAGTTTGACATTAGTGATAAAACAATGATTGAAACATTATAGTCTTATACTTATATCAAACTATTTTTAGAAATCTCCCTCTTTGGCATTGATGGTAAACTAATACCAACAACAATACCAAAAAGAAAAATATTTTCTTATATTGAAATCTCTCCCTCTATCATCAGGTTTCATCATTTGTATAGGATACAAAATTCTATTTTGATCAATAGATAATCAATTAATCCTTATGACTCCCTCATGATCACTCCCTCTTTCTAATATTCAGGTATCTCTATTCTATTCTGATATCTCCCTTAGCATTATCTCCCTCTTACGAGGTAGATGTATGACTTTGAGTAATTTTTTCTTTTGCAATAAACATCAGGTACACTAACTCCCTCTAAGTAGACATTTCAAGTATTTCTCCCTTATTCTCACTGTATTTGGCATACTTTATTTCTTCCTCTTTGACAACAATTCCAAAGACTTTTTATCTCAACATTCAGATATGAATGATTTCAATTTCTCCCTATGTCACTTTGTGACTGATCTACTATTCCAGCTCTTTGATTAATTTAGGTAAATCCTAAAGTAATATCCACTGCATCAATGTGTAAGATACAACATTCAACTCTAGTTGATGCAAGTTACTTCTTATCCTTTTAATTAGCTTTGGATAAGGGTATCACCCCTAGTTTACCTCTTAGATACTTATGGGCATCCTTAGGTAATTCTATGGTGAAGATATCAGCTATCTATTGTTTTATATTCACATATTCCATCTTCACCTCTTGTCTTGTACTAACTCTCTCAAGTAATAATACTTTATTGTAATGTTCTTAGTCTTTGTGTGCATTACATGGTTCTTTGATATATTTGTAGCACTTGTATTATCACAATAAACTATCACAGGTGCAATAATTTATTCCTTCATACCTTTGAGTAGCTATTTGATCCATACAATGTACAATTTATTGTAACAACAACATATTTCACCATAGTAATAGATTGAGATATGCAATTCTATTTATTTCTAGTTCAAGTAACCAATATTTTTCTTAAGAAAAATGCTCCTCCCCTAGTTCTCTTTCTGTCATCAATGTTTCCAGCCCAATCAATATTAGTGTACACTTTCAACTCAAAATTCTCATTTTTTCTTCTAGTATAGACCATAGTCTTTTGTTCCTTTCAAATATCTCATTATCCTCTTAATAGCCATCAAATGATTCTCCTTAGGATTAACCAAGAATCTTGCAACTATCTCAACAAATAGTGCAATGCCAAGTCTACTATGTACTACATATTGCAATTTTCCAATCACAGACCTATATAATGTTTGATTCACATAAGCTAAATCATCATTCTTTGACAACTTGTGTCTTATCACTGTAGGTGTGCTAACTAGTTTTGAATCTTCTAGTCCAAAAAAAATAATGTATCTCCTTCACATACATAGATTGAGTGATGTATATACCATATTTCATCTAATATACTTGCAAACCAACAAAGAACTTGATCTCTCCAAACATAGACATATCAAATTCTTTCTTCATTTCATTTGTAAATGTTTTACATAATCCATGTTCACCTCCAAATATGATATCATCAACAAAAATTTCAGCTAGTAAAATACCTTTATCTCATTTTGTCTTCAAGTACAAATTGTTCTTGTCACCAGTCCTCTCAAATCCAAATTTCATAAGATAATGTGAAGCCTTTCATACCATGTTCTTGGTGCTTTCTTTAAACCATATAAATCTTTTTGTAGTCTACATACCATTTTCTTGTTGTTAGAATCAATAAATCCTTCTAGCTATTCTATATAGAACTCTTCTTCTAATCTTCTAATACACCATTCAAAAATTTTAGATTTCACATCCATTTGATAAACTTTAAAACCTTTGTATGCAAAGTTCTTACTTCTTCCAATCTTGCAATAGGGGAAAATGTTTCTTCATAGTTTATCCCTTCTTCTTGTGCATACCCTTTGAAAACTAATTTTTCCTTATTCCTTATGACTTCACCATTCTCATCTAACTTGTTTCTATAAACCCACTTGGTTCCAATCACATCCTAGTTTAGGAACTAGAGTCCATGTCTTGGTCTTCTCAATCTATTCAATCTCTTGTTTCATGGCTTTACTCTAGTCCACATTATTTAAGGCATCTTTCACTAACTTAGGTTCATGCATGCTTAGAAAACATGTATAATTTCTTAGCTTGTTCCTTGTCATGGGTCTACTATCTCTATCTACAATAATTTGTTCAACAAGGTGATGTCTCTTAACATACTTTGACAATCTTGGTTCTACTCTATTTTCCTCATGAGGTCTGTCAACTTTTGAATCACTATGTACTTCTCTATTAGGTATTCAACATCTCTTTCATGTACACTAATCTCAAAATAAAATATGTCTTAGCTTTAGTCTGTAACTCAGCACATGACAATAGTTTAGTTCTTGAATGCAACTCGAAATTCATTGTAAGTGACTTGGTAGCCACTGAAACTTGCTATTAATTTGCAAGTTGAACATCTTCATCAGTAGGTGTACCTTCATAAAAGTATACCAAATATTTGTATTCCCCTAGTTCCTTCATAGGCTCAACCTCATGTACCTCTATATATTCATCAAACTTTACATTTGCACTTTCCAAAACTTTGTTAGTGTTAGAATTTAAAAACTTATAACCTTTACTCTTATGGAATAGCCAATAAATATACCTTCTTCACTTTTAACATCTAATTTTCCATTCCTAAAATCTTTAAGTATATAGCATTTTCTTCTATATACCTTAAAATACTTTACATTGGGTGAGTATGCATACCATAGTTCAAAAGTTCTTCAATGATTACCTTTCTTAACTTACACATGGTTTGAGGTATAGATAGTTGTATTTACAGTCTCTCTCTAGTATTTCAAAGCAACATTCTTCTCCATCATGTTTATCCTAGCATAGTCCATTATAGCTTTGTTCCTCCTTTTAGTAATTCCATTTTTTGGAGGGGTCCTAAGTGTAGATGTATGTCTTTTGATTCCTCTATCATTATAGAACATCTCAAACTCATCTAATGTATTTTCTCCTCCTTTGTTAGATCTCAAACATTTCATAATTTTACCTATTTCCTTCTCAACTCTAGCTAAGTACCACTTGAACATTTGGAAAGCATCATATTTTTTGTCTCAACAGCATAATTATCATCATCCTAGAATAATCATCATAAAATTGCATAATGTACTTATCAGCTTTGAAGCTTTACACATTAACTAGTCCACACAATTCAGTATGAACAATCTCCAAACTTCCTTTAGAGGTGTCAATCTTACTCTTAAAATTAGATTTTGTCATCTTTCCTAACTAACATTATTTGCAAATTATATTGTCAAGTTTCTTCAATTTAAGTAGATCTATGACTCTTCTCATGTTAATGATACTAACCAAGTTATCAAAATTAACATGACATAACTTCTTGTACCATAACCACACATCATCAAATTCTATAGCAAGTCAAGTAGAATCATCCATATCAAGATAAAATAGATTACCTCTAGTTTGATCACCTTTCCCAATTAGTTACCCATTAGTGTCATATTGTTAGAAATTTGTTTAGCACTTCTCTTGGGATTCATGACAAGGGATTAACCACCCCCTATGTACTATAAGTTGAGTGGTTATATCAAGCATTAATAGATTGGTCTTTTGGTGCAATGATAACCCCACTCTAACAAGTGGTATTAGAGCTTGGTTATAGGTTTGAATTCTTAGACCCTCGGGTCACACTAAGGGGAAGATTGCTAGAAATTTTTTCAGCGACCCCTTTGGGATTTGTGACAAGTTCTTAACTACTTTCTTTGTACTATAAGTTGAGTGGTTGTATCATACATTGACAAATCAGTCTTTTGGTGCAACAAAAACCCCAAACTAACACATATGTCTTAGCTATCTTGTTCTCAAACTCAACCTTGCAACTATAACTATTTAGTTGTGACACACTCAACAAATTCTAGTTAATTCCTTCAAAATAATAAGCATTGTCACATTAAAAAAAATTGTGAGTTTGATAGAGCCATTTCCTTTTATCAGATAGGGTGCATCATTACTAAACCTTGCATTATTACCATCATAATAATTTAGGGTAATGAAATTACTTTTATTTGTAGTCATGTGATGTGAACATACACTATCAATGATCTATCTATCATTCTTGTTCACATAAGAAACCATTGCAGCTGCCTTGTCATCATCAAATTCATCCTTTATTGCAACATACACCACTTCATCACCATGATCATCTGATCCATGTTTAGTTTCCTCTTTAGCAATGTAGCAAGACTTTTTGCCTTTGTGTTTGTAATCTTTTCTTTCCTCATCTCTTCTACCACTATATTTATCAAAACTTCTATTATTCTTCTTTGTTGGACATCTAGCAACAATATGACCATCCTCATTGCAATTAAAACACATGATAGGTAACTTACATTTAAATTTTCCTTTGCATCTATAAAATCTCCTTGCTAGCAATGCTTCAAGATAATCTACATTCTCCTCATCTATGTCACTATCACTAGATACATATTTGACCTTTTTCTTCTTCTCTTTAGGTTTTTTTAAGGACAACTTATCTTTGAAAGTAGATTTAACATTGTCAAGTTTGAAATTATCAAAATTAGAGATTTCAAAGGGAGTAAGCCTACCTACCAAACCTTCTAGAGTTAGATTACAACATCTTAGCTCTTGTATGGTAGAAACTCTAATAGAATAGATGGGCAAAAATGTTCTTACTACTTTACTTAGTATAGTGTCATAATCTATCTTACCAGTAGCTCCTCTTATAACATTAACAACATATTTTATTATCCAGCAATATTGAGAAAAATTCTCACTAGTTAGGGCTCCAACAATATTGACATGCTCAGTGATAATGGTAGATTGCACATGATCTCCAAGACTTCCTAGGTGTAGCATCATCAAAATTTTCCATGTAAGGAAGTTGTCCTTGTTAAGCTTGGGTACCTCTCTTTTTGACATCTTGATCTTTTTTCTTGTAGTACCTTCAAACTAGTCCTCTTAAGAAGATAGCTCTGATACTAAGTTTTGGAATTCTTTAAAATAGTTGAGAGCGGGGGGGTGGTGAATTAGTTATCCAAGGTCTAGATGTACAATAAAAATTTCTCACATATTAGTGAACCCATATCCATAAAAACTTAATATGCATGCATCCATTATATCATACAACATTTGAACCTAGTAGGTTATTGTCCTAGGTTGAAATATATTTGTAGAAAGGTAAAAATGAAACATAATAGATTCAAAAATACATTTGACGCAAGGATTTTATGTGTAAATTTAATTTGGGGAAAACCACCAGTAACATGCTACTAATTCTCACTCTTATAAAGTGATTCCTTTAGAAAGGCCAACCTTGTTAAAGGTTACAATACACACTATAAAATGCAACCTAGTTAGATGATTTCAATCACCCTATTAGGGGTGAGCCTTATTAGTGGACTTTAGATCATTCATTTAGAATTTTAGGTGGTTAAAGGATTTAAAAATGACTGTTAGGTCAACCTTAATCCAAAGGACTTACCCTAGATTGATACAATGATTAGAAGCTAAGAGTAAGCCTTGATCTAATAAAAATTTATAACTCACTTGCAAATTATAGATATCTAAATTTATCTACCATTCTACATGGATTTTACACACTTTAATTCCTATTGGCGCTCAAGATTATGTTCTCATTTTCAGCGTCTATTTGAAATTTTGAGTCAAATTGAGCTCTATGAACGCTTTTAAATGAGATTGTACCTAGCTATACCTTTGAGCCCTGTGAGGTGTTTAATGTTTCTAACACCCTCCATTCAGTATTTCCATGTGTTCCATGAAGTTAAACTATCATTCCGAGTGATTTGGCAAAGTCTTGTTTTGAGCAATTGACAAATCTGCATTTTTCACCAAAGTGTCAAACAGCGACAGGAGGCCTTGTTTGCATCTAAATATCTTGCACCTAGAAATGTCTTGTGATTTTCCACTTTGGGAATATCTGGTGTCCATACTTGAGAACCTATGTTTCATATTTTGAGTTGTTTTGAGTTCGTTTGATTAGGTTTTGAATCCCTCAAAGTTAGTTACTGTTTCAAGCTTTTGTGTAATTGTGCAAATTTTTGGGAAGCCCTATTTGACTTGTTATAATTTTTGACCAGTTGACCAAAATGTTGAAATTCCTATTGCATTGCATTAAAAACATCAGAGACTTGTTATTTTCAAGTTTTAGCTTATGACGAATCTGTTTGATTAGTTTTCAAACACAATTCCAAACATAATTTCTAAAGTTTTATTGGTGTCAATATTTGTAGATTGTTCAGTACCCCTATTCGTGATGCCATAACTTGAGATCCATGATTGGTAAGATCAAATGGATTGTACCCTTGTGTTTTCCTCTAAAAATGCTCCAAGTGTGTCAGTTTTTAAGTCATGATGAATCCATTTGCACACTTTTCCAAGTCAATTCCATTTGCAAAAATTGATTTCTTGTCATTCTTTCTAGTTAGCAAATCCAAGTGCTCACTTTGACTGATCGCCATATGCACCTTGTGATTCGTCATGAGTCCAAATCATAGAATTACTTTCTCCTCATGACAGAGAACCAACATCCCAATCTTCATTTTCCCAAGTGTCCATTTGCCTAGTCTTCAAGGCCAATTCAAAACCCAGTTTATTGCTTTCTAACATGTTTTCATGTAGGTGATTCTGAAAGGTCAACTTTGAGAAAAAATATCTTTTGACCTCAAATTCATAATGAGACAAGATTTGACAAGGTAAAAGAGTGCGGAGCAAAGAATTAGTGTGTCAGATTCCAAAGCTCGATCAATTGTTTGGGTTAGTTTTTAAGGCCAGTCAAAGAACCTCCTGGCACTAAGTCGACAAATTACAGAATGATGTCAAATGAGTTTTCAAAATTGTTTTCAGTGGTTGAATCTGACCCTAATTAGTATAACAAGTTCTTATGTATCAATTTGGCATTTCAGTCATTTGAAAATGAAATTTTTTTTTGGGGTCCGACTGATTTCTCGAAATGGATAAAATGTGAAGGATATTGTTTCAAATGGAGACTGATATTTAATAAGAACCAGATAGTTGATTGTAAAAGAGATATCCTCCATTGAAGTCATTGACGGTTCTAAAATAATGGGTTATTATTATTTGTTAGATGAGGAAACATATTGCAAAAGGAAACAAAGAGAAGTATAGGAAGAAATATTTAGTGAAATTTCACAGATGCCTGTGCACAAAAGGATTGAAAAAAACAAAAATAAAGTTACTCTATTATCAATTTCTTGTTTCGACAATGCATTAGATATTACATGCAATGATACTTAGTGGTGTCCACCAAAGCTACTTGGATCTAAAGATGAAAATATGTCTCTATTGCGAAGGGATATAGTTGCTATCAAAAGTAAAACAAATAAGGAAAACTATGTGTTCCTAGAAATGGAGTTGGAAAACCAAGTTAATAGAGGTGGCATGGAAATTCTAGATAGAAGACAAATGAAGTTCAAGGAAATGTCTAATTTACCATATATTTTTGATGATAAAACTCATTCTACATTTTGTACTCTGAAGAGCAAAAATGTGTTTTCTGAATATAAATCCACTAAAAAATTGATGAAAGATGTGTTGGCACTCATTATTTGCAATGAGAAGCTTCTAGGTAAAGAAGTTAGACCTGGACCAAATGATGGAGAAGAAGGTAACTTAAATTCAAGAATCTTTGATTTGAGTTATGATGAGGACCATTTATCCTTTTCTCAGATTTCTTGCTCCTTGTTTTCGCCAATGACTAATGATTGCTACCCAATAATGAGAAAACTTGGAAGACATATGTGGAAAGATGATGATAATAGTAATTATAACAAAATTGATTGGCCTAGAGAGGAAGAGTTATTAGAAATTGATTATCTAATAGCTAAAGATAACATTGAATCAGTAAGAGCAACTTCTCCCACACCTCCAGAATTGTGCACATATTCTTAGGCCGACTCTTTGTATGCAAACAGGGGAGTCAAGCAATGTAATAAGAGTTGTATTTTTTGAATACAAGGAAGTGAGTAATCAATTAGCAAAAGCCATAGCATTGAAAGACAAACTGGCTTTCAAAAAAAGGAGCAAAGCACTCTCCATCATGGAGCATGAGTTCTTTTAGCAAGAACTTGATGTTTTAAAAATGAAATGAAGACAAAAAGAGCCCCATGTATAGAATCGAAAGAAGTTTTAGATCACAAAGGAGCTTCTAATGGAGGTAGGGGTAGACCCACGTGTATTTGGATTTTGTCTTTCCATAGAAAAGTGCAAAAAGAAGAGGACCTTTCTCATTTCGCAGTGCACACCAAAGTGAGTCATTGGACTTTCACAAATTTTCAAATCATTGAACAATAAGGAACTTTGAAAATTTTTGCAAATAGTTACTGGACACATTGGAAACAAGTAAATATCCACCATGTTAGGAGTAGAAAGTTGGATCAGGAGCGTGCCTTAACAGGAAAAATTTTGAAACGACTTTACCTGACATTATGGAAGGCTTACACGCAGCAGGGGTTGCATATGTTAAGAGTAAGCCACAGACAAGGGAGATTGAGAAGTGATAGCAGGAACCCTTTGGAAGCCATGAGCAAAGATTTGAAAGGCAACTTGAAATCCAAGATCCCATGCCAATAAAGGAAGAGTTGCAAAGTTTTAAAGGAATGGGGAACTTGCATTCATAGTAGCAGGCCAAGGCGGCATGCATTAAGAAACACAAAAGCCCCACACAGGTAGAGAAGAATGATGATTTGAGAGGAGAAGATCATGCATAAAATAGAGCAACCACATTTAAGGCAAGAACAACCAAGAAGGAGAAATGGGCGACAAAAATAGATATAGAGGAACCCACAACAAAAAGGAAAAAATGGTAATTGAGATAGAGTTCATAGAACCTCAGAGTGCCTTTGGATGCTCATTTGTGAGCTATTTACCTTTAGGCTGTGATCCCCTAGAAAATACACACCTAAAATCATCTTATTCATGTTCTTTCCCTTCAATAGAGGTTTGAGCGAGTGTGGATTTTATTGGCACTAATTACAATGGAATAGGGGAAGCGTCGCAGTAAGGGGATTTATCCCATATTCATTATGTTGGGAAGTTTTTAGTTTTTGAAATACAAACCCATGCCCATATCACAGTCTCTTAAAGACATGTGCTTTTGGAAGCACTAGTTGCTTGTGGTGGACCCATTGATGATGCCAGTTGGAGGTGAATGAAGAATACTTTGAACAAATGAACACGCAGAGCATGATGACTTTAGCAATGTTGCAAGCAACCAAAAAAATCCAAAATCTAGCTAGTCACTACCTTGCTAGCCAAAAAATCCAAGGTTTTTCGGCTAGCAATATAGCGAGTTGCCAAAAAACCTCCAAAACCTGGCGAATGTAAAATCCAAGGTAAAATGCAATGTGGGTCCCGCTTCCAATCGAAAAATGAATCAAGTAGCACCAAGTGGCAGCTGGTTGGGTGAGTTAGTGGTGATGTGGAGAAATTTGGACCAATCACAAGGTGCCACATGGCACAAAATTTGAGGCAAATTGTGACATGGTGTGCAAATCTCAAGAACGCACCAAATCATGCCACATTGCAGATCCAACGAATGTTGCGATATCGCCAAATGGAAGTTGCTCACTCATTAGTATAGCAACATAGCAAGTATGAGGTGGTGTGCTGACATGGCCATGAGCATGACAAATAATGTGGTGACATGTAGCACCCAGTTGTACAGGTGCAAACCAATCAAAATGTGCCACATGTCAAGGTTGGTCAACCAAGTTTGACTCAGATTGAAAGGTTGGGAAATTTCAAAGGTCTCAAATAAAAGTTTATTTTTCTCAAAGTTTTCATGTGTAGGGGCAGATTTTTTAAATAAAATTTGACTTATCATATAGTTTGAAACTATATATAAGGATAATTTTTTGCATTTTTTTAATGAGAAGCTTTGATTGAGAACCTGAACTTCAGAAGGCCATAACAGAGACTTTTTTTTATCAAAAATTGTTGCTCCAATATATTGCCAAAATCAAGAAGATCTAAATTTTCGAAATATGAAGTAAGTTTGTGCATAGGTGCTCACCGGTTCATGCTATAAGCCAATTTGTGAATTTTGGGGCAGTCTCAATAGAACAAGAAAATTTAAACATTGATCTTCAGAATTAGTTAAAGGACAAATATGAAGGCTTGGTGAAGTTTGAAAGTGAAGAAAATCAATTCTGAGATGTTTTCTTGGCCTCTTAAGGTTATTGTAATTGGTTTTTCACATTTACCATGATTTCATTTTTTGACACCAAAATCAGTTATATTCTTTCATCATGAGATTTCTGAGATTTTTCTACCTTATAGAGACCAAATCATGGAATTAGATATTCAGTTACAAAGAGAAGGTAGAGAGAGGCTTTGTTAGCTTCTTAGGAAGGAATTGAGAGGGGACACATGCCAATTGCAAGTTGAATCTAGGAATTTCCCTCTTGATATTTATGCATTCTTCTTCTCTTTCATAAGGGTTGGAAAATATTGGAAATTTTCTTTGGTATGAAGATAGTTAGTAGAATTGGCTCTGGAATTGGTGAAATCTAAATGGAAAGATCTAGGATGTGCTGGTTGTAGACCATGAAGCTTTTCCTTTGGCTTTGATATCCCCTTTCCATCCCATCAGTTTCTCATTCCTACCATTTTCTCTCTTGTATGACAACATTTGTTCATTGAATAGTCTTGTTTATTAGGTTCTTTGTGAGTTAATTTCATGCATTTTTATGTATTGTTTCAAGGAAATCAATACAAGGAACAACAAGTGTTTAGTTTTAGTTTAAATTTTGTCTCCCTTCTCAGTTGAGCTTTGATGTTTTACGATCTTTGAACAAAGAGCTTAGATCATAAGTGTAGTCTCTTAAGGCTGTATGTTGCTTCATTGTTGCTTGTAATTCAAGGAATTATGTTAATGCTTCAGAGATTCAACAGGGTTGTAGGTTTATTGAGGAGGATATCAGGTAACAATGAGATTTAAATTGAACATTGATGTCTATTTACAAGGTGAATGGATAGATCATATATTTGAATATATGAATAAGTATCAAATATCCAAAATGCATGAGGGAGATTCATGAATTGCCCAATGGATCAGGCACTAATTAGCTACAGGATCATTAGTTTGTTGTCTATACTTTGTTTTCATCTGCTTTCCCCCCCACATAAAATCAAATCAAAATTCAAATCATCTTTACATTTTATGGTGAAGAACCTAAATGTAATGCCCTTAGTCAGCTTGTGAATGTCATAGAGTTGCAATTTGCTACTATAGATATGTGTTATTACATGAGTTAATAGGAGAAATACGGGTTTTATCTGCTTTATATTAGATTCAATATATGCTTTGATAATTGGTACCATATTAATTGGATCTAAGGTTCACCCACCTAGGTTTTGCAGAGCCTGAAGTGAAGAAGGATTTATGCCTTATAGTTGGACCAAGATTGCAGTCTAGTGTATCTATCATAGGAAGTTGCTAGCCTTAGATGCATTTGTCTAGTTTCTTGGTTATTTGTAAAATTGTTAAATCAGGGGCCAACAACTCTGATAGCTTGTTCACTCTTTAAGAATACATACTCTTAAGGCTTCTTTCTTTTCTTTTTGATAGTTGTCTCTTATGTTCAGCCACTAAATGAAGCAATATGCTAGACTCCTTGTCTTCCTTAGGTTCTCACACATGAGAACATTTTCTTTTGACCAACTCTCTCTATAAATAGAGATTCAAGATCTTTTTCCATTCAACCTCAATAGTCCATTTTAGGGTTTGGTAGGATTAGGTAGGATACAATGAATCTACCCATTTTTCCATTTGGTTCCTCTAGAAACTTCTCCCTCAATCATCTTTGAATTTTCCTTAAAATGGTTTACCTTGAATTTTATGCCACCAACTCATCATAGTAATCTTCTACATGCTTCATACAATTCAAAAAAATAAAATAGTTAGTTCAAATTGATCAAATCTATGATTTAACATGAATACTAGCACTCGGCTTCCATAATGCTCTTTTACTTGTCATCCACTAGATAACTCAAAAAATATGAAAGTTTATTGGTGCTTGACATCAAGAAATCATTACTCATCTTACATTAAGTTCACTTGGCATGCACTGAAACTTCACTTTTCTTGACTCCAATTGATTTTTTGCTTAGCTTGCACTAACTTTTCTTGGCACCTACTGTCCACTCGATGAAACTTGGTAGACTTTATTGTTCTTACTTTTTCTTCTATACTTAATCAGTGTATCCATCCTTTGGAGCCTCAACTAGATAATCAATACACAATGTCATCACTATCTTAACTAATCTTTGTACTCCTCTTACATATCATAACTCAACCTTTCATCTAGGTGTTCTTGTTATCTTATTTGATAAAAACCTCCTCATCAATGAAACACGTGATAGTAATCAAATAAATGAAGCAACTCTCTTACCACCAAGTAGTATGTTTGACATTAGTGACAAAACAATGATTGAAACATTACTTATCAATCTATTTTCAACCCAAGAGTCATCATTCTTGCCCAATTTGAAACATGTGGAAATGGAATATGGGAAGGTAAAATTTCAACATGAAGTTGGTATACTCTATATTTCACCAACAATTACAACTATTACAACATCAGTAGCTAGCTCATCATCAATAGTCAAACTATTACCCATACTATCATATGATGATGATCAACAGAAAGGACTGATGATCTCTTTCACAAAGTTGATTCAAAAGAACAAGTCAATTAATTCTTTGGAGAGAACATTGATAGAAGTCTTGGATAGGATGTAGAGGATATTTCACAAAACTATTACAAATCTAGACTTGTAGACTAAGGAAAATGAATTGGTGAAATCTTTTGATGAAGAATTCACAACCTTGTCTAAAAAGTTTTTAGTATAGGAAAAAGCCAAGCATGATGCATCACTTTTTGATACAGTATGCACTAATGTGAGAAGTGATATAAATCCACTAGATCTATGCATCAAGGAATTGAGGAAGAACATTGATGAAGGTAAGAATTTGTATGGATAGTGCACATTGTCATACAATTACCTATCATATTTTGAGAATAAGATCAAGAGTCAAATGAGTGAGCTTCATATACTCACTACTAGATTCTAGCAACATGAGGTGAGAATTGAAGATATTAGAATAGAAATGGAGAAGATTCACAATGCTATAAGAGGCATTGAATTTGAAAAGGAATAGGTAATTAGAAAGTTCTCCACTCTTAGAGAAATTTTGTCACCTAAAATTAGTATTTTGCAAAGGCAATTAGAGGAGTGTCTCACAGCTAAGGCCTCCTATGAAAAGTTTTCCTATACTGACTTGAGTGTAGTAGAAGTGGCATTGTATGCACTTTGCACACTCATCAATATATATGAGACAATCAAGGAGAACTGGAAGAAAGATCTGGAGAAGCGAAAACATGGTTTTGCAAATTTTATTTCCAAAATGACAAGCTAATCAATGTAAGACAACACAATTTTGTATACATTTTTTTTTTGCACCTTTCCCATTGATGTCAAAGGGGGAGAAGTATATGTAAGGAAAATTATTTAGGTTTTTTCTTTAAAGGAGAAGTATATATGTATATGTAAGGGTGAGTACACCTATATACTATTGTAGGTACTAATAAGGAATATAATGATCCATCAAAACATGAATAAAATATTTTTTGTTTTGAAGGAAATTTTGTGTAGCTACCTTTTGTATTCATTCTTATATGACATCATTTTGGGGCTTAGACAATTTTTCCAAATGTTTCCATCAATGCCAAAGGGGAAGATTGTTAGTGTTAGATATATTGTAATAATAAAGAGACAAATACAATGTGTACAGATGTAAAAGATTGAGTTAGGACATGTGCAATTGAGGATCGATAGATGACAATATGGTGGTGACATATATCAGTGCACAGATGTGTATAGATGATACATCACAAGTTATAGTTGATTTACCAATTTAGTATTTAATAGAATAGAATAGAGCATATCATAGAATTGGATTGTACAACTTAATGAATTATTTTGGTGACAAAATAATTACTAATTCATGATGGGCTGACATCTTAGATGTTTACTCGAAGTCACAAGCATGTGAAAGCACCTATTAATTTGTGAGATAGAAATAAAGATCTTATCTTGTGCAAATAATGGGAAGTGTAGATGTGATGTGAACTATTGTGAAGAAAGCTTATGTGATATGTGAGCCTTATGTTATGTAAAACCTAATATATGATTAGAGAAAGTGTGAGATACAAAAGCAAGGTGGTATTGTATGTATACCTACTCTTGTGAAGAAACTTTATTGTATAATTGCATGTTACAACAATGGGCTCTTCTTGTATACATTGTATTTGATATACCAACTCCTAATAGGGTTGAGGATTTTAATAGGGCTTAGTTCTCTAACAAGGACTCAAGACACTATATGTATTTTATAGGATCCTAATAAGTTCAATATCCTTAACAAGATTATTTTGTCTAGTGGATCATCTTCTGGGTACCATCCCCACTGGGGTTTTCCCTTGGCCATGGTTTCCTTAGTTAACAAATAATGTTGTTATGAATTATCTTTGTCCATGATTATAGTTCCCATTCAATATTGTTAGTTTAATTTCATATGCAATTCATAAAGTAATTAACAATATTTAGTTGTGGGAAAAATTTTGTAGAATACTGATTCACCCCCCTCTCAGTATTATCTATTTCTAATATTCACATCACTTGATGCATTCAGAAGGGTAAAACTCAGATACTTGTCCTACTTACTATGAAAATTGGCTTAAGGTTAGGATTTGGACTCAATAATTATCTCCCAACTTTTACCATTAAGATGGTACAATAGGGCATGCTTATCTTGGAAATTTAGGGAAGTCGATGCCTAGTACCTACAATCTGCATAAAATCTGAGCATGTACATATATATAATCTAAACTAAACAAGCACAGGGAGGGAGTGGTGCATCATGTAGATCTCAACTAGCATGTGACTATGAATCCCTCTCTCAACTGCATCAAAAATGTCAATCATAAATAAAAACATACAAGTACACCATACACATGCAAGTATGAGGTAAGTATCCATAGAAACTTCATATAAATCATCCATCTAACTATCATTGTGAAATAACTAAAATCACTATATGAACATACATATATCATCATTAAAATAATCATGAATACATGAAATAAGAAAGCATCAAGTAACTCATCAAATATATCAATTGAATATGAAATACCATCCAATCAAATTTGGTAACAAAGTACCACTAATTGTAAAACATAATTATAAAACTTGCCTTAAAGAATCTAGTAATCCAACATGAAAAGTAAACTAAGGGTAGGCATTAGAACAAGAAATAAAGATTTAACATGGTTCACCCAATCCTTGGGCTATGTCAACCAACAACAAGTCCAATAATATTATTATCCAATGATTATAATCCACAATCCCTTATAGCTCAATACTTCCACAAGAAGCTACAATATCACCATACATTATGAAATCCTTAACCCTAAGCCATTTTATACAAGCTTTTTCTACTTGCAAAATTAGGTGTAGAATAAGTTGTCTAATATAAAAATAGTAGCTGACACATTTTACAATTGTAGGGTCATTTTGGTGCTTTCCTAGGACACCATCTTGGGGCAGCCCCCATAGAAATATTTTGGGGGAAAACCATGCCAAATAAACATCTGATTTTGAATAGGCTTCACATCACAAAAATTAGGTGTGTCATCACCATGAAGAGTATTTAAAAGGTTTTTGTAGAAAAATCTAACATTGTGATGAATATTAGAAGGAACATCATGCATAGAATGCAACCAAGGTCATCCTAAATAGACATTATAAGTGAGAGTCCTAGTCATAACAACTATAGTAGTATCCAATATCATATGACCCACTTTAATATGTAGTGTTATAATTCCCAAAGTTTTCTTAGTAATTTAATCAAATCCTCGAGCATGAACATTATCATGTTGAAAAATAGAAAGATCAATGTTCATAGCCTTTAACATATCTATACTAAAAAAATTCAAACCAGATCCATTATCAATCAAAAAATTTCATATGGTAACTTTTTTAATACATAGAAAAACCATAATAAGGTCATGATGATCTTGAATCTATTTAGAAGGAAAATCATCATTCGTAAACACAATAGGTGGGACAAGAGTAGTATGCATGCATTGTAAGAAGGAATTGATGTTATATTGATTAAGAGGTGGAATACAAAGGTTTGATAAAGCTTTTTTCAAGGCTTCATGGTATGTAGGAGATGTTTGAAGAAATTCGCAAAGTGAAATCTTGGAGAGGGTATTTTGTAATTGTGACACTAAGTCATAATCCAACACAAGATCTTGAGAAAAACAAGGTGGAGGAGGAAGAATGGCTTGAGAAGGTGGGAGAGAAGTAGTAGGTTAAGGATCATTCCTTTTATGATATTTACAAGATACTTGAGAATTCGAAGGATCACTAGACTTTCCCTTAATAATTATAGGAGGACAAAATTTAACAGTAAGTGGGTAACCTTTATCACTAAGGACAAGTTGAGCAACATTAAATTGATTAATATATTCTTCTCCATACACTCATGATTAGAAGGTAATACATTAAGGATAATTCCATTATCCACTTGTTCCAAGGAATTCATAGAATAAGAAGGATGGGCTTCCACTAATGTTATCTATTGACAAGCAGTGTTAAATGAAGGCAAGGTCAAATTGATAATGCTGGAAGTCTATTGGGAAAGAGAGATACTAAGAGGTAGGGGTTGGTGGGGGGGGGGGGGGGGGGGGGGGGGGGTTTAATTAGGATCTACAAAACTTTAGGCTTCTAACTAACCCTGACTTCATCAATATTACAAATCATATAAACATATATTGCAATGATGTATCATATCTAATTTAGTGATCACAACCATATGGATAAAAGTAAATGATCAACATGTTAGATTGTGTTGATTGATCAGGGAAGTATTATATACTCCATAATTCCTTAGTGGGGTTTAGGACTAGATATTTTATCAATATTTTATGGCCAACATGTTGTAACTAATTTTAACCCTAAAGCAATAAAATACTTGTATAGAAGGGCTTAGGGTTAGTGATTGTTTCATAAGATGTGATGGAAAAATTGTTTCTTGTGATGATATTGAGCTGTAAGGGATTAAAAATTGTAATCATTTGTAATTAGTATATTGTAATAATATTGGACTTGTTGTTTGGTGGACATAGCCTAGGAATTGAGTGAATAATGTTAAATCTTGGTATCTTGTGTTCTCTTTTGTGTGATCTATTATTTTTTTGTTATTGGTTATATTTGCATGTTATTGTTATTTGTATTAGTGGTTTTATCCTAACAAGTGGTATTAGATAAAGATTATTTTTTCAGTTATCCTTTGCAAAAATTCTTATGGTTGAGTGGGAGTGATGATAGACTAGGGTCAGCTGAGGGTTGACAAGTTTAATGGGTAGAAATTTCAGTTATGGAAGATGCAAATGGAGGACTATCTTTATCAGAAGGATTTATGGAAGCCTTTAGAGGAAAAAACTAGGAACCAAGGAACTATGACAAATGAGGACTGGGAGATTTTAGATAAAAAGAAACTTGGAAGCATTTGATTATGCTTGGCACCATTAGTGACATTTAACATTACAAAAGAAAAGACAATGGAAGCGTTCATGGAAACCCTTGTGAAATTGTATGAAAAGTCCTCCATTTCAAATAAGGTATTTCTCATGAAGCATTTATTTAAGATGAAAATGGTAGAAGGTGGATCTAGTGTAGAAGATTTAAATGAGTTTAATACTATTACTAGCTAGTTATCTTCTATGGGTATTAATTTTGATGAAGAAATGAGGGCTCTCTTGATTTTATGTTCCTTTCTTGAAATCTAGAAAGGCTTGGTAATGGCTATGAGTAATTCTATTTCTAGATCTAATACCCTAAAATATGATGATGTGATTGGTGTTATTTTGAGTGAGGAAACTTCTAAGAAAACCTTAGGTGGATCTACATCAAGAAGTACTTTGAATGCACAAAGTAGAGGCAAAATGACTGAGAGAGGAAATAATTCCAGAAATCGTAGGAAATCAAGAGGAAAGTAAAAAGGGGAAAGGTATCAATCAAGAGGACTAAGTAACTGTTGATACTATGGAAAGCTAGGGCACAAGAAGATAGGTTGCTAGACTTGAAAGAAAAGTGAAGGAGATAAACCAAAAGGGAACAAGGAGGCAAATGTGTTAAGTAAAAAATTTGAAGAGTATGCTTTGCTTTTGTCTTTAGAAAGTATTGATGATTCATGGGTTTTATATTTTGGTGCTTCATTTCATGCTACACCTCATAGAGTTTATTCCATTGATTATGTCCAAGAGGATTTTGGGCTTGTTTATTTTGGGGATAATGAACCCTGTTAGGTTTTGAGAAAAGGAAAAGTTAAGATTAAGTTGTAAAATGGGAATCATTGGCTACTAAATGAGGTAAGACATGTTCCAAGGATGAGTAGGACTTTAATTTTGATAAAGAAACCCAATGATGAGGGTCATGTAGTTACTTTTAATGATAAAAATTGGAAAGTTTCAAAAGGTTCCCTTGTAGTAGAAAAAAGTGTGAAAGTAGACACCTTATATCTTTATACATATCATATTGTTCCTTTTACTTTGATTATTTTAGAGAAAAATGAATATTCAAGAATAGTTGTTGTACTTGAGCAAAGAGAACATAAAACTATTGTAGATTATGATACAACACTCTGGCATAACGTACTTGGGCACATGAGTGAGAAAGGTATGAAATTAATTTATTCAAAGAAATTTTTACCATGTCTAAAATGTGTTAATATGGATTTCTATGAAAGTTGTGTGTATGGAAAACAAAAGACAATGAGTTTTTTGATGACTGGGAAGGAAAATAAAAGTGAGAAATGAGAGCTTGTGCATATAGATGTATGGGGACCAGCTCTAGTATCTTCCCTTGGTGGTTCTCATTATTATGTTACATTTATTGATGATGCAACTAGAAAAGTATGGATTTATTTCCTTAGACAAAAATCTGATGTAATTCAATTTTTAAAAAAATGGAAATGCTTGGTTGAAAATGGGACTGGTAAGAAATTAAAATGTCTTAGATCTGATAATGGTGGTGAGTATTACAGTCATAAATTTGAATATTATTGCTCCACTAATGGTATTCATAGAGAGAAAACTATTCCAAGGACTCCATAGGAAAATGGAGTGGTCAAATGCATGAACATGACTATAATGGAGCATGCAAGGAGCATGAGGTTGCATGTAGGGTTTTCCTTAAATATGTGGGTGGAGGATATCACTACTATTGTATATTTGGTTAATACAAGCCCCTCTACTCCTTTGGGCTATGGTATTATAGAGGAAGCATGGATTGGTAAGAAGGTGAGTTATTCTTTTCTCAAGACCTTCAATTGTGAAGCATTTGCTTATATTGATTTTAAAAATAGGACCAAGCTAGGAGCAAAGTTAAAGAAATGTGTATTTTTTGGATATGGCATTGATGAATTTGTTATTTTGAAAATCAAAAAATTGTAAGAAGTAGGGATGTCATATTCAATCAGAAAGTGTTGTACAAAGATTAGTTGTAGTAACATGAGAAGAAAGAAGATGATTATGTAGTGTTGGGTGATACTCCAAAAGATGATGTTTTAGCAATTCCTCATGATGTACAACAACCACAAAAACCAATACCACACATTCTAGTGAATGTCATATAGTCAACAAGGGTAAGTAGACCTCTAGAAAGATTTTCTCCTTCTTTGTACTATATTTTACTAATAGATTCTGGTGAACTTGAATGTTATGATGACATTGAATAGGTGGATACTAAGATTTAGTAGCAGTCTGCAATGAAAGGTGAAATGGAATCTTTGTTGAAAAATAAGACATGGAATTTTATGAAAATTGCCTACAGGTAAAAGGGCTTTACAAAATAAATGGGTTTAAAGGTTGAAAGAAGAAGACAGAGGTAAGAAAAGATTTAAAGCTAGGTTCATGGTAAAAAGATTTGTGTAAAAAAAAGGCATTGATATTGATGCAATATTCTTTCTTATTGTTAAAATGAATTCTATCTATACTGTTTTAAGTATTGTGGCTATTGAAGATTTGTATTTGGAGTAGATTTGATGTTAAAATAGCCTTCTTTCATGGTGATTTGAATTAAGAGATATATATGGCTCAGCCATAGGGATTTGACTTCAAAGTTAAGGAGAACCTAGTGTGTATATTAAAGAAAAGTTTATATGGCTTGAAGCAAGCACCTCAACAATGGTATCTAAAATTTGACAATTTTATGCAGGTGTCATTTAGATCATTGTGTTTACTTTAAGAGGTTTGATGATGATAGCTACTTTATTTTATGTTTATATATTGATGATATGGTTGTAGATGGGTCTAACATGGATCACATTAAGGGCATGAAACACTAGTTAGCAAATGCATTTTCTATGAATGATTTGGGGACAAAAAAACAAATTCTTGGTATGAAGATTTGTAGAGATAGAAAGAACATAAAATTGAAATTATCTTGGGTTGATTATATTGTGAAGGTGTAGAAACATTTATCTATTGAGAATGCTAAAGCTATTACCACACCTTTACCTAGTCATTTGAAGGAGATGTATCCAAAGACATGAGAAGATGAGGATAGGATGTCCAAGGTACCTTATGCTTCAACTATAGAAAGATTGATGTATTCTATGGTATATGAGTAATCCAAGAATAAAGCATTGGAATCCAATTAAATGGATTATCAAATATTTGAGAGGAGAATCCAGGAAGTGTTTACATTTTGGGGGCTCTACTATTGATTTACGTGGATATGTTGACTCAGATTTGGTAGGGGATATTGATACTAGGTGGAGTACTATAGGTTATGTATTTACTATTGGTGGGGCAATAGCAAGCTGGGTTACTAGGTTATAGAAAGTTTATGTTTTATCTACTATAGAGGTATAGTATGTTGCTTCTATAGAGGTAGCCAAGGAGATGATATTGCTTTAGTTCTTCTCAAAAGAATTGGGACACCCAAAGAGGGATAACTATTTATTTATATATAGCTAGAGTGACACTCATCTTGTGAAGAATTCTGCTTTGCATTCAAATACAAAACACATTTAGTTGCAATACCATTTCATTTAGTCAATCTTGGATGATGGACAATAAAAGTTGGACAAGATACATATAGATAAAAATCCAGTGGATATGTTTACAAAGGTAGTGACAAGGGAGAAGTTTAACTCCTCTTCATCTTTGGTTAGTCTTCTAGATTGAACAAAATAAAAGAACAACATAGCCTAGGTTGGTTTGATCCAGTGAAGGCCTCATGGAGTAGCAATATAGCTACAAGATTTATCTCCAAGTGGGAGATTTTTGTTTAGTGTGGAGCCTAATTAATCCCCAAGTGGGAGATTGTTAGATTGTGGTGACTAATTAGGGAAGTACTGTACATACTCCATAATTGCTCAATGGTGTTTAGGGTCAAGCATTTTATTTGCATTTTATGGCCAACATGTTGTAACTAATTTTAACCCTAAAGCAGAAAAACACATGTAGAAAAGGGCTTAGGGTTAGGGATTGTGTCATAAGATGTGATGGGAAAATTGCTTCTAGTGGAGGTACTGAGTTGTAAGGGACTACAGATTGTAATTGGGTTCTAATCACTAGATTGTAATAATATTGGAATTGTTATTTGGTGGACATAGCCTAGGGATTGGGTGAAACACATTAAATCTTGGTGTCTTGTTTTCTTTTTTGTATGATCTATTATTTTCTATTATTGGTTACTTTTGCATGTAATTGTTATTTATGTCCATGGTTTTATCCTAAAACAACACATAACACAAATATTTTGTTACCTAGAACCACTCCAACATGAAGGTAAAATTGGGGTGGGGATGAGACTTACAAATCTTCACTATTGCAATACCAAAGTTCACCTGTTAGGGCTACAATTTTGATCACTTTTGATGATCTACCCTATAAGGGGTATTCCTTGCTAAGAGCTTACAATAATTATTCAGTCTACTTTGATTACATGATTTATAACTTACAAAAAAGTAAGCACTCTATTAGGAGATTTACATAGGCTTGTTAGGACCACTCTATTAAGAAATTTACATTGATTCACTCTACTAAAATGTATCAGTACCCGATCCTTTAGGTAGCACTATAATTCTTGATTATAGATCTTCTCCTTCTAGCATCTGATCCTTCTCTAATCTAAGATAACTATGTTCTACACTCCACTACTCTATTTGGTCATTATGCCTTTGTTTACCTTCAAGCTTTTCTTAGGCATCCAAACTTTGGTTCTCTCACATACAATCTAATAATTACACTTCTCTCTTGAATTAGGGTTTAGATCCTCCTTATTTAATAAACTAGAGAAGGTTCTAGATAATGATCAATGATTGAGATTTCTCCCTTTTTTAGCTTTAACCTTGCATAGGGATTAATGATTCATCTCAAAATGCATAATCATCTCTTTAAATTACTCCTCGATCATTAAAACATGCACTAAGTCAAAAAAAAAGTTTTACCTCATTATTTGTGCAATTCCAAACAAATATATCAAAACTAGTTCACTCAACACATGAACACCTTGATGCTCAATCATGACTAGTCTTCATGCTATCCCTTAGCTTTAGAATTCTCATAATTGACTATATAACTCCACATGAACTAACTCTATGTTTCTCAACAAAAATGAGTTTTTTTCTTACTCGACATGTATAAGAGAACTTGTTGACCATAGAATTTATTGACAATAACAATTACTTGACCTTAACTAAAATATAGAAAATTCTAAATGCATTGTTCACCTTTAGTAGAATGCCTTAGTCACAGTGATGATTGACCAACTCTACCAAATAATTGACTAAGTGTTTAACACTAATAGACAACAAAATATAGGGATCAATAATCTCCTCCTTTGAAATTAGTAGCAAAAACACTTTTTCATGATTCAACATTAAATCTCAAAACTCAAAAATAGTACTACCCCTTAGGCTATGAATTGGTCTTCATAAAGACTTCAATATGTACAACATATATACATGACTTTTACATACTCTATCTTTAAAAATATTTTTTTAGATAATAATACCTATATCCTTTGTATTTATTTTCTCATCACACACACATACACACATGCATGCATGGATGCACGCATGTACACATGCATGCACACACGCATGCACACACATGAACCCATGCACAAACACACACTCTCTCTCTCTCTCTCTCTCTCTCTCTCTCTCTCTCTCTCTCTCTCTCTCTCTCTCTCTCTCTCTCTCTCTCTCTCTCACACACACACACACACACACACACACACACACACACACAGATATTTTACCCTTGTTTTTGGTACTTATGGCTACTAGGGTATAGGGGTCAAACCATACTTATCAAAAAATAGTTTCTAAACCTAGATTATCATGGATAGTGCATGACCCAACCATTTTTTATTAGTATAATGAACAAAATCTTGATCTCTAGGATGAAAACTAGATCAATTAAGATTTTATTTGTTGAGAGATTTGGATCTCTTTGTGAAACCTCATTGGCTATTATAAGCCTTCTGTACATAACCTCTAAATGAGGTAATAGTATCATTTGAATAAAGAAAATACTAGCCCTTATTCATCCATCATTAGCCAATAGCTCGGCTAATCTCCTTGGAAATTTAAACTAGAACTTGGGTCCATGTTTAATGAATGTGTTGATGCTTTAAAATCTGCTTGTTTCTTATTAATAAAACCTTGATTCTTCTTTGTAAATAATTCAACATTACACAACATTTTGTACAAAGAAAGAAATTTCTTTACAACATCTTCTATAGTATTGATTAAACTTGACAAATATGTTTTCCTTATTTCAATTTCATTATAGACCTTTTCATTGAATTTCTTTCCAAATTTTCTAGAACTCCATTCCATCATATTTTCATTTGCATCCATGTTATATTGATTGATCTTCTCCACAATATGAACTAATAGAGACATAATAGGAGCATTCTCATCAAGATTTTACACATCAAATGCTTCAACAAAAATGTCCTTAATCTCTTGTATCACATTCCTTTATTTTATCTCTCATCTCATTTCTTCTTGTTTCATTTTTCTCACCAACAAATCTTGAAAATTTTGCATTTGGTCAAATGTCAGATTGTTAGTCTCAAATTTTCATATGAAAATGACTTCATCTAAGGTTACTAGCTTGCCAATTAACCTACCTTTCTTCAATAATTTCTTCTTTGGGGTGTAGTTGGTTGGTAGTGCTAGCTAAAGTGAGTGTGATGAAACATCAACACTTTCTCTTTATGGCTCTCTTGTTCCACTAGCATCCATGCTTACTAACATTGACTCCTTTTGAGTAATAATCACTTGCAGTTTAGGTGTACCTCTTCCCTTAGCCTCAGATTGTGTAGAGAGTTCTATACTTGGTCATGTTTTTATTTCTTCCCACTTTTGACCCTATGTCTTAGTCACTTTAATAATTTCTTTCTATATCTCCTTATTTCATTCTATATGAGATCTTGAGATGGGTGCTTACATCTCACAAATAGTAGAATTATCTACTTGGTCATTTAGCTCATCATTCTGACCCTTTGTGGTCTGATCAACCTTAATAAAATCTTTACCTTTCTTCTCTTTAATTTTTAATCTACTCTATTCCTCAACATCTATGACCAAATTCTTTTGTTCCATTCATTTTAGTTGGTCATTGAAGTCAATAGTAACAATAGGTGTTTCCTTATTGGATAACATTAGTTGTTGCTCCATTTTTTGCTCTCTAATATTAGGATATTATTTAATTTGTACTAATAGTAGATTGAATTTATCATTCAATATGTCCTTGATAGATTTTAGAGCTTGATCTCCTTGTTTTGACTCAAAAGTCACTAACTTCTCTAGCTCAATTGACACTAGAGTTTCATCAAGAGCTCCATCCTCAATGGTGATTACCTCTATTTGATTTATTTGGCCTTGAGCCATCTTTTCTATAGTCTCTATAAAATCTTCAACATCACTATACATATCCTCTATATCATCCAACTTTTTCTTCTCTTATTTTTCCTCTTCCTCTATAGTTGGTGCTAGCAATCTAAATGTTTTCTTCCATACCAACTTGCTTTCTTGAACTACATCTTTAATTTTGTTTCTCAAAATTTTGTAAGGCCTTGTCTTGGGCACAAAATTATTTTCATAATCTCTTAGGTATTTAGACATATGTGTCTTCCCTAAATCTAGCATATTTTAGGCTAGATTTGTTCCTCTTATTTGTCTCTTAGTAGAGAATTTACTAGTACATTTTGGAAAATATTTGACCATGTGACTAGAACTTTCAGTCACACCACTAAAATATTTAGTCACTTAACTAAAATTAATCACATTCCACTATTTTTAAAAAATTTATAGGTATATGTGACCAAATAGGTGACTAATTTGGTCACCAGGTAAAATCACAAGATCACTCAAATAGAAATGACCAAAAATATTACCAAATAAATGACTAAATAAGTGATTGGAGAATTAGTTACTTAAACACAAGTGACTTATTAAAATACCAAGTAAATGACTAAAAAAATGATTGGATAATTAGTCATACACTCTTGTGTGCACAAAAGACATATGAATGTATAACTATCTAGATTGATAAAAGAAAAATATAATCTATGCAAGACATTTAAAAGATATCTTTGCAATCTTGGAAGTGATCTAGTTATAATCAGTTATAGTGACCCATTCATATGTGCATAATTTTAATTTTAGAGATATCCATAATCTTACAAAGATTAAAATGTATAAGCTCTCTTCTATCAAATTATAAATTAAGGTTACAAAATAATGCAGATAATAGATCTCTATTTCAGTCCTTCATTCTGCTTGGCTTTCACACTCTTTAGCTTTGATAGCTTGTTCAACCTTCAAGCATCCATACTGTTAAGCCTTCTTTCTTTGATTGCCAATGAAGTCTCTTCTCTTAGGTCACTAAATGAAGCAATACCCCAGACTCCTTTTCTTTCTTAGGTTCTCACACATGACAACCCTTACTTCTAACCAACCATCTCTACAAATAGAGAATTAAGATCTTTTGTCATTCATCCTCCATCATTCATTTTAGGGTTAGGTAAGATTAGTTAGGATTAAATGAATATACCCCTCATTTCATTTCATTCCCTTCTAGAAACTTCTCTTTTAATCCTCTTTGAATTCACATCAAAATGGTTCACCATGAATTCTATGCCACCAACTCATTAGCCTTATCTTCCACACAGTTCGCATAATTTAAGAATTATTGGATTTCTTTACAATAATTGGGAGGGGGGGTGAATCAATTACCCAAGGTCTAGATGTACAAATAAAAAATTTTACAGCTTAGTGAACCCATATCCATAAGGCATTTTCATCATACATTCATCCATTAGATTATTTAATCACTTAAACCTGTAGGTTACTATCAAATTAGTTTGTAGAAATGTAAACATGAAACGTAACAGTTTCAGTAACACATTTGACATAATGATTAAATGTGGAAACCCAATTTAGGAAAAACCACCAATAATATGCTACTCACTCTCACTCTTTTGAAGTGATGCCCTATGAAAATCCAACTCTATTAAAGTTTACAATTCACAATGTTAAATGCATGACCTAGTTAAAGGATTTCAATCACCATGTTAGGAGTGAGCCTTATTAGAGGACTTTAGATCATTCACTTTGAATGTCACTTGGTTAAAGGATTTAAAGAAGACTATTAGGTCAACCTTAATCTAAATGATTTACCCTAGACTAATATAATGATTAGAGAGTTACAGTAAGACTTGGTCTAATAACAACTTACAAGACACTTGTAGGTTATAAATCTCTATTTCAATATTTAATTCTACTTGGCTTTCACACTCTTCAACTCTAATAGCTTGTTCAACCTTCAAACATCAATACTCTTAAGCCTTCTTTCTTTTCTTTCCAATGTAGTCTCTTCTCTTAGGTCATTAAATGAAGAAATACCCTAGACTCCTTGTCATCCTTAGGTTTTCACACCTGACAATGCTTACTTCTAATGAGTCATCTCTATAAATAGAGAATTAAGATCTTTTTTCATTCATCCTCCATCATCCATCTTAGGGTTAGGTCAAATGAGGTAGGATTCAATGAATCTACCCCTTATTTCATTTCATTCCCTTCTAGGAACTTCTCCTTCAATCCTCTTTGAATTCAACTCAAAATGGTTCACCATTAATTCTATACCACTAGCTCATCAACCTTATCTTCCACATAGTTGATGCAATCCAAGAAATCAAACTTGTTAGCTTAGATTCATCAAATTCTCGATCTTTCTCATAATAATAACACTCAACATTAACTGGCTTCTAATCCTCTGAACAACTACATTTCTCAGCATCCTCTATTAAATTTCTTGGCACAAACTAACATTTACTAGTACTCAACATCAACTAAACTTTACTTGACTTACACTATTTTACTCGGCTTACACTAAAATTGAATTTTCTTGGATCCAACTAATTTCATATTAAATATTCATATGTATCAAAGCTCTCATGGTGTGAAGACCTCTTTTCAAGAAGTACAATCTTGGCTTGACTTATTGTTGGTGCAACATTGACAATTGGGACATCATAATTTGGAGGGGATTTCAAGGAGTCCTATTTTGTGACCTTCTATTGTAGGTAAAAATTGGAGCTTGTTGGTGTGAATAAGAGGTTGGAATAATATAGAGGAGACCCAAAAACTCTTAAATCAAATTTTGTTCATCCAAATTGGACATCTAAGGCCAAATCTACAACCATTTGATTTTTGAAGGTGTGGCGGCGACGATTAATAAAAAATGATTTTACAGGAAATTTTTAAATAGTGATATCTCCCTCATATGGACTCCTTTTTCCAAGCAATTATTTTTGCTTTAGGGTAGGATTTCAAAATTTACATAATGGTGTAGGTGATTTTGGATCTCTATTTCTGAATTTTTATGAAAATAAAAAGTCCCATTTTCTACAACTTTGAAGGCTCTATTTGGGAACATTCAGTAAAAAATTTACGTGTAATTTTTTTTTAAAGTGCATGATTTTTCCTTTAATTTCTAGATTTTTAATCAGATTTCAATGATTTGGAGTGGGCATATCACTTTCAGATATAATTATTTTTTGGCTATATTTGCACTTGGTGAATACTTGGATTGCAATTTTCTTAATTGAGATAGTAATTTGAAGGAGTTATCAATCGATTTTAATCATCATTTGATTTCATTATAGATTTTTGAAAAGTTCCATTACTCACTTCATATAAATTTCATGAATAGAAACAAGTAGTTTCTAATTAGTTGATGAGTATTGGATTGCTTAGAATGATTCCTGGATAGGATCTAGAACTAGCTATAGGTGCTGCAAAAAGAAGAAAATAGTTTGATAGAAGGGATAAAGCACTTGGTTCTCTTAGATCTACCATAGCCAATTATTTTCTATATCATATTGCATCCTACATACATCCTCATGCTGCTCGGACAATATTAGAAGGAATCTTTGGTAAACCTAATAGAATAAGAAAGTGTAAATTAGAGAATGACCTTATAGGTCTAGGTCCATGTGATATTGAATATATTAATGAATTTTTCTCTAAGTTTAATTCCATTATATTGGAGCTTTCTAATTGTGGTATTACTAAAGATGATGAGAAATTGATATTATCTATTCTTTCCAAGCTAGGTCCTAAATATTCAATCTTTGTTTCCACATTCTTTGCTACTATGGATACTCTTGGTATTGCATAAAAAATGCCTTCTCTTGATGAATTTGTATCTCAACTCACAAGAGAACAAGAAAAGTTAGCATCAAGCATTGGTTGCAAATGACTCCTCTCAAAAAGCTCCCAAAGGAAAGGGAAACAAACAACACAAGGATCTTAAGCAATGTGAAAAAGGTGATGACTCTCCTTGACAACATAATATTGAATCTAAGTCCTCTTCAAGAGAGGAATCATCTAAAATAAAGAGAGATAAATGTGCTTATTGCAAAAAATTAGGACATGATAAGCATAAGTGTTTCCATAAGAAGATCGATGAGCTTACTCATATTCTTCAAAAGAACAATATCATGTTGTCCTCATTAGTGTCTTCTCCTTCTTCTGAACATTAGGTAGCTACTACATCTACATCATCATCTAGAGGCAAAGAAAACACATTTATAGCTTCCACACATCCTAAGCAAGGTAAATGACTTCTTGATTCAAGTGCATCACATCATATATCATCTTTTATGGATATGTTTTCTTCTATTGAGCCTTGTAATTCTCCACCTATATTGATGGGTAATAATATATACATGAAGGTTATGTACATTTAATGTTCTTTGTTTGACTACTAATATCATTTCCATTTACCAAATTACTCATGGGGCACAAGGTAAAATTATTGAGTTCACTCCTAATTATGTCTATATTAGGGACATGGAGACTTGAGATGTCATAGCTATCAGAGTTGTTGATCATACATCACACTTGTATTCTTTTGCACTTTTTTTTGATAATGATGATGATATTAATGATGTACCTAACCCTTTATCAAGAGTGAATAATTCATGTGAGGAGAATATTTGACACTTGAATCATTTTGCTCTTGAGACAAGTGTTGAACTTCCTACTCCTCCACCTCCTGCTTCTTTTGACATGAGTTCTACTATTTAGCAAGATGATATTTATGCTTTATATCTTGCATACTAGGATGATTTCTTGGATTCTCTTTTAGATAAGTCTCATAATGCAAATTTAGTTAATACATCTGAGGCAATTTCTCTTCGACATACTTCTTCACCTTCTTTGGAGACTAGATTTCCCAACTCTTCATGTTCTCTTGATTTTTCACATCTCATAGGTTAGCTTGATGGTGTGACATAATATTTGAGCTTGGAGATATCTATTCAATCTTTAGAGATGCATACATGGATACCTTCTTCTTCCTTCCTCACTTTTTACATGGAGTGGCTTGTTCATCATTTGATGTATTTATGTCTTTCTAAGGAGAGACATGTTTCTTGTAGGAATTGGATTATATTTTTGCTTATAGGTACTCTTCATATACATTGGACATTATTCATTATGGGTAGGATATCATGTTTTCTTATTCCTATGGGGGGGTCATTCTTTGTATATACATGATGTATGCAATTTTTGGGAGTCTTGAGTACTCCATCTATCCATGCATCTTGTTTTCTTCTCTCTTATTGGAGGAGGGTTTTTCCCATGAGGTTTTCTCTCTTTCTCCACTTTATGAGAGATTTCATTTCATATATTGTATTACATTTCATTTCAAATTATACACAGTGGTGCAAGTGACTTTGGATCTTTGTCTTTGAATTTTTTTGAAAATTGTAAATACCATTTTCTGCAACTTTCAAGGCTCTATTTGGGCACATTCAGTAACATCTTCAGTGTATTTTTTTTGAAATTGCATGAATTTTCCTCAACTTTCAATATCTATAATCCAATTTTAGTGATTTGGAGTGGGCATATCACTTTCATAAATAGGTCTTTTTTTACTATATTTGCACTTGGCAAATGCTTAGATTTCGATTTTCTTAATTGAATCGGTAATTTGAAGGAGTTATCAGTTGATTTTAGTCATTCATTGGGTTCATTATGTATTTTTCAAAAGTTTTTTTACTCACTCCATATAACTATCATGAATGGAAAGAAGTAGTTTCTAATTAGTAGATGAGTATTGGATTGCTTAGAATGATTCCTATATAGGATCTAGAACTAGCTATAGGTGTTGTAGAAAGAAAGAAATGGTTTTATAGAAGGGATAAAGCACTTGGCTCTCATAGATCTACCATATTCAATGATTTTTTGTATCATATTGCATCCTGTAGACATCATCATGATGCCTAGAAAACATTGAAAGGGATCTTTGGTAAACCTAATAGAATAAGAAAATTCAAAATAGAGAATGACCTTATATGTCTAAGTCTGTGTGATTTTGACAATATTCAAGACTTTTCCTCTAAGTTCAATTCCACTAGATTGGATATCTCTAATTGTGGTACTACTAAAGATGATGAGCAATTGATAATATCTATTCTTTCCAAACTAGGTCTTGAATACTCAATCTATGTTTCCACATTTTCTACTACTATGGATGCTCTTGGTAGTGCATACAAAATGGCTTCTTTTGATGAATTATAGCTCAACTCACAAGGGAACAAGAAAAATCAACACACATGGGTCAATTGAATCCTTCAAAGCATCAAGCATTGGTTGCAAATGACTCCTCTCCAAAGGCTCCCAAAGAAAAGGGAAACAAACAACACAAGGATCCTAAGCAACATGACAAAGGTGATGAATCTCATTCACAACATAATATTGAATCCAAGTCCTCTTCAAAAGAGGAATCATCTAGAAGAAAGAGAGATAAATGTGCTTATCACAAAAATTTAAGATATGATGAGCATAAATGTTTCCATAAGAAGATTGATGAGCTTATTCGCATTATTCAAAAGAATAATATCTAGTTTCCCTCATCAGTGTCTTCTCCTTCTTCTTAATATCAAGTAGTTGCTACATCTACATCATCAACTAGAGGTAAAGGACAAGCACTCATTACTTCTACACATCCTAAGTAAGGTAAATTGCTTCTTGATTCAGGTGCATCACATCATATGGCATCTTCTATGGATATGTTTTCTTCTATTGAGCCTTGTACTTATCTACCTATATTGATGGGTAATAATACATACATGAAGGTTTGTGGTAAGGGTTCAATTCCTATGAGATAGGGTACATTTAATGATGTTTTATGTGTTCCATCCTTGATCACTATTATCCTTTCCATTTACCAAATTACTCATGGGGTACAAGGTAAAATTGTTGGGTTCACTCTTGATTATGTCTATATTAGGGACATGGAGACTAGAGATGTCATAGCTATGGGAGTTGTTGATCATACATCATGCTTGTATTCTTTTGCATATTTAGTTGATAATGATGATGATATTCATAATGTACCTAACCCTTTATCAAGGGTGAATAATTCATGTGAGAAGAATATTGGACACTTGAATAGTTTTGTTCTTGAGACAAGTGTTGAACTTCCTACTCCTCCACCTCTTGCTTCTTCAGACATGAGTTCTACTATTTAGCAGGATGATCTTTATGCTTCAGATCTTGCAATGTGGGATGAATTCCTAGATGCTCTTTTAGATGAGTCTCATAATATATATTTGGTAAATACATCTAAGGACATTTCTCTTTAAGATACTTCTTCACCTTCTTTGGAGATTAGATTTCCCAACTTTTCATGTTGTCTTATTTTTTCAGATCTTATAGGTCAGCTTAATGGTATGATAGAATCTTTGAGCTTGGAGAAACCTATTCAATCTTTAGGGATGTATACATGGAGACCTTCTTCCTCCTTCCTTACTTTTTACATGGATTGGCTTCTTCATCTTTTGATGTATTTATCTCTTGTTAAGGGGAGACATGTTTCTTGTAGGCATTGGATTATATTTTTCTTACAGGTACTCTTCATCTACATTGGAGCTTCTTCATTATGAGGGGGATATCATGTCTCCTTCTTTCCATCCTATGGGGAGATCATTCTTTGTATATACATGATGTATGCAATTTTTTCAGGGTCTTGATTAATCCATCCGTCCATGCATCTTATTTTCAGCTCTCTTTTTTAGGATCATTTTTCTCATGAGATTTTCTCTCTTTCTCCACTTTATGAGAGATTTTATCTCATGTATTGGATTTCATATTGTACATGGGTACCTATAATGGCCTAGTAGCCGGGACCTATCTTGCATTGTGAGTTTAAGTGTATTCCCCTAAGTTGAACTTAAGGGGGGTTGTTGGTGTAATTAAATATTCACTAATTACACTTACCTAAGCTTCCTTAGAGTAATGCATTTCATAGTAATTTTTGATTGAGATACTTAGGAGTATGCACCTCAATTAAACACATGGTGTAGGAGAACTCCACTCTAGGTGGTCATAGTTGTTGTCTCATTCCACCTTTAGTGTACTTATCACATTATCATCCTCATTGTCACACATACTTCATTGCATAATGGAGGATGATCCACCTTTCATCAACATGTGATTCTACCTTGTGTGGGTGATAGCTTATCTTGTCCTTATCATTGTCTCTTATTGCATCTCCTATATAAGGAGGCCTAATATGTACATTTCAAATCAATCCATTGGTTATCAATCAAGTCCATTATCAATAATAGCATTCTTGCATCTTCATGAAATTGTCTTCCCAACCTCTTGTGGAAGTTATCTTTGTCTTTCATTTGATCTTGGAGGTGTTGTAGAGTCACCTAAAACTCTAACATGGTATTAGATCTCTCAAGGTGTGAAAGACTCTTCTCAAGATGTGCAATCTTAGCTTAACTTATTATTGGTACATCATTGGCAATTTGGATGTCACAAATTGGAGGAGATTTTGAGATTCTTGTTTCATGACCTTCTATTGTAGGTGAAAATTAGGGTTTGCTTGTGAAAATTAGAGGTTGGCATCATATAGAGGAGGTCCAAAAAATCCCAAATCAAATTTTGTTTCATCTAATTCAAACATCCGAGGCCAAATCTAGAGCCATTTGATTTTTGAAGGTGTGACGATGGCAATTCAGAAAAGATAGTTTTAGAGGCAATTTTCAAATAGTGGTATCTCCCTCATAAAGATACCTTTTTCCGAGCAATTTTTCTTTTGTTTTGGGGTAGAATTTCACAATCTACATAGTGGTATAGGTGATTTTGGATCTCTATCTTTGAATATTTCTAAAAATTGAAAATCTCATTTTTTGACCCTTTCAAGGCTTTATTTAGGCACATTTGGTAACATTTTTAGGTGCAATTTTTTTGAAAGTGCATGATTTTTCCTCTACTTTCTAGATTTGTAATAAGATTTTAGTGATTTGGAGTGGGCATATCACTTTTAGAAATAGGTCTTTTTTGGCTATATATACACTTGGTCAATACTTGGATTTCAATTTTCTTAATTGAATTAGTAATTTGAAGGAGTTATCAATTGATTTTAGTCATCATTTGATTTCATTATGGACATTTCAAAAGTTCCATTACTCACTCCATATAACTATCATGAATAGAAAAATGTAGTTTCTAATCAGTTGATGAGTATTGGATTTCTTAGATTGATTCTTGGATAGGATCTAAAACTAGCTACAGGTGATGTAAAAAGAAGGAAATGGTTTGATAGAAGGGATAAAGCAATTGGCTCTTTTAGATCTACCATCTCCAATGATTTTCTATATCATATTGTATCCTACACACATCCTCATGATGCTTGGACTACATTGGAAGGAATCTTTGGTAAACCTAATAGAATAAGACAATTCAAATAAGAGAATGAGCTTATAGGTCTAAGTCCATGTGATTTTGACAATATTCAAGATTTTTTCTCTCAGCTCAATTCCATTAGATTGGAGGTTTCTAATTGTGGTATTACTAAAGATGATGAGCAATTAATATTATCTATTATTTCCAAGCTAGCTCCTTAGTATTCAATCTTTGTTTCCACATTCTTTTCTACTATGGATGCTTAAGGTAGTGCATACAAAATGCCTTCTCCTAATGAATTTGTAGCTCAACTTTCAAGGGAACAAGCAAAGTTCACACACATGGGTCAGTTGAAGCCTTTCAAGTATCAAGCATTGGTTTCAAATGACTCCTCTCAAAAGGACCCCAAATGAAAGAGAAACAAACAACACAAAAATACTAATCAAAAAGAAAAATGGATGACTCTCCTTCGCAACATAATATTGAATCCAAGTCCTCTTCAAGAGAGGAATCATCAAGAAGAAAGATAGATAAATGTGCTTATTGAAAAAATTTAGGACATGATGAGCATACATGTTTCCACAAGAAGATTGATGAGCTTACTTACATTATTCAAAAGAAAAATATTGAGTTTCCCTCATCAATGACTTCTCCTTCTTCTCAATATTTGGTAGCTGTTACATCTACATCATCATCTATGGGCAATAGAAAAGCACTCACTTCTTCCACACATCCCGAGCAAGGTAAATGGCTTCTTGATTTAGGTGGATCATATCATATGAAATCTTCTATGGATATATTTTCTTCTATTCAACCTTGTAATTCTCCATCTATAGTGATGGGTAATAATACATACATGAAGGTTTGTGGGAAAGGTTCTATTCCTATGGGATAGGGTACATTTAATGATGTTCCTTGTGTACCATCCTTGATCCCTAATATCCTTTCTATTTACCAAATTACTCATGGGGCACAAGGTAAAATTATTGAGTTCACTCCTTATTATGTCTATATTAGGGATATGGAGACTAGAGATGTCATAGCTATGGGAGTTATTGATCATACATTACACTTGTATTTTTTTGCACATTTTGTTGATAATGATGATGATATTCATAATGTACCTCACCCTTTATCAAGGGTGAATAATTCATGTGAGGAGAACATTGGACACATGAATCATTTTGTTCTTGAGACAAGTGTTGAACCTCCTAATCCTTCACCTCTTTCTTCTTTTGTCAAGAGCTCTACTATTCAACAAGATGATCCTTATGCTTTAGATTTTGTAGTATGGGATGGGTTCCTGGATGCTCTTTCAGATGAGTCTCATAATGCAAATTTGGCTAATACATCTAAGGGAGTTTCTCTTTGAGATACTTCTTCACCTTCTTTGGAGATTGGATTTCCAAACTCTTCATGTTCTCTTAATTTTTCATATTTCATAGGTTAGCTTGATGGTATGACAGAATCTTTGAGCTTGGAGACACCTATTCAACCTTCAGAGATGCATACATGGAGACCTTCTTCTTGCTTCCTCACTTTTTACATAGAGTGGCTTCTCTATCATTTGATGTATTTATCTCTTCCAAAGGAGAGACATGTTTCTTGTAGGTATTGGATTATATTTTTCTTACAGGTACTCTTCATATACATTGGAGCTTCTTCATTATGGGGGGGATATCATGTCTCTTTATTTCCTTGCTATGGGGAGGATATCATGTCTCCTTATTTAATTCCTATGGTGAAGATCATTATTTGTGTATACATGATGTATGCAAATTTTTGGGGGGTCTTGAGTATTCCATCCATCCATGTATCCTGTTTTTATCTCTCTTTTGGAGGAGGGTATTTCCCATAAGGTTTTCTATCTTTCTCCACTTTATGAGATATTACATTTCATGTATTTCATTGCATATTGTACATGGGTACCTAAAATGGCCTTGTAGACAGGACCCATCTTGCATTGTGATTTTAAGAGTATTCCCATAAGTTGCACTTAAGGGGGGGTATTGCACTTACTTAAGTTTATTTAGGATAATGTATTGCATAGTAATTTTTAATTGAGACACTTAGGAGTTTTCAACTTAATTAAACACATAGTATAGGATAATTCCACTCTAGGTGTTCATAGTTATTATCTCATTCCACCTTTAGTGCACGTATCACATTATCATCCTCATCATCACACATACTTCCTTGCATAATGGAGGATGATCCACCTTTCAAGGACATGTAATTCCACCTTGTGCGGGTGATAGCTTATCTTCTCCTTATCATTGTCTCTTATCACCTCTCCTATATAAGTAGGCCTATTATGTACATTTCAAATCAATCCATTGGATGCAATTAAAGTCCATTATCAATAATAGCATTCTTTCATCTTCATGGAATTGTCTTGCCATTCTCTTGTGAAATTTATCTTGGTCTTTCATTTGATCCTGGGGTTGTTGTAGAAGAGCTCTAATACCATGTTAGATCTTGTTGGTGTAATTAAATATTTACTAATTACACTTACTTAAGCTTACTTCGGATAATGCATTGCATAGTAGTTTCTGATTGAGACACTTAGGAGTTTGCACCTCAATTAAATACATGGTGTAGGAGAATTCCACTCTGGGTGGTCATAGTTTTTATCTCATTCCACGTTTAGTGCACTTATCACATTATCGTCCTCATCATTGCACATACTTCATTTCATAATGGAGGATGATCCACCTTTGGTGGACATGTGATTCTACCTTGTGTGGGTGATAGTTTATCTTCTCCTTATCATTGTATCTTATCGCCTCTACTATATAAGGAGGCCTATTATGTACATTTGAAATAAATCCATTGGATGTCAATCAAATGCATTATCAATAATACCATTATTGCATCTTCATGCAATTGTCTTGCCAATCTCTTTTTGTGAGGCCTCACCCGATCCATCATAGTATAAAAGAGATAATTGCATTACGATGAATCTAATTCAATGTTTTGATACACTTTTGAGACTATAGGGTTATGTCATTTTAATATCTGTATTTTGATGATATGAACTTACCTTTACATATAATGACCTAATTGATGGATTTAATGATTCCATTTCATGTTCTAAATTATTGACATTTCTTTAACAAGAAATTGAATGGCATAAATGCTTGTAATGTAAGAATGTAATGTTTAAGTGGAAATTAGAGTTAAAGGATAGATTGTGTTATGCATTGAGACCTAACCTGCATACCTAGGGATTCAATAGTTGTAGATTCAACATCTTGTCACAATGATAAAAATAGATTATGAATTTATTTAGAATATTAAATTTTCCATGCTATGTTGATGAGAAAAGATTGATATTATAGGATTATGATCATTTTACATAAAAATTGTTAGAAAAAGAAAGTTAATTGGAAAGAATGAAGTATGGAACCCAAATGTTGAATGTGATATGCAAGTTTTGATATTTTAATGTTTTGAATGCTATATTTGAAATGATTAAGAAAGGGAAAGTTAATTTGAGATGATGAAATATATGCTAGCTTAATGTTGAATGAGATAATGATTTATTTCACATGTGTACTTATTGCTTACATGAATTCTTGGACTACTGATGCTCAAGTTTAGTGTGTAGGAATTTGACCATGGGTTTAATAGGGAACCAAGGATCAAACTACTACAAACATAATATAGCTAAGGTTGAATCAATGAAAAAGATTCAAACCTCATTGTAGTATGTTTTGCTTCATATAGTGCATTGTATGTGTGTGTAGTAGCTTAGTTCATGTATTATTGGAGACAAGTCACTTTTAATGTAATGTGTTGTTTTGGATGTCACTTGACACTTGTGTTGTCCATGTGGAGATGCCATGTCATTCAAAGTTTGGCAAGAAGTAACCTAACCTAAACCTAACCCCAATGTAGTACCCAAGTTAACCTTACATAGAAAAATGCCATGAGGAGTCCCCATCAAGGTAAATTCGAATTCCAACTTCCTACTAACTTGTCAAGGTCAAAAAGAGGTCCTAGGGGTTATTTTGGTGAAAAATAAATGCTCTCATGATAGTACTATGGGTTGGGGGTCTAAATCTAACCTTAGTAGGCTTGGGTGACCTTGGGAACCCTCCAAACATGTCATTTTCTTAGAATTTTGAAATTGAAGAGTCACATGTTTTTCTTCCACTTGGTCAAGGTGCAAATTTAGAAAGGGGCAAGGATGCAAGAAAAGGGAGGCTTCTTGTTTGGGCCATTTTTAGCTAAGTGAGAAGTTGGAGGCTTTTTAGAGGGCTTAGGAGTAAATTTGGGGGTTGTCTACCCACTCTCTAACTTTAGAGACTCTTAGGGTTTGTAAGCTTAGGAGGGAGCTCTTCTACAACCATTCATTGCCATTTTTCAAAAGGATTCAAGGTTGGTTTCTTCTTGCCCATGCGTTATGTTTCTTCAAAACTTGCATAATGGTATTGCATTCATGAGCATGTATGGGTGTGAGTTCATGTTGTGAGTAGAATATATGGCATTGTATTGTGGTGTAGTATTCACATGAATGTTTGAATGGTGTTCTTTCCATGTATTTATTTTTCTTTCATTTTGAAGTTGAATCTTGATATTGCATTCATGAGATTGTAGGTAGTGAGCATGACATTGTGAAGGAAATGTGTGTTACCATCTTGTGACTCGTTGTGTTGTGTTGTGTGGTGTTGAGCATGAAGTTTGGATTTTCCCTTGTTTTCTTTCTTTTGATCCTCCATAATTTTGTGTATGAGTGTTGTTATGGATGTGAGGGCTTCACTCACCCTATGGGAAGGGAAGAGAAGTCTAGGGTGAAGGGCTTAAGTTGGGCTTGAAAATGTATTGAGAACCTTGGAGTATGTGCTCCATTGTATGCCATAACCATTCATATCTTGCTGGGGGTGATACGGATAGTATGGTGTAGAAAGGAAGTTTATGAAGTATGGGTTTCAAGGAGGCTACAACTAATGGTAGTGGGTTTGGAGTATGATTTGTGGAGGCCCTGAGAGGGTGTTAATATGTTGATTTATGATAGCCTCAAGAGGGCATGCAAATTATTTATTGCAAATATAGTTTGGTATGGCAAGTATCCATTCTAGAGCACACCTTCACCCTATGTTTATGGTTCCATTTATGAACCATTGTGAAATAGCCTTGGGAGGGAATTGTTCAATTTTATTTTTGAAATGTAATGTCTATGCATTTGAATGATTGTATGTGTAACCTAGTTTGAGCCTTGTTCCCCTAGCATGGTGGTGGTCTCTTTGGAGACACCCATGGTATTTTTTGTTTTTTTGTGATGCATTTGCAGATTTATGTTCAGGGTGAGCAATGGAAAAGGGACTTAGAATGAACATCTTGTTGACTCTTGCTTGAAGAAGGAAACTTGTCATTTTGCAATACACTTGTAATGGAGCAATCTCCACCTTGTTCATGTTGTTTTGATCCATGACTGTATTGTAGTAATGACAGAATATTGAAGGCATCATATGTGATTATTCCATTAATTTTCATTGGTATGCACTTGGATGTATTGAGGTTGCAAGTTGGAAACTATAATGTGGATACTAGTGAAAACGTTCATGAATTATTTTAGGCAATTATTCAATAGTAGATAATGTGTATCTAAAAATCATTGTAAATTATGTGTTAAAATATGTTCAATTGATTTATGGAATGTGAAGGCTAATTGATGCTATAATAATGTAGACTAGCAAGTTAAAAGAAAATAATTGGTGAAGTAATAAACTCCCTAAATGACATAGTAGAAACTCATAAAAGAGAACTTGCTGTAGGAGCAAAAAAAAAAAATGTTCTCTAGAAAATGTATGGGGAGTGAAAAGTAATCCACTCCCCAATTACAGAACATTAAAATAATCAACTAATAGACCTCCTTGATTTTTTCCACCAAACTATAAACAATCATATTCCATAGTTCTCCCTATAGCTCTAAACTATTATGAGTTGTGTCAGCTCAGGATGGGTCAACTCCATGTCCCATCGAAAAATCTTCTTATTATCTCAATAAAAAATGACACAACAAACAAAAAGTAAATAAATAATAATGAATATATATATATATATATTTCAATGGAACAAAACTCAATGCATTAAAAGTCCTAAGACCTAGGTGCTTGTATCCTATGGACGGAAGGAAAGTCTTAATTTCAAATTTACAACTAAGTAATGGCTCCACTGAACCACATAACTCTTGCACTTTACACCTTTTGGCACTTGTAAGGGAGAGCTGCTTCTTGATGCGCTGACACATGTCAGACCCTTTCCTCCTATGGTGCCTGGCAACGGCTACCTAGCTAGTTATTTCAACTAGCTAGGTATGCCATCCTCCATTCACATCCCATTGTTGACTTCACAGCCATCCTAAAACACTGTACCTTGACAGATGCTAACAGTCGCATGACTTCAATGGCTGCAGCCACTGCAAGACGCAATCTGCATGGCATGAATCAAAACTGACTTTCATTTACTGCAATTAACTTCCCATCTACACCTGTGTACTACTAGTTTCCATAGCAAAACAAGCAGGATGGCATAAAACATCTGCTCTTACATTTTTATCTCCACCTTTCTATATATGTTTTTATTTCATTTTTAGCATTTTGTACGCAGCTCTTGCCTGGGCGAATCCCTACATTCTATCTCATTTGTCCAAACTTCAACAACTGTTGCCTTGTCGAATTCCTCTCCACTCTTCAGCCACTCTAAAGGTATGCAAGTTATAGATATTTGCTAGATTGTAAAGAAAATAATGATTTTGGATCATATTGGATCATATTGAACACCTACTCTGCTTTATTGTAATCTATTGTTCTGATTAGATAAAGCAAGAGAGGGTTCGAACTCATTGTTGTGGTCTATTGTTAAGAACACCGTGTTAACTAAATTTCCACAAATGACTTTTCTGAACCATTTCATGTATTTAACATGTTTTGAAAACTTTCCTTTTGTAGTGGAAACTTTGACACTTCTTTTGTATTGGAAGTCTTTAGAATAGATCATGTATTTAACATGTTTTGAAAACTTTCCTTTTGTATTAGAAACTTTGAAACTTCTTTTGTATTGGAAGTCTTAGAGTACATACTAGGATTGGGTCATGGAGTGTGATCCAAATGGTAGATGTAAAAAACTCACACCCAATCAAAAAAATCAAAAGCATTTCTTTGCAGAGATCAAATAGAGTGTGAAAATAAATGGCTTTTCTGGTCAATTTCATTTACCTACTTGACTTGTTTTAAAACTTTTCTTTTTGCATTAGAAACTTTGAAACTTCTTTTGTACTGGAAGCCTTGTGTACGTTCTACGTGCTCAATCTGTGTTGAAGTATATGAACTAAAATACAATATTTATTTATTTATTTTTGTTGTGTCATGTATATACAATATTTATTTATTTTATGTTATTATAAATAACAATTTAAATGAACACTTTAGAGTTTTAATTTATTTTATATTGTATAGTGTAATTCAAATCTATATAATTTAATAAGATTAAAGAAATAAATTTAATATAATTTAATATATTTTTATTATACAATATTAATATATAAATATAAGTATAATATACTTTATTATTATTTATAATTTAATAAGAATGCATATGTAATAAAATAAATTGTATAACTAATAGAATATAATAAAGTTAATTTTTCATCTTCAATATTTTTCTTTTTTTAACTTTTTGAAACTTTAAAAATATAATATCCTAATTAAGTATAAATATATTAATAAATATATTTATTAAAGCACTTGATAATAATAAATTGAATTACTTTTTCATTCTTTTTCTTGTTGATGATATTTAATTATGTCCACAATCAAAAATCTTTGATTCAAAAACTTTAATGTAAATTAGAATGACATGTTTTAAAATTTGAAATTTGTAATGATTTTCTTTGCCATACTTATATATATATATATATATATATATATATATTAGATTCATAAATATTGTAAAAATGTTGCTATAACAAAAATTATAGATCCCTTCTTTTATTTTAAATAAATCAATAGATATATTTTTACTAAATAAGAACATGGTAATACCCCAACTTGAGGTTAGATTTGATGAGATCTAGAAAGCTCTAAAAGTTTATATAAGTGGTTGTTAATGCATGCAAAATATGATACTTACTTTTTATTAATACTTTATTGGATAGATGAAGCTCATTGCAGATTTGTCATTCACCACATTTTGAGAAAAGGTATGAATTGAATCCCATAAAAGATGAAGTTTCCCTAACATTTTTCTCAATCAACCAATCCTTGAACTTGGTATTAAATTCCATCATTATCCTAAAATAATATGTAGTATGGTGAACTATTTGAAAGAGGAATAAATTATCTAATATTGTACTAAATAATACATGAGAACTCCTACATTTTCAACTGAGACTTAAATCTAAACATTAAAAAATATTAAGCTAGATTTGATGTAATGTACTATGTACAAAATTGCATAATGTGAGGATTTTTCGTAGTTGGATAGGCCTTTCTATGTAAATTCCTAAATTATGAACTAGTGTGCATGCATAATTATCTAACTACACTTAATTAATACTAGAGTTAGTTTAGAGCGTGGAAAATTTAGAATACAACCTAAAATACTAATCACGTGCATGAACCTAAGATTTTGAATAAAAATTAAAGACTAAATCACATTCATGGAGTCTTTGTCAATGAGGTTTTGTGCCATAAGTAGAGGAAATAGTCTAATATGCATTAGGGGGTTTAATAATGATAACCATTTGTCATGTTAGCCCCCCTATTTAGTACTATTAAAGAAGCATGATAACTTGTGCACTGATAGTGGATCACACATGTACTAATAGTCAATCATATTTTTATAAGTTTTTTGGGTTAGTGATTGGCCCATTTATGCACCACTATTGGGACATTTGGCCACAAGTACTAACATTTTTGAGTGAATGAATATTGGTGCAAGAATATAGTGGGTATTGGGAACAACTTTGAAAATGCCATTTTTTAAAAATCATTCGTTGTTTCATGATCTCTATAGAGAGATCCATGAATACCTAAAAGTTGAAACCTTGTCTTTAAGAAGTTTACTAACATACTAGCTTCAACCAAAAAAATCATCAAACTCCAAACTATGGTTTAAGATGTGTTGGCATATAAAATTATTTTGTGAAACTACTTGTTGACTTTTCTTACCTAAATAAATCGTAGGAAAATGGTCTATGAAGAAAAATATCATAATGTTATTAAGTTATGATGTCGCATGTGAGTATATTCTACATAGGTTTAACAAAATAGTTAATAGTACTCTAGTAACATATTGCATTTTCATAGTACAACCATTCTAAAGAGTACCAAGGATCTAGATGAGGAAAGGATGTTGACTCTAGGGTGATGTATCTCTCCTTTCATGATGATATGATTTGTTCTCATGTTATAAATAAATATTTGTATAGAATTTTTGGTTACCCAGCCAGAAAATGTGAAGATTTTTTTCATTCCCTAAATTATTATTAAATCACTTGTGTTGATGGATTTAGCCTCTTGGTTAGTATCATGATCATCAATAAGAGTTGGTGCTTATTGTGAAATTAAAGTTTTGGTTTCTTGAGGATTAAAGGTCCACAAGGTGGATAAGAATGAGGATGACAACAACATTATAAAATATATAATTAATTTTATTATATTATTCTAGTATAAATATAGAGGAAGACTTGGGTTTGGTGATTAGTACTGACTGCTCTTCACAAATTATGACATGGTCCACATTAAATAAAATCCTTCACAAGTTTACATTGCATATAGTATTTATTGAAACTTCATTTTTAACTTTTCTTTAGTTGTAGATGCATTGTGAAAAACTTGACCTAAATAATTATACGTCAATAATTCTATATCAATTTGAATAACTAGAATAATATTAGGAGATTCTAGCTTGATCTCTGATTCAAAAACTTTAATGTAAATTAGAATGACATGTTTTAAAATTTGAAATTTGTAATGATTTTCTTTGCCATATATATATATAAACATATATATATATACATATATATATACATATATGCATATATATGCATACATACATGTATACATACATGTATGTATACATATATATATATATATATATATATATATATACATGTATGTATACATATATATATATATACATGTATGTATACATATATATATATATATACATGTATGTATACATATATATATATATATACATGTATGTATACATATATATATATATATATATACATGTATGTATACATATATATATATATATATACATATATGTATATATATATGTATACATATATATATATATATAACACTAAAAATGTACCTAACCTTCTACATGTTTTTTAATACACAACTTTTGATTTGACAACTTTGTATATAACTTAATTACTCATAACTATATATAAAGTTGACTAAGACTCTCTAAGATAAAATACTACAAATTTAGAAGGATATAGTAGGACTAGTAAATGTTAAATTCATATCTTAAATTCTATAAAGGGCATTTTTTGGGCTTAGTCATTATTGACAAGTTAGTATTAAAGAATATACTCTTTCATTTTTATCCTTTATATAGATGAAAATTATCTCATCTTGTAGTTGTTAAATGCTTATGAAGATGGTATTCCATATTTTTGTATTATTGAATTAAAAGAATTTGCTCCCTTTTGATTAAATAAAACCCCTCCTTACTTAATTTTATGTGCAACAATTATTATTTTAAAAGAAATAATTAAATAAATGTCACACACTTTATTTTATAAGAAAAGGGATTATTTTACATTTAACTTAAATAAAAACACCCCTCATCTTATAATTTTTATGGAGTTTTACTCTCCACATCTCTTAATTAAATGTTAATTGCACATTCTCTTATGTGGGTCACACCTTTTCATTTAATTTTCATTTTCCCATTAATCTGGGAATACCTCTTGGCTTTGGTATATTATTGCATATCTTGTGTTTGCTTGTTGCTTTGTTCATTGTGAGAGAGCATTCAAGCATAAATGAAAGGTACAACAGAGAAAAATGCGTTGCAAGGATTACTAGGTATTTTGTTGGATCTCTATAACACTTGGATTTGGAACTAAAATGAACATCTCATGTGTTTGGCTTGAGTGCTTTTACATGCTTTCATATATTCACACTTCATTTGGTGCTCTAAAATTGGATCTAGATTTGCTTTCATGCATATATGTTTCACATAGTAATTAGGCCCTATGACACTATTTGGGAGATCTTGAGATCTTGGGATTCATTTGCTTGCTTTACATGTGAAGCTCCTCTTGACAACGTATCCCCTTGTAGGTAGGGAAGGATATTTGTCATTGTCTCACTATTCTACTTCAATTTGTCCTCAACATCCACTAGTACTTTCTCTTTTGAGACTGGTGGTGTTTGTTGTTGAATTTTTCAAAAAGTTGGTGAGGTGATTTCAAATTAGTGTGTCAAAGAATCTTGTGTTCTATGTTTGGGTAAGATGAAGATGCTAGAGGAGTATGCTCTGTTCCCTTTTGGGCACATCAAAAACTTGGAACCCTTAAATCCAAACCAAGTCCTCATGTGGTACAACTTTGTGAGTCTTCCTTGATTAGAGAGGGTTAAACCATAGTGGACATTCCCTTTATTGGGTCAACCACGTGGATGGTACCTCAAGCGATAATAGCTATTTTTGATGTGGTAGTAGCAACCGCTATATAAATGTCCTTGTGGGGGAAATCCCCACAGGTGTAGTCTTTTTTTCGATTTTCAGATCTCCTCAGTATCTCCAATTGATTAAAATATTGGAATATGTCAAAACCCTGGTATACCAGGATTGGATTTCACCCACTCTAGATTGCAAAAGCTACAGAGTTGACCATTACTACGAACCTTAGTGCTGCTAAATTTTCTTTTCTAGGAATATGTGCATGATTGAAAAATATTTTGAGAGCATACACAATAGCAGTTCTAGGGATTAAATTCATACTATGACACTATTTTTGTTCATGTGCAAGGTTGCTTTGTCCCTTGCCCATTGCTTGTAGAGGTTTTCTTGAAATCCCTTATTGTTGTTCTATGTGCTTGATTATTATTTATAAATTTGAAATTGATCTTAGTTGGTTAAAAAAGGACAACTCATCATTCATCATTTGGATATACCTTAAAAAATATATTTTTTTGAGTATTCCATAACATGTCTAAGATTATTTCTCTAATTTTTTCAATATAGTTTCCAATGTATTTAACAAAAAGTGCTTGAGAAATAAAGGGTTGGTAATCAGTATCAGATCTCCATATTGAAAGAATCTATTGATTGTGGATATTTGGTGTATCATTATTTCTCACAAGTTTATATCATGTCTTCTTGGTACTATCATAGGGCAACATAGATCTTTGTTCTTCTTTCCACAAATATTTGTATCTTCATGCTAGCTTGTTACCCTTTTGCAAAATGAGTTGTAATAAGAGAGAACATTTCATATACCCATAGAAGAAAGTGTAGTCCCCAGTGCTATGGAATCCTAGATGTGGGCATAATGAATGAGACCTCTAGAAATCTTTAGCCCCATAGCATACCAATGACAAACACACACAAAAATGTCCTTGTGTCCCATTTTACAAGTTCTAGACCACATAATCTCATAGAGAACTTGACATCTTGTGTACCTAAACCCATTAACTCATTTCCAAACCAATTAATTTACATGAATCCTACTCCAATGAGGTGCCCCAATTAGCCAACCAATCTGCAATAGCATTAGCCTCCCTAAATCAATGAGTAATCTTAAATTCCTTGAATCTAGGGAGAAGTTTCCACACTTTACCCAAGACATATTGAAACTCCCAACTGATGATCTTTCTAGATATTAAAACTTCAATAAAAATCTTGTTTTATCTCATACCTAGAGATATTTGAACTCCCTCCAACTCTACTGAAGCATCTACTAAATTATTTGAACCATCTTGAATTCTAACAATTAAATCCTTAAAAAAATTTCCCCTA